>BROG01000777.1:0-323632 GCA_030159075.1 Atrina japonica | reverse complement strand
TAACATTTTGAATAGAAAATGCTAAAGATATTTCTTAACTTTTTGACTCCGATTAATAGGAGCAACGTGTTAGATATACAAATTAGCGAATCAACCCCTTCATTAAAGGCTTCAAATTTTCGAGAAAATTAAGAACTTAACATAATTTAAGTTAGTCAAATTCAATCTAGTCGTTTTTTTCAGTAAATTGCCTTGAATCGGTAGAAACAATGACACGTGTTAACCATGAATCATATTTGCATGAAACATGGGCTCTTGTCGCTCACTTTGAAATATTCTTTCCCTTAGTCGTCCATTGCGATACAACGTAACAGCATGGCACTGATTTTGAATAAAGAAGAAATTTATACGAAGGACAAAATTATTTGGTGTAACACCTTTTACCAATCTTTTACAGAGTTGTCGGTCCTTATACTCCTCAACAATCTCTGTCAACGTCTCGACTTTTGTCAGCTTCTGGCAAAATGTATAAATCTTTTATAGATTTTGCTCTTTATAAGATATCGGCATATATTTTATTGATGACATAGAAAAAGTACTATTTGAGGTGAAAATACTATTTGGAAAAGGATATAAATATAGGGACTATTCTTTGCTAAGAGTTTCCATACTCTGTGTAATTTGGTTATTATGTACAATCTGTGGATTACATGACCACGTGTATTGGGACTTCTTTCTAGATTTTGACAGAGATTGTCGAGGACCGACTGTAATAGAATCATTTTTAATTCAAAATCATACAGGCTGTCATTTTGATAAAAAATATATCCCGCATTTAGACCTTTACTTTGATTATAAAAATAAATTAGAAAGACATTTCGCCGTAGAAACAATTCTTATCATAGCATGCATAATTATATGAATGAATGAAATACGCCGAGGATTGATATTCCTTCAAACCATGAAGGAATTTTAAGTGTAATCGAAAATTATTCATATTAGATTTCTTTAAAAAAATACGACTTTATAACAATTTTTTTTTCAACCCTGGAGTTTTTAAGAAACATCTGTCTAAAACATCGAAAATTTGAAACTGTTAATACAAACAAAAATCCATTTCGAAAGTATACTTCAACAACATGTAAATTTCAAAGGATTATTGTACTTTAAAATATTCATTTCACTATGATCAACGTTTACTTATTTACTTACAAAATATGTATGCAGTCTCCAGTACAGCACAGATAAATCAGTTCTCAGACAGTCAAACTGACATAAAGACAAAAATCACAACCAGAGACCCAGCTCTTCAAACCGAAACAACACGATATATCAGAGGTATCGTTTATTTTTACTGACATTTGCTTTAAAATATCATTCCTGTTATTTGTCATTTCATTCCCATGGCTTTTGTAATATCATTTAAACATGTTCTGAAATCGATCATGATAAAACTCACTGACCAACCTGAAGTCGATTAAATAACGGGGGATATGAATCACGGTAACAAATTTAATTGTTATCCATGCACACTTGCTTTTTCAAATTTTGTAAAAACCAAATTGAATGCTCCAAATCATTTTGACTTGAACTTGAATGGGGACAATCGAATAAAACATGTTGTGTAGATGATTTAAAATTTTGTTGTATTCAAGTCGGCAATTTTGCTAATTTCTACATCTGATAAAGTATGCTTAGATGTAAATAATAATTCAAAATGTAGGCTAAATGTATGTATTCAAATATAATCAATAATTACAATATGTTGTGTCAACAATTTAGTCAACTCGACAGAAAGGAGACTATAGATCTATGTGTGTGTGTGTGTGTGTGTGTGTGTGTGTGTGTGTGTGTGTATTTATATTGTAACCTCGCTCAGGAAAACACCTCATATAAGATTACTTGGTAACAAAGTACAAATTAATGCAATAAATACAACTATGCTACTCAGACCACAATGAGTCAATCAGTGAGGTGGTTTTAATGGTTTAATGATAAGGTAACAATATATAGTATAAGTATAGTAAAAGTTGCTTGTGTTCGCGGGTATTTTATTTCGCTGTCCTATTCAACCAGTAATCTAAAGGGATGTAAAGTGACATTTTATGCAATAAATTTTCTGTTTATTTGTTACAGAAACTACTACGACAAATACCCCATCAAACACGAGGATGATTATCGGTGTACCCACTAGCCTGTCAATACTAATAGGTCTTGTTTTGTTGACAGCATTCATTTTACGGCGGTGGTGAGTATATATATATATATATATATATATATATATATATATATATATATATATATATATATATATATATATATATATATATATATATATAAGAGAACATACTACCAAGTTAAAAGCAATATTAATGAAAATAGTATAAAATACATATTAAATAGAATTATACTCATTTACATATGTACTCTATACGCAGAATTTAGTCATCGCTAACTTTGACGTCATTCTTCTCTATTATGATGTCATGGTCCGTAAAAGAGCTTTATGTTATATGTATATATATATATATAATATATATATATATATATATATATATATATATATATATATATATATATATATGCAGTTGATTCTAACAAATTGGATTGTTGATAAGGTAGTTAATTGGTATGATATATAATATACAGGTACATCCGAAGAAGGCATTTGAAGAAGTCACCAGATCGTGTACAAGAAGACAGGACAGATGGTGAACATACGTATTTCATTTTAACTCAAGCACGTGATTCATTACCTCCACTGGAAAATCGAGAAGACACAACAAATGGTGAGCACATATATAACATTTCATCTCATAGACATGATTTCTTACCCCCGGTGGAAAATCAACATGAGTACGGCGTTTTTACACGTGATGAGCATGAATATGATACTTCCTCTCACGTAAGAAATGTTCTATGTGGTTCTACGTTTGATCAGGAAGTTGAAATTGAAATACAAAGACAACAACACTCTACACTTTCGGAAGCATGTCGAAACGAATACGGTGTTAATGAACGTAATGAGCAGGTATATGATATTTCTTCCCATATCAAAATGAGGCTTCACGGAAGTAGTTCTGATAATACGTACTCAAATACAAGTGATTTTGAATAGTTTGGAATGGCAAAAACAAAATAACAGTCATCTGCAGATTTCCCGGAAAGTGGTAAATCTGTTCGTCAAATAGGTGGACAAAAGATCTCAATCTCTTTAAAAAAGACAATTCAAAACAATGGTTCATCTACAAATTGTCAAATACAAGGTCAAATTGTAAATCACAAATGTACACATCCAATAATCAAAGTAACAATTTAAATGACCTGTCTGTTTTCTTTTTCGATATGGGGATGAAAATATATATTCTCCTTTCTGTCGAGTTAACCTAAGTGTTCCAATGAGGTAAAGTACTTGCGCAGGAATAAGTGCACAAAACATATTGTAAATACACACATATAGTCTACACTTTAAATTAAATTTTATTTACATTTAAGCATACTTTATCAGATTTTGAGATTAGCAAAATTGCCAACTTGAATACACCAAAATTTTAAAATCATCTTCACAGCATATTTTATTCGATTGTCCCCATTCAAGTTCAAGTGATTCCCCAAACACCAAGTGACGTCATCGCCAACCTTCAGATGAAGGAAGTGACGTCATCGTCAATTCAGATGAATGAAGACTGCGTACGTAATGAATAAAAGTAGTTCAGTTTGCTGCACGTTAGCCAATCAAATCACCGCTATGCATTATTATACGTGTTACATATAAAATATTTATGTAATCTGTTATGAAGCTACATAACACACAGATCATATGATCCATAACCCCAATTCGACGGTTGACCCTATTACTGTATTTCTGAAGTTTCAGTCAGAGACAGCAATCGTTAACTACATCAAACTTAATCATAGATGCTGTAAAGATATTATATAAATGAAGACGTACCAATTAATAACCGAAGTTCAAGTCCATTAGAACACGACGAATTAGATGTGCAATGGTCTCAATATGAACAACAATTGCGAATCCCAAACGAGATAAGACCAGGTGTCCGGAAGGAGTCAGCTTCCTCTGCTGGCATGCCTCACCCATCGCAAATGTCCCATGGAAACCTTTCTATTACGATGAACGGATCAAATTCGGTGAAAAGGTCAAGTTTGGTGAAGAGGTCAAGTTCGGTAAAAAGCACGATTGGCGAAAGGGAGTCACTCTCTATGACCGTGCTCCAGAAAACTATATTATATTATTGAGAGGGGACTTCATGATGTTTACTAAGATCCCCGTATCGACCATAAAACTTCTAAACGACGTTTTCAAGCGTTCAACAACGTAATCTTGTGTAAGTAGTTTATTGGCGATGTCGTTTCCCTCTCAGAATGAAACATTCATAAGAAGAGCATGGCCTGGCACAACGCATAAAATGTGAAATGTAAACGCCATAGGCAGGAGAAGATGGAATATTACTACTTAGATATGCGAAGTTCGTGATATGGAAATTTAAGTCGTCGCGTTTTTCATAAATGGAGGTGTAAAGTTGACCGTCCTTTCCAATCGACATGAGTAAATCTATGTAAGAAGCAGATATGTTCCTCTCAGCCGTCTCATTGATCTCTAGCTCAACACCAATCATCCAATACAAGGATATCAAGCTAGTATAACAAGAAATCAGTGTCTCTTCCGGACCAAGGTCGATTCCATCATGCACTAGTATCCCTGAATACCAAATTCTGTAATGAAATTACGTAAATATATATGGACACGGGTATCACGTTTGGAGAATTCACTTGACAAATAAGATTATGTTGATCATAATTTAGTTCTAAAAGTGGTTGATTTATGCGATGCTAAACAAAAGTTATCATCATCACAGTATAATATCATTTCTGATGACGGCATGACCAACTGCGGGAAATTTTCTGTTGAGAAGGTTTCGGGTACACTTGAAAAAAAATCCTTACGGGAAGAACTTATTGATCCTTAATCCCAATCAATTCTAATTGACAGAAACGATATCATCTTGAGCATAATAACTTTGGTATTATGTTTATAATATTCAATGTGTCAATGTGCAATCTCGGTCAGTGTGGGGTAATTTTGTCAAAATTCCTGAAAACCCCAGCGTAAGATCAACCGATACTTTAAATGTTCTGCGTGTATTTTTTTTTTCGAAAAGGATCTAAAATAATTCCAGAGATCCAAAGATTTTATAATCCGATTCACATAAGATGGCGGGGCGGAGTAACATTTTGATTATCATATGGATGATACTACTCACTTTTCGGTTATGTCAAGCAGCACGGGAAAACGTTTTATTCCTCACTGGATACTGTGGTGACAAGCAGGAATGATTACACTTCCCAGAGTAATTTTAATGTTATGCCATGGTGTATAATTCCAAGTTCACTTCCTTCAACCAGATGGAGGAGGTATGAGAAAAATCCAAGAATCTACATGGAATAAACTATTACATTAATGAACAATCCCCCGCTATTGCAGCTCATTGAAGAACCTTATATCCTATTGTGAATGGTGAACGTATAATAAACAGTCTGCAGTACAACCGCGTCCGGACAGATACCCTAAAGGTCGCTAAATTGCGCAGGAGGTCAGACCCGTCATGCCATGGAATATAAACAGAATAATTATTTCATAAAATTTCTAATTATGACTTTGAAATAATTACGTCAGTATCATATTATCGTTCATTGTGAGTGTTGGTTGAATATATTGGGGTGTTTTACAAAAGGTCTCCTAAGTCTTAGTCCTAATTGGCATGGGACTGACCAATCATCAATGCGTCGCCATGGTAGTTAGGACTAAAAGTTAAGATTTATGACTCAGGTCATTTTGTAAAACAGGCCCCTGGTTTTTATAAATGATTTTCAAAATTTAACAGAGTCTATCATTAACAGTGCACCACGTCTTAAAGACAAAGGTGATGGATTAGATACTTTCTTATAGAAAATATTGTGTTGTAAAATGTGAAACTGATTATGTGGTTTGGCTTGATAAATCAATTCTTACTGATGACGATGCTATTTTTCTTTGTTGTGTATATATACGACATGTAAATAGTTACTTTTATATTTATTGTAATATATACTTTGATTTGATTTAGCATGACATTGCTCATTATTTAACCATCGTTTAGTGGTTGCAGTTGGCGACTGCAATAGTCACTCAGAATAATCTGCAGATATTGTAGTAAACATTGATTCAAATATTAATTTGGTCAATAACCAAATCAAAGTTTAATTTCAATGGTGGTAAGACGGGAGATTTTAATGGAAAGATTTCATTTTTATAATTTAAATGGGTCATGGGCAAGTTTTTAATGATGTTGGTTGCTTTGACAACGGCATATTGCGATGTACAATCATTCATTTTTATTCATTGTTGTCTATTATTATCTATTTTTTAACCTTAGTGTAAGAGGTTTTGTCACGAATTTATGTTTCTAATGAACAAAATGTTGATCAGCCTTGTTTTGGCGATAGATATAGTGTATATAGAAAATGGTTTTATTTGAACATTTGAACTATTGTTATCTTAGTCTCAACTATATAAAATTACTACAAAGTAAAAAATAAAACCACAGAATCAAAACATGCATGTTTCCATGTAAACATAAATATTTAGGCTTATGTAAAAACTTAATGATCAGTTAAATGATATTTGTATAAACATCTAGTTGACAATTTGTACTTCAGTTTTATTTGTGTTATGTTATAACAGATCATTACTGCAGGTATTATTTCGAAATTTAAAATGTCTTTCCAGTGCTTTTGTAGAATAGGGTCGTTATAAAACAATGATGAGTAAAATCGTTTTTGTTTACAATGTGACCTTCTAGAAATAATCAAATAAATTATACTTAAAATCCCCCATTACACCACTTGATGTACTTCAAATTTTTTTAACTATTGTCTTCTTAAAATGTTTCTGAACTACAAAATCTTAGAAAATATTTATTTATTGTTCTGAAAAAGTATTTATTTTTATGTGAAGTCTCTTTTCCGACTACAAAACCTTGACACTTGTGTGTATCAGCTGAGATATACTGTTAAGTCATATTCTGTGTGGAAACGCCATTACTGACTACAATTGTCGCCGCCATGTTTTTTCCTGAATCATGGGTAATTGCCAATGTTGTTTCTTGAGCCCGATCATGATGTTCATTAATTATTCTGTGTATGCTACGACCCAAAACTAAAATATTTGAAACATTTATTTTGAACTGCGCTCTCCTATAGGCAATGCCTACTCATGTTATGAACTAAGGCAATGCCTTGAAAGCGAGCGCAGCTCCTTGTTTTGCAAATTCGGGGAAAAGCATTCATTTTGAAGTCTATTCGCTCTCACTAGAGCATCACCTGTCCGGCAAAATGACGTCACAGTTTAATTGTGACGTCAAATATTTCGAACATATTAGCACTTCCGCAAAATTATTACCATAAAGGTCTCAAAAACGTTTGATTTGAACAGAGTAACTGGTGAAGGGTCATGTTGACGTGGTCCATCGACGGCCATCTTGGTTAAAGAATTTTTTAAGGCTCTACAGTGTACAGCTTCGGACACAGTCCTGTCACTTTTCTATGTTATGTGCACGTGTTATTTAAGGGTCCACTTCACGAATGGCCATTCGAGCTGCGCTCTTTATTAATATACCAATAAAACTGTGCTTTTATAATATACCAACTAAACTGTGCTTTTATAATATACCAATTAAACGGTGCTTTTATAATATACCAATTAAACTGTGCTTTTATAATATACCAATTAAACTGTGCTTTTATAATATACCAATTCAACTGTATTTTTATAATATACCAATTCAACTGTGCTTTTATAATATACCAATTAAACTGTGCTTTTATAATATACCAATTCAACTGTGCTTTTATAATATACCAATTAAACTGTGTTTTATAATAAACCAATTAAACTGTGTTTTTATAATAAACCAATTAAACTGTGTTTTATAATATACCAATTAAACTGTGCTTTTATAATATACCAATTAAACTGTGTTTTATAATATACCAATTAAACTGTGTTTTTATAATAAACCAATTCAACTGTGCTTTTATGATATACCAATTCAACTGTGCTTTATAATATACCAATTAAACTGTGTTTTATAATAAACCAATTAAACTGTGTTTTTATAATAAACCAATTCAACTGTGCTTTTATAATATACCAATTAAACTGTGTTTTTATAATAAACCAATTAAACTGTGCTTTTATAATATAACAATTAAACTGTGCTTTTATAATATACCAATTCAACTGTGCTTTTATAATAAACCAATTAAACTGTGCTTTTATAATATACCAATTCAACTATGCTTTTATAATAAACCAATTCAACTGTGCTTTCATAATATACCAATTCAACTGTGCTTTTATAATATACCAATTCAACTGTGCTTTTATAATATACCAATTAAAATGTGTTTTTATAATATACCAATTAAACTGTTCTTTTATAATATACCAATTAAACTGTGTTTTTATAATATACCAATTAAACTGTGCTTTTATAATATAACAGTTAAACTGTGCTTTTATAATCTGCCAATTAAACTGTGCTTTTATAATATAACAATACAACTGTGCTTTTATAATATAACAATTAAACTGTGCTTTTATAATATACCAATTCAACTGTGCTTTTATAATATACCAATTAAACTGTGCTTTTATAATATACCAATTAAACTGTGTTTTTATAATATACCAATTAAACTGTGCTTTTATAATATACCAATTAAACTGTGTTTTATAATATACCAATTAAACTGTGTTTTTATAATAAGCCAATTAAACTGTGTTTTATAATATACCAATTAAACTGTGTTTTATAATATACCAATTAAACTGTACTTTTATAATATACCAATACAACTGTGCTTTTAGTAAATAAACTACTACATCTACATCTTTGTATTTATAAATATGTATTTACTATTTCGTTCGTTTCTGTTTTTACAACACATTTCGAGTGTTTACATGTGCATTTTATTTCCCCTATTTAACGCCGCCAATTTCCTTGTTGTTTGATTACAGGACTCGTATAGATCAATCTGTAGAACGTTTATTATAAATTACACAATCAATGATCATCTGATATACTACAATGATATTGATCATTCGTATGTCTTATTAAAATGGTCGTTAGCTGTGATTAAAAAAACAATTTTTCTTTTTTACCACTTATATACAATAACACAAAATAGATATACACGGGCTAAAGGATTCTGATATATATATATATATATATATATATATATAATATATATATATATATATATATATATATATATATATATATATATATATATATATATATATATATATATATATACGATATGACTAACGACACGGTCAAAGTAAATGTCAAGTTTCCAGGACGACCTGTCCATCATCAGGACAAAACAATTAAAATAACATGTAAAAAACGTACACATACACACTATCACGCAAACATCCACTCACACACACAACCGGAGAGTGAAAAATGCTACATATTACAAGTGCAGTGAGATAACGTAATAAATAATCAAACAAAGGGATAACTAAACAACTTCTAAACTACGCTCAAAATACCAACGAAATGCGATTCGAACTTTAGATCTAAGCGAAAATAACAAGCAACTGCAAAATGAATTTGATATAAAAAGTCAATACACGAAATCAGATCCGATAAACTGTGCTCAATTTGGCGGATCCGATGCATAAAAGGTTCGATCCATCGTTCCCAAACAATATACAAATTCTAGTAATAGGTGGATTCGGCACAACACAAGTTAGCACCCAAAGCAAGAACGACGATGGATTCGTGTTGACATCAGTTCGAACTCGAATTACACCGACACACGGTATCAGATAAATTCCAAAGTCAAACTTTTAAGATTCCAATAGAAAAAAACAAAAAACAAAAAGAAAATAAAAAATTTTAAAAAAAACACACAAACAGAACGAACTCGAATTATATCGCTACAAGGTATCAGGCAGAATTCATATTCGTAAAGTCCATTAACTTATTAACGCCTTTGGGTATGAAAGGTTCAAGTCTGTGCATCCAATTTTTTTCTTTCCATTTTCTCTCTGCATAACTCCAATTAGGGTTGTGATCAATAACCACGACTGTCATGTCCTCCCATTTATGACCCTCAAGGTTGAAATGTCACCAACAGGTTCCTTGATTTTTTTAGTTTTAATGGTGGACCGGTGGTTATTGATGCGTCTGTGGATGTCTCCAGTTTCACCAACATATTGTTTCTGACCAACTTTGCAAGTGATGAGATAGACGCAGTTGTTAGTGTTAAATGACGTGCTTTGTAAAATCTTATAGCTACGTCCTGTGGTAGTGCTGCTGAAGTTATTGGTATCGTTGCTGTATTTGCAAAGCAGGCATCTGTTATCTAGACAAGTGAAGCTTCTGGAACATGTTTTAAAATTCAACAACTTCACGTTTCATGGATAACACTACCTGCAAATAAGTGGCACTGCAATGGGTACTCAAATGGAGATTGGAACGTAATCTGCTGGACCAGTTGCTTTTTAGGCCCCTTTGCTGGTTACGTTTTATTGATGATATTCAGATGAAATGGGCTGGTGGTTGGGATAATCTCAACAGTTTTGTCGAATTTACGAATTCGTTCCATCATTCCATTAAATTTACCGTGGAAATTTCAGAATCCAAAAACATCTTTTTGAATACCACATCCACTCTGGTTGATGGTAATATTGAGTTCATCCTCCACACCAATCCCACAGATTCTCATCTATACTAAATGCCATCCAGCTGCCATCCACCTCACACTTTTAGAGGTTTAACCACCCGAATTCGTCGAATCTGTTCATCTACATCTACTTTTCGAGAACAGAGCCAAGTCCTAAACACCAACCTTTGCAACAGATGCCACAAGGCTAGGACTGTGCAAACTGCAATTGATGAGATTTCCAATAAAGACAGAAACACTCCTGCAATACAAGTCTAAAATGGAAAGCAGCAGAGTTCCCCTGGTGACTACTTACCACCCGTCTTGAAAGAACTTAATAACCTAAATAAAATTATACGGAAGAATTTGAAAACTCTCCACAAAAATGACAGAATGGCAAACGTCTTCAAAGAACCGCCATTGGTTTCTTTTAGACTACCCAGGAATCTTAAGGACATGGTAGTTAGAACCAGACTAGACAACCCTATGCCTTTGGCCAGCTTGAAAACTTGTCTAGATAACAGGTGCCTGCTTTGCAAATACAGCAACGATACCAAATAATATAAGCAGCACTACCACAGGACGTAGCTATAAGAAACAATATGTTGGTGAAACTGGAGACATCCGCAGACGCATCAATAACCACCGGTCCACCATTAAAACTAAAAAACTCAAGGAACCTGTTGGTGACCATTTCAACATTGAGGGTCATAAATGGGAGGACATGACAGTCGTGGTTATTGATCACAACCCTAATTGGAGTGATGAAGAAAGAAAACGGATAGAAAAAAATTGAATGCACAGACTTCAATCTTTCAGACCCAAAGACATTAATAAGCTAATGGACTTTACGAAAATGAATTCTGCCTGATACCTTGTAGCGATATAATTCGAGCTCTAATTGATTGAAACTATATATACAGAGATGGCCAGGTCTTTGGGAAAGAACAAGTTAAGAACAAGTTAAGAACAAGTTAAGAACGAGTTTAGAACAGCTGAGACTATTTTGAGACCAAGTTATAGGAGAGCAAACCATAGTTTTTATATTGGGATTTATGTGAGATTAGTACACATCAATATTACATACAAATTGAAATTTATTGTGCATTCAAGTGGATCCTTTAAATATTACATTCGGATTGAAATTTATTGTGTATTCGTGTGGATCTCTGAACTGGAACTGAAGTGTGAGTTGTGATTTTAATTACTGTAAACTGTCATTTAGATTAAGTTTTTATTTTGTTATTGTTTATAAAATTTATGAATTTGTTTTATTGTATTCTTGATTTTTTGCCGGCATATTTAAGGGTAATTCTGACTTCATAACAATATATATAGAAAATTAGAAGAAACCCAGTTTTGGCAATTCGTTAACAAATGATTAATTCAACCTTGCTATTTGTATAGTATTATACATGACTCTGGGCCTGACTTATTTTCACAAAATACATAGGAATATAGAAATTTGCCTGCGTTTATCTCCTGTTATTGCACAACAATCTAAGAAGTCAAAATCTTTCTACTGAAAAAAAAACCAGATGCTTCTTTAAACATTATATGTGTGTGTGTGTGTGTGTGTGTGTGTGTGTGTGTGTGTGTGTGTGTGTGTGTGTGTGTGTGTGTGTTGATATTAACATAGTATTCCAAAATCAAAAAGAGAGCATAGTTTGTCAAAATAAAGATACTGAATAGGATTTTCTGGATATCTCCAATATAAGAAATTCTACTTGTGTATATCTACTGTGCTGTTAATTCCAAAATTTGTGTTTGAAAGAAAAGTAAATGACCATTTTACAGAAAATTGAAATTTTGATTAAAATCGATGGTTGCATCATGAACTGATTTTGAACACTCATTTTGTTATAATATTTACAGTGACATTCCAAAATTGATGCAACATTTTATTATTTTGTTTTCTATATATTTCATTTTAATTCACAATTATCTTTAAAAAACATTTATGGAAAGTCATTTATAAAACCACACTTATACAATAAAAATAAATATATATAACAGTTTCATTGTGTATTTGCTCGTGAGGTTATAGGGGTATTAAGATTTTTTCAAGATTCAACAATTTTAAAACAGAATTAGTCACCATTTCATATTGACACATTATACAGACATTCAAATTTTGTATCGTGCAAAATTCATCAGTATCCTAAATTTAAAATCGTATAGTAATGAAATTGGTCACGAAATGATTTTGCAATAACTTTTGTGGTGAAATCTACAGAGAAAAATAAAACGTTGCATGTATTTTAGTCACTTGACACGGCGGAATTCGCAGATATTAACAATAAGGTCAAAGTATAAATAAGCTTCAAGTTAAAATATTTCCTCATATTTCAAACTTTGAAAACACTGATAAATGCATCTGATTAAATGTAAGAGTATCTAATTTAAGAAATACAATCACTTGAAAATACGTGTTTTGTCCTGATATTACAACACTCACCCGACATCAACATGTTTGTAAATAATGATAAAAAGTTATTGCTCATTTGAAGAAATATTAAAAATATGTTCGAGTACATACTCAAATTTTGAGTACAGAACCCCAGGAAGTGTGACTCAAAAATTTATATGTGATTGACAAAAACAATTTTTGTTTGTCACTCAAACCCAAATATTTTATTTAACAAGAGGCACGTGGGCCTCTACGCTCATATGAACAGTGTTGGTATCTTACAAATATTGGAATCTCAATTTACAAATTATTATAACACTCCTTTGGAGTGGAGGATACTTAAAAATGAATGGAAATGACAGTCGGGTAAGACATAAAAAACACATTAAATATTAATTTTCCAATTTATTCGAAAAACACGAAATTGAATCATACATCCATCTGAATCACTCAGATGCAACTGGTTTTTTAATTCAGCCGTAGTTCTTGAGAAGATAATTTTCAAAGAGGGGTACCATCGAGACCTATTTTCCACAACCCTTGATTCACCTCCGAGTCGATATGGCAAAAAACCCACAAACTTCCTTCCTGTAAAAAGAGTTTGAAGAACAAGCTAATAGTGTGAAAATGACATTCTAAAAGGTCCTCAAAACCGCAACAAAATTTTTTTTTTCTTCTTTTTCTACGAAATTAACAAACTTGAATCATACATCTATGTATACAAATACAAATTTCGATCCATGCAGAAGATTTTCAATGAGGGGTACCCCATAGGCCTATTTGCCCCAACCCTGAGTCGATCTAACAAAAAAAAACTTGGGTCCTTATTTCTAGTAAAGTTTTGTCACGAAATGGTCTTGAGGAATTAGTCTGAAAAAATGTCTACTTTATTTTTTGCAGTTTTAAGAAATACATAAACAAAAATCAAGATATTAAATTTCAGCAAAATTCTTTCAAGAAATCATTTCTCTACTTAATTACAGGGAAAACACATAAAATGAATGCATAATAATGAATAAAAGGAGAAAAAAGCAAAGAAATCATACAAAAGTAAATCCAAATGAGTCTAAAAAGACGTCAAAAACGCGTCAAAAATTTATTTTCCGATTTCTACAAAATTAACAAACTAGAATCATACCTCTATGTTGATCACTCAGATGCAACTATTCTGGCTAGTATTTTAAAAAAGAGATACCTCGGAGGTCTAATTAGCTCCACCCATTGGCCGAAATGAACAAACTCGGTAGCGGAACTTTAGTACTTGCTTCCTATAAAGTTTCATCAAACTCCCTTCAGCTGTTTTGGAGAAGTCGAAAATGTGAAAAGTTAACGGAAAAAAGCTCACTTGAAAATAATAAGATAAAAGTTGAGCTTTAGTAAATTTGGTAACTTCGGGTCCAGGTCTCAATCAGTCCACTGAAGTCCAAAACTGGATCATTTTTGCAATAATGCTGACTCTCAAGCAGGATATGTTCTAAGAATCATAATAGCTTTACTCCATGTTAGTTAAGTTGATGTATGAGTAATAACAAGAAGGTAAACCTAACATCAACCAATCTTCTGACAGGACGTAAACACCAGGGCTATTGAATACGCCCATCCTCCCCTATCGCCCCAAAATGTAGTAGAGGCTAGCTAAAAGGTGGTAAATATAAACAATTTGTTTAAAATAGACTCATTTCTTGGTGGGTTTGGGGTCATACGCCCAAGGGTCTAATTGATCATTTCATGAAATTGGCTGGTCTTAAGTGATATTTTTTAAATCAATATATCACGATTTATTTAGTATTTTGGCAAATGATTTTCATAAAAATAAAACATTACAAATAATAAACACAATTTTCTTTCATATTTTAATCTGGTATTTCTGATAAAAAGAAAACATGAGATTCCTTTTCAAAAAGTACATGACAAGCAAAATAGTAATACTTAAAGCATGTTTCAGAGTTTCAACTAGCACAAAATAAGCAAAACGAAATTTAAAAAAAAACAAACAATCCTTTTATGTATATGGAGTACATTGTAACAAAACAAATTGATCGACACTAACAGGGAAACACATAAGATAAACAAATGGCGGCCACTTTCTAACATTTGTAACAAAATTACTTATATTGAATTATTAATCCCGAAATCTTGTAACATAATGTTAAACCACGTGATACATATTTTCCATCACCATAAGATACAAGTAAACACGTGACCCGCTCTGGCAGTGCAGTCAGGTAGGTTTATTACCAGTAATCAGTGATCAAAGCCAAATTGGTGAAAATACACTACCAGATTGAATTTTAATATTCTACTAGAAAAGCATTGCTCAGTATAAAAATACCAACTTAAACAATTTTTGTTATGATTTGTTTATGATTAGAAATATAAAATAGATTTTTATAACATTGTTTATCGTTCATTAATGTTTCACAAGCTTAAACGGTAATTTTCTAAAAAAACAAATTTTCAAAAAGTAAGAAACTTAAATGTGATTTGCTCGATCTCAGTGAAATATTCCGATATTGTCATTTCTTCACAGATTGTAGCTTATCTTCTGCACATTCTGATATTTATCAATATAAATATTTGATTTTTGAGTCACGTGATTTTGCCAGAGCCAGTCACATATGACATAATAAACAAAAGATGAAATGGTTTAATCAGTCACATGAATGTACCCTTATGTACTTAATGACAGTAATTATTAACCTTACCACAGAAAAAAGTAATATGGTGTGGTCTATATCGTCCTTGTAACTGGTAGAAATATGAAGACGAATTGTACATTTCATTCAAATTGTCATGTTTTATCTATAAGCATTCGATGAATGAGTGGTTAGAGCATCCATGTCATTAATCTTCAGTCTTCCACATAAAGTTAGTGTTCTCGGAGCCACACTCGATCCTAAAACAAGCAACTTGTATTTTTGACCACCTGATTAGTTTATACTTAAGCAACATTTTGTATGGATAACACCGTTTCATTCTATTTCTACACTCCTCAAGAGCTATAGTTTTACAGTTGTTACTCCGAGACGGATTTGAGTTATTGTTTGACCTTGTATGCTACTATTTTCAGTTTGGAGCCCAATTGTTAAAGTCTTATTGCCAGAAAGGATCATCTTGAGTATGTTTTGGCATTTTTTGCAAAGTATAACTTTGGAATTATATTTATGATATTCTCAGCTGTTTAAGTGGTCAAGGGCGATGGAACTGATTATGATATGATTTATACCGTGAACAATAAAAATTACATTATCTGACATTAATGTATTAAAAGTTAAAACCACATATGTACAGTTAAAAGAAATAATCACAATGATATGCTGACAGCAATGAAAATTCTATCTACCTAGAAACATTAACGGTAGGTCATTTCACTAACAACATAATGTCCATCTATTGACTATGACATCTCGACTATTACCCTTTTAAGCCTTTTTGAAATATTAATATCTTTTGATACTAAAAGCATTCTGTTTAACATTACAGAAATCTACAGGCAACTTGATATTACACAAGTTGTGTAAAACTCCCCAAAGTCTGAAAACCTCCATAATGTAGGTTATTGGTGCCAACCGGTTCCGCTCTTTTCACACATGAATGAAAATCTATTAATCTCAACTAAGAAGAAATATTGCCTTTGGTAAACTACAGATGATTCTGTTGCTTGGCAATAAAAATAATAATCAGTAGTATGTTGTAAGAACTTGTGTCTAATCCATTTGTTATATCAATAAAATATGTTTAAATCAATAATCAGTAGACACCGCAGTCAGCCATTAAAAGACTAATGTAAATATTGTGACAGGTACTACAAAAATAAAAGAGTCTCCCTAGACCTGAAACCAATACCATAAATCAGTGTTTGGTTATTTATAACTACTATTCAATTTATTATTCGAATATTGGTCTTTTCCTAACCGTGTAATTCTTCTCATTCTTAATATTACCCTTGATGTCCCTCATAAGCTAGAAAATAAATCACCACGTGACTTTTTCTGTTTATGTAATCTCAGCCGAGTACGTGGACATTCCAATGCTAAACAGTTAAGAACTGACAATTAAAACGTGTTTATGAAAAAATGAAAGTTTGGCCTTATTATCAGATTAAGTTTGCGAGAGTATGTTAGGGATAAATACATGAATCTATTCATTCACGAATATTCGTAAAATCATTTCAGCTCTTCTCATTGCAGTGTTACATGTTAACATTATACATCAAAATTCAATTTGGTGTCAACTCAAAACTGTTGGAAAATAATAATACTGATCATGTTGATGTCCAATTTAGCATGCCAAATGCTTAGAGTTTGTCAGAGAACACACGCTAACAGTAAACCTAAGAAACGGCAAAACATCTTGTCAAAACATTCTTGGTTCATGGCCTTGGTATTTGATCAAGTTTTAGAAGTATACTCATTGTGTTACCAGGTTTTAGAAGTATACTCATAGTGTTACCAAGTTTTAGAAGTATACTCATATTGTTACCAAGTTTTAGACGTATACTCATAGTGTTACCAAGTTTTAGAAGTATATTCATAGTGTTAGCAAGTTTTGGAAGTATACTCATATTGTTACCAAGTTTTAGAAGTATACTCATATTGTTATCAAGTTTTAGAAGTATACTCATATTGTTATCAAGTTTTGGAAGTATACTCATATTGTTACCAAGTTTTAGAAGTATACTCATATTGTTACCAAGTTTTAGAAGTATACTCATATTGTTACCAAGTTTTAGAAGTATACTCATAGTGTCACCAGGTTTCAGAAGTATACTCATAGTGTCACCAAGTTTTAGAAATATACTCATAGTGTCACCAAGTTTTAGAAGTATACTCATAGTGTCACCAAGTTTTAGAAGTATACTCATAGTGTTACCAAGTTTTAGAAGTATACTCATAGTGTTACCAAGTTCATTTAGAAGAGTAAAAGCACTTTATAAAAACATACACACGTGATCAAATGTGGTGAAATTTACATCACTGCAAAAAATAACAGTGAATTTGGACTTTATTCCTCATTCAATAAAATAAAAATTGTTCTTAGTGGACTATTCTTCACATTCAATAAAATAAAAATTGTTCTTAATGGACTATACTTCACAAAAATGTATAATTTAAGCCTGTCATATTCAACAAATACTTTCAAGCTAAAACATACATCTAGAAAGATATGTCAAACATAAGTTTCTAAGATATCTATCAATTAATGTAATACAGCTACACACATATATCATTTCAGAAATTCATTCTACTTTACAGAAAACATATAACTTAAATACAATGCATATACATGTATATGTGTGTCACACTGCCCCAATATGACATCAGGCAGTGAGAATGGCCAACAAAATCACCAGAACAATGTATCTTATATCTATAAATGCAAAATACTTTCCAATTTAAAAGTGGTCATTCCTCGGTTACTTGTAGCTTTTCCTCCCATAAAAACGTGACTGCCAACATAATTAATAAAACAACAAGGAAACAAACAAACAACAAATCAAGTAGCGCTTGATTTATGTATTAATTCTTACCCTTTCAGCAGATTTTGGATGGTTTTGGTATACTGGAATATGGAAGCGAAATGTACATATTTAGTCAAACACATGGTATATAGCGTTTAATACATAAAACTGTAAACATTCCCTAATCAGAGCACCTTGCTGTGAAATGAAGTTCTAAGTCCAGAAACAGTACCATAAACATTGCAACAGTCGCCACTACTGAAATTACTTATCACCATCTCAGGGATGAGTTCCATAATGGTTAAAAGGAGCAAACTGGCTCAGTTGTAGAGTATTAATGGAAAAAAACATTTAACAATAATCAATTAATTATCATTCGAATGAAGATTCTGTTGTGTAAATTAGAACTAATTACATACGTTGATACGCAGTCAGGTTCTTGGTTATTTGGAGCAGATCTAATACCTTCATTGATGGTATGGAAAGATGGCTTATTCAAAAGGCAAATTATGAATAAGTTTTTTATCATAAGCTGAAACCACCTGCAATTTGAATATAATAGAGTAAAATAATTTGACTTAAATGTGAGTATATAGGGTTAGTATCCATGCGAGTATTGAAAGTAGTTCCTAATGTAATTGTTCATGTACAAAAAAGCATAGTAGTGTATATATTGATTAGATGGCTTTGATTTTTTGAATTCTTGTTGTGGTCTATTGCTTCCTGATAGAATGATCAATATCAATATAAAAATGCAAGAAAAGAAATAACACACACTGAACCTCCTTGAACAAGTCCCAGAACAGTTGAGTCAGTATGTGCATGGTCCCTTAAAATATCAAGTATATATATATATATATATGAATATTTAGCTCATTTTAAACGCCATAAAAATAAATTTTTGTAAGTAAACATTTTCCATTTTAAATGGTCTACCAAGGTTTATTTTTAAATTCTTTTTCATATTATCCATTTGTCCCATTTCACCTGATGAGCCGATATATACTGTGTGTTCTGGTAAATTTGGTGCAAACTGGAACAAATATTTTTAAAGAGAATAAAATGGAAAGTTAACTCATCAAACCATGAAGTGACATTTAGACCTGCCCATGTCAAAGAATGGTTAAGTCGACTGTCAGAATTCAGGTGTGAATGATTTAGAATCAGAACTTTACACACAATATGAACTTTAACTCCTGAATTATGACACTAGACCATACCATTTATTGATCTGGGAGAGTGTTAATTTGACCACAGGGTTTGATGAATTAACATGTTCATTTAAAACTATGACAATACCTCAATAGGACTCATGATTCCATTTCAATGAAAAACAATGGTTGAATGGAAACATTTTCTTGGAGACTACAATATAGAGAGTATTGTAAACCATGTTAAAAAGCTGATGTCAAACTGAAAGTAAAATTACAATTTTTAGCTCCACTGATAAATTATCATTCCTTGAAATGGTGAATATAAAGAAGAATGTATTTCTAAGTATATATTTACACAAACACACACCTTTATATATATATATATATATATACATATATACATATATATATATATATATATAAATATATATGTAAGAATGTATTTCTAAGAATATATATACCTACATATATATACACATATTATATATATATATATATATATATACTTGATACTAAAATCTAATTTTTTCTAATTCCAACTATAATAAATGAACATAGTGGAGGGGTGCTATGATATGAATACTGCATTGAAAAGAAATTCAATATTATACTAAATTATTTTACAGTCACTTGAGATTTTCTCAAATCATATTTTCTATTTGTGTTGCCATCAAAAACCTTTGAGAAAAAATCAGAAAGGTAAGAAAAAACAAAGTTATGGCATACATACACAATGAAAGCAGGGTAAACTGGTGAAATCTTACCAAAAGAAATCTCACACCAAACACAATGAAATCAGAGTACTGACCCTGTAACAATATGTATTATATATAATAAATTACATAAAACAATAGCATTTTCAAAGGTGAGTATTTACTTCTCTCAGAAAAATGCTGCTTTTTTGTGGAAGTAGGTGTCTCTTGACCAGAGATTTTTAAGAGGTTCTTTTCAGATATGTGTCACTTGACCACTGAGATAATTGTACTTGTAGCATTTGGTAGATTTTGATTTGATTTTACAATTAAAAATTTACCATGTCTTAAATCATTATCTCCTTCATGTTGCATTGAAAAGTTCAAGGTTTCAGACTGTTAACACTTCCTGCACTAAATTATATGTATCTACATACTGATCAAAAAGTGAATTTACTAAAACCTCATATAACAAATCAATTTTAAACAATTAAAAACAAAACCTTTGCCAAATGCATCAGTAAAATGGAGTATCTTCAAGATTCTGACATGTATCAATCTGGAAATATGATTGACCACATGTCAGAACAACAATGGACAGGACTCAATCACATCATCAAAAATCATGAGCAATGTTATTATTCGTTTTCCCGTTTTTATCTAAATATGCTCTTTCACAGAAAATTGTAAAAGAGACCTTTTGTCAAGTTGCCTGTTCGGCCAGACTCACAGTTTGTCATAAATAGGATGCAGCTTCAAAGCTTCACTTCCTGTTAAAACATTGATCGTACATAAGACTTGGAATATGGATATCAAACAGTGATATATGCCAGATTTAAAAAGCAACTTACTGGAAAGTGACGTCATTTGTCAAGAAAAAACATTGACTAAACTTTATTACTTTATTCCATGCAGACGAACTGAAACAAGATATCACTAAATGTGGTCTATGTCATAAATAACAAAACCGGAAGTGACCTTGCCCGACTTTCTGTTGAAGATATCCGATTGGAGTACAAACTGATGAAGTCAAATCTCATGAACCCTTTCCAGACCTGAACGAGTTTAAACTTTAGGTAAGGCAGAATATAAATGTAAAAACTATGCTGGATTATATGACTGACAGACTTATGCATAAATACTGCTCAGGTTTGCGTATACATACAGTTTTATTTCTGGCTTACAAGCTTTTGTATACATGACTGACAGGCTAACACATAAACACTGCTCAGGTTAGCGTATACATACAGATTTTTGTCTGGCTTACAAGCTTTTGTATACATGACTGACAGGCTAACACATAAACACTGCTCAGGTTTGCGTATACATACAGATTTTTGTCTGGCTTACAAGCTTTTGTATACATGACTGACAGGCTAACACATAAACACTGCTCAGGTTAGCGTATACATACAGATTTATGTCTGGCTTACAAGCTTTTGTATACATGACTGACAGGCTAACACATAAACACTGCTCAGGTTAGCGTATACATACAGATTTATGTCTGGCTTACAAGCTTTTGTATACATGACTGACAGACTAACTTACAGTTTAGCATATATGCAAGTTACAGCTTTATGTATATATGGTCTACAGACTTGTGTTTACAACATATGCAGACTCGGGTATTTATGACTTACAGACTTCTGTTTCTGTCTATACATATATGACATACAAAATCTTTATGACATACAGACTCATTATGACATACAGACTTGTATATCTAATGATCATAGACACTCTTCTCTTATACAAGCAGCATATAATCTACCAAAATCAGTGAGGGAGGGATATCAAAAACATTAAATTCTAGACAAGACATGAGATGCTATAGGAAATGCCTTAATATGAACTTTATATTGGCCTGCAAAACATGAAACATTTGGTTAATCATATGTTTCTGATTAAGATATGAAAACAATCTAAACCTGAGTAATCGTACATCTAAATAGCATTGATTATAGGTCATGGAATTCCGAGACAGTAACCATATAAAGCAACAATCATGTGACCGCATTCTAATCACTTTCATTCAAGAGCGACATTTTACTGCGATCCATATCTTCTTTTAACGACAGAGTGAACATAGAATAATTTACATCATCTGTAATTTCGCGATCAATTTCTATGAAGTCTGGCATCTTCAGATCATCTCCCATTCGAGTGGTGTACGTTTCCAGTAGAACAAGTCCCTTGCACCTGAAACAAGTTGAGAAATTTTGAATTTTTTCTATTTTGAATAGCGTTTTACACCAAGCTAAATAATTATTCAGTTATATGGTAGCAGCAATTTTTAATGGTGGATGGGAGAACCTGGTTACAATGTATCTAGGAAAAACAAGTTGTGAAAACTGCATACTTAATACATGTGCAACTGGATATTTTTGTATTTTCATTGATTATTATTTTAAATAATGATGAACATCACTGCTAATTTGAAGGGAAAAAATGGCACCATACGCAAGGTATTTTAATTTTTATGGGAAAATTTACATTTTACCCAATGTTTTTCATGTGAAATTAATATTTCCTTTTCATTCATATCCAGAAATATTACAAATAGCTACATTGTCAGAATGATAAAATTAAAGTTCAGCTTGAGTATCAATCTAGGTCATGTACATGGTTTGGCTTTTTTCCCCACCTTGGACAGACGCATCTACCCTCTTGCCAAGTCAGAATTTTTCTGTTCAGACAAGCTAAATGCACAATGACATCACAATATAATTCTATAACTTAAGACTTCTATGTGATGAGAAAATAGTGCATTAAAAGAATCTGTTATATTTTATCTATGTGCATAAACATGTATTTGAATCATGGGAGAAAAATAATCAAACATGGGTGTGTTAAGTACAAAGGAAAATCTCAACCCTCGTGGTAAGAATCTAAAAGTCCAATCCTTGGGACACTCAAATTGGACAACGAGATTCTTACCATCTGGTGAAGGTTTCCTTATCCATTCCACACACCAAGGTAAGTCTCTTTTAGACTTCACATGTCTATTCTAAATATAAAATTGAAAATATATACACCATATTTACCTTTCTGGACAAGGTTCATTATAAATATCCATATGGAAATATTGGTTGTTCCACAGGAAACAACGTCTGGACTTGAATATTGAATAGTGCTTATCATCTTTTTGTGCCAGAAGTATCTAGAAAACGAAAACAAGTACTGTGAATCAGGTCAGCTTTGAGGGACAATATAAAACACCAGGGCCGGAAGTCACCAAATTTACTCAGTACTCAAGCTCAACTAACTTTTCATGATTTTAAGGTAAAACACGCAAAATCAATTCTGTAACTGGACATATTTGTATACTGACAGCATACAATTGTAAATAATGATCAAAATTATTGCTAATTTGAAGAAAACTTCAGAAATATTAAAAAATAGTTTGAGTACATACTCAAATTTTGAGTACCGTACTCACCCTATTTATTAATTTTTACATGAAGATCATCAGTGTAATGCAAAAATTTATATGTGAATGATAAATAATAATATGTTTCCTAATTACTAAACCCCAAAAATTTAAAAGCGATTATACAGTCAAAGTAATGAAATAAAAGTTGAGCTTGAGTATTGAGAAAATTTGGTAACTTCAGGCCCAGTTCTAAATTTACTTGCAAAATGATGTTTTAGCAATTTCAAATGCCCAATTTGTCATAGTTATTGCACTTCATTACAAGTGTTGTTTTCAGTACACAATAAATTTCAACCATTTTCTAAAACTTGCCATTTGTGTCTTTCAGTTTCACTTCCAGTATATGGTTAGAAAATTAAGCAAGAATTTTATTTTCACGAGCAAGAGCTCTCAGGATATAACGTGTAAATAAAATTCTTGCAAATAAAACCTTATTTACAGTATTATATATTATACACTCAAACCAGTCAAAGTGAAAAAACATTTTGTCAATTTTTAGACATTGGTGTTTAAGAACATGATAGACA
The DNA here is from genome assembly GCA_030159075.1 of Atrina japonica. Lineage (NCBI taxonomy): Eukaryota > Metazoa > Mollusca > Bivalvia > Pterioida > Pinnidae > Atrina > Atrina japonica. The sequence goes on along the minus strand of BROG01000777.1, from coordinate 299,275 downwards.
ACATTCCATACTAAGAATGTGTTGTATTGTTGTACGAGATTGGTCATCTATTGGCAATACATGTACGGTAGTTAAATTGCCCCGTGAATTTTTAACTTTTGTGAGAATCAACTCACAAAATTACCTGACTCCAAGATTACAATAATTTAGTGAATTTTTTTGTTGTTGCTACCAAGTGTGTAGTGCTTTCACTTCAGTATTTGATTCCTTAACTGGTGTACATCCCAAGATCCACTTACTGAAAAATTTGGTATAACAGCATTCTACAACTGAGATGTAACTGAAGATTCAACTCAACATTCTACAACTGAGATGTAACTGAAGATTCAACTCAACATTCTACAACTGAGATGTAACTGAAGATTCAACTCAACATTCTACAACGGAGATGTAACTGAAGATTCAACTCAACATTCTACAACGGAGATGTAACTGAAGATTCAACTCAACATTCTACAACTGAGATGTAACTGAAGATCAACTCAACATTCTACAACTGAGATGTAACTGAAGATTCTACTCAACATTCTACAACTGAGATGTAACTGAAGATTCAACTCAACATTCTACAACTGAGATGTAACTGAAGATCAACTCAACATTCTACAACTGAGATTTAACTGAAGATTCAACACAAGTCATGTAACTTGCTTTTTAACCCTGGACACAGAATTGTAAAAGACACCAAATCATACTGCAATTACAAAATAATAAAACTTATCTCATGTAAGATAATAAATACATAGAAATGAATGGATAGACAATATTATCAAACATATGATACCTGATACTCTCTGCCAGATATGGCCATCCTCAGTTCTACGATCTGATTATTTATTTCTGGACGACGTATTGTATGAGTATATGTCCATTGCCCTAAAAATAAAATAAATAAATCATAGTATTTGACATTTCATTAAAGTTAAGAATATGATTCATAATGTCACAATAACTCATTGACCCCTGTATTTGCATTTGAACTCACCCATTTCAAAGAATGGTCAAGTCCACTGGCAGAATTCAGGAGTGTTTGATTTAGCATTCAAATTTCACAATAATATGATATGCATTATTTAACTTGCTCATTCCTAAATCATGAAAGTAGGCCATACTATTTATTGGTTTGGGTGAGTCTAAATGTGACCACAGGGGTTGATATGTTAAGCATTTGTGCCAAGTTTAGTTTGAACGAGTCGGCAGAAGTTCTATGGTTTGGGAGATTTACATATCAAACATCAGATTCCAAACACACTATAGGCAACTATGTACATACACCAGAAACATAAAGGAATGATAATTCAGAAACAAATGGAGGAATCAAGCAGGGATTTCAGATTGTGCATTTCAGGACATGGAGAGATAGATTAGACCTTGGACAATATTAAAACTTTAAGTAACATAAATTAATTTAACAAGAGGCCCAAAGGGCCTTAACGGTCACCTGAGTAAAAGAGCAACAATCGCTTAAATTAAGTGATTGACATGTTAAGGCCAACTTTAAGAAAGGGAATCATGCAAGACTCTTTAGGGACTGCAAAATTGTGTTTGAATAATGTCTAACAACATAAATTTATTTGTATTGACACATGTATGTGGTATTGCGTGGTTTACCTGATTGTGCAATAAAATTCACTCAAAGCAAGCAGCAATTCATTTTATATTTTTATTATACCTACTAAACAAATCTCAGAGTATTAGACAAATTACACTATAAACAACTTAATTAAGATAGGTCTGGTTATGCACCGACTTGTTTTTTTTCCTGGGTGACATAGGGCTACCAATGCCTTCCAGCATTTCTCCGTCACGTATGTTGTCCATCTCTACTTGTGCCGAAACCTTATGTGCCTGTCCAGCATTGGCCATGAGGCTTATAGCAGTGTTTATACAAAATTTGCACCATTGACAATGCAATTTTAGGCTACCGGTGGCATTTAATAATTCTCCTATCTCTGTTTCGTTAATAACGAAAAGGCCAGAGAGAGTTACTAGTCGGGCGACCTACTCAGATGGTGTGTATTGGCGAATAATGCCCTACTCAGAAAATTGGTGTGAATGCAATTTCTTGTACACTATCAAAAATTGGCGTCCTGATCAGATTATCGGAGAAAATTTTTCATCAATCAAAGGCGCTAAACCGGTGTTTGTTACAAACTTTGAAAAAATTGGAGTTTCTCAGAGAAATTTTGAATTTTTGGCGTCTCTGATCCCCCCCCCCCCCCCCCCCCCTACAACTTTCAAATGCATATGCCTATGATCCTCCTGTAATTCTAACTTGAACTTTGACCCCTAAGAAAAGATTTTTTTTTCTATACAAACTTTGATTACCTTCACTATTGGGAATTCTTTCTACCAAATTTGGTTGAAATCAGACATTTTGAATTTTTGGCTGATTTTAACTTTGATTGCCTTTACTGGGGGATGCTTTCTACTAAATATGGTTGAAATCTGACAACTTAGAATTTTTGGCTGATTTCAGTGCCCCCTGGTGGGACCGTTTTTTAATCAAATAATTTTTTTTTTCACAAACTTTGTAATCCTCCCCCAAAGATGCTAAATATCAAATATGAAGTCATTCCCATTGTTGGTTCTTGAGAAGAAGATTTTTAAACATTTTCCTTATTTTACCCCTTTTAGGCTGCTTTGGAGGATCTAAGGGGACATAACTCCACAATTTTCACAAACATGAAGCGTCTTCACATGAAGATGCTTCCTGCCAACTTAGCTTGAAATTGGCCTTGTGATTCTTGAGAAGAAGTCCATTAAAGAAGATTTCAATATTTGGCCCTTTTTACCCCCTTATTGGCCCCCAAAGGATCAGAACCTTTTATTTCTACACAAACTTTGATTGCCTTTCCTGGGGGATGCTTTCTACCAAATTTGGTTGAAATCTGACAACTTTGAATTTTTTGCCCGATTTCAGCGCCCCCTAGTGGGGCCGTTTTTCATCAGATAATTTTTTATTTCACAAACTTTGTAAACATCCCCCTAAAGATGCTAAATATCAAATATGAAGTCATTCCCACTGTTAGTTCTTGAGAAGAAGATTTTTAAAGATTTTCCTTATGGGGCCCCTTTAGGAGTCTGACCCTTTATATTCACAAACTTGAAGGAGCTTCCCATGGGGATACTTCCTACCAAGTTTTGATGAAATTGGCCCACTGGTTTTTGAATAGAAGATGAAAATGTTCAAAAGTTAACGCACGACGCACGACGCACGACGACGGACGAAGAGTGATCGCTATAGGTCACCATGACCTTTCGGTCAGGTGACCTAAAAATCAAACTAAATCATGAATAACTAGATATTGTTTTTTAAAAAAACTAAAATATGTCCCCCACCTCTTTCATAGGTGCACTGTGACCTTCACGTTTAAGATATGACCCAAAGTCACATGACCAATAATAACATAATAAAGTTTGAGTGCATTGTGAGCAAGGATTGGAAAGTTATAGCTCTGGACATGATTTGTGAGGAAAGGACAGAAAACTGAAGAAAAAAACCAATGTATCTCTCCAACCAATTTGAAACACAGTGAAATGGGGTGGAGAGACATCATGAGTTAATTCATAAAAACTAATTTACAGAACCCGCCAGTATCATTTCAAAAAGATTAAGTGTAACACTGTAAGTCTCCCATATCTGAATACATTTGCTTTGTACAGTTAAACTTGTCTATATAGGCCACTCTAAAGAACAGGCAAACATGGCTGTTATTGACTGGTGGCCTTTATAAAAAGGTTTATTTATTATAAAAAAAGTTAACAAGTTAATATGGTTGAATGGACTTTATAGACAGGTGCCCTTAATACAGTGGTCGCATTTAATGCAAGTTTGACTGTATTTTATTACGATCTGTATTAACTAAATAAATCTTTTGGCAATCTTTCGCCTTACTACTCTTCAAGGTATAAAAATCAATTTTAATTGTTCAGAGAAAAATGACAAAAATCAACTTGTGTCAATATCTAGCAAGTATTAGCTTAGATACATACCATTTTGTCCCCTTTTCCGTATACGAGCCTGCATTTTACGACTAGGGGTTACAAGATAATCATGCTGAACAGCAAAATCTTGGAAACTTGGGAATTTCTGAAATAGTAGAAGTGAATAGGCAGTGAAGACTATACAGAATTTTTACCATATATGCAATGTAATTTGTAAATAGGTAGTTACATGTTAAATATATATATATATATATATATATATATATATATATATATATATATATATATATATATATATATATATACAGTAGAATTTCGATGAGTCGAAGTTCAAGGGACCACTTAGAAAAGTTCGAAACATTGGGACTTCGAATCATCGATGGTAACCACGAACCATACATTTTTTTGTTTCAGATGTTCTATAAAGTGTAAATGACTCCTCCGAAACCATTTATGACATATACGGTCATTATGATAAATAATTAGTGCTAAATTTAACTTAATTTTCCTGAAATTAAAACATAAAGCGTTTATGAGAAGAAGAATTATCATGGGGCGATTCCATACATATGTAAATTTTGACTTTGAATTATATGTAGGAATTTTCATTGTTTTTATAGAAATGGGCCAAAACATTTATTCATAACATCGAAAAATTTGACTCATAAAAGTTCGAATTATAAAACGTTTATAAATAGCACTAAGTAACAAAATTTTTCGGGACTTTGTGAATAGTTCGTTTGAAACATAGAGAAATTTGACTCACTGAAGTTTGACTCATCGAAGTTCTACTGTATGTAATGATGTGAACTATGTACATTATGTAATTTGTAAATAAGTTGTTACATGAACTGTTAAACATAAAAACTGTGTTGTCAATTTGTACTCTTGGCCTGCTGGCCGTAAATACTGAATAAAGAATTGGAATTTGAACTTGAGCAACTTTCTGCAATAATACAGTAAAGGTTACTTTTTCAATTAATTTACATATTTTTTTCATACAAACAAGTATTTACAGAATTTCATCACCCCAAAATTACACCTATACTTACAGATTCATCACCAATAGATTTAACAAGAAATTTCCTTTTCTTGCTGTTGGAGCTAAGACGATCTCCAGCATCAATACCAAGTCTATTACACACACTCTGGATAAAAAATTGAAATAATTCAACAAATAAATAATTGAAAAATAGTAGAAACCTATCACATTGGATCTGTAATGTAAATTAGTAAATTATCTAATGGGTTTGTACTAATGTTATTGATTAACAAAAGGTCAAAGGGTTTCACGTTACCCAAAATTACCCAATACCTTGATCTTATCTACCAAGCCCCTAGAGCATGAAAATATGTACTTGTCCTCTTGCCCTGTATATGATAAAACTCATGTTCTATCTGTTGGTAATCAAATTGTGATGCAAAGAAATACAGGTGGCCAATGAGCTATATCAGTCACTCAAGTTGTGCACAGGTGCTTGAGAATAGGTTCCCGTCTTCGCCCACTCATAGCAAAAATATTAATTTTTTAATCTCTCAAAACTTGAATCACACCTAGATTGCTCAGATTCAATTTTTTTTCAATTCACGCAGCGTTCAGTTCTGGAGAAGACTTTCAAAGAAGGGTACCTTCTGTGACCAACTTTGCCCCACCTGGGATCCATACTAGAGCATATCTGCCCCAAAACACAAGACATCAGAAAACATGTGACCAGAAAAAGTTCATTTGAACCTTTGGTTCTGTGGAGCTAAAAAAAACTGTTACACACCAATGAATACATCTATACAAGGGAAAAGCAGCAATTTACCAATGCCAGAGTAAAAAAATCTGCTCAAAGAGGCAAAAGATCTTATTTCTGCATAAAGATAATCATTGTCTCCAAGATTTGCTGTGATAAAATCTCAGTGTAATGGATTTCTGGTAGTATACTTACTGATATCATCCTGGTTACTTTCTCCTCAAATGGTGTAGTGTTGTCAATGACATCATAGTAGGGGTGTCCAACCCAAGCCTAATGTAATAAAATATAGAGCCATCAGAATTAGTGGCAACAGACACATTGATAGATAAATATATACACATACACAGCCATGCACACACAGACATGAACACACACATACATGAACACACACATACATGTACATGAGCACACACATACATGTACATGAACACACACATACATGGAAACACACAACCATGGACACACACAGACACACATGGAGACATGGAAATACAGACATGGACACACACATTGACAGACACAAAAACATACAGACATGGACACATATTGACAGACAGACATGGACACACACACATAGACAGACACAAAAACATAGACATGGACACACAGTGACAGACACACAAAAAACATACAGGCATGGACACACATTGACAGACACAGACATGGAAACACACATTGACAGACACATAAAAACATAAACATGGACATATAGTGACAGACACAAAAACATACAGACATGGACACACATATTGACAGACACAGACATGGACACACACATTGACAGACACATAAAAACAGACATGGACACACAGTGACAAACAAAACACATACAGACATGGACACATATATTGTCAGACACAGACATGGAAACACACATTGACAGACACATAAAAACAAAGACATGGACACATGTTGACAGACACAAAAACATACAAACATCGACATACACATTGACAGAAACACAAAAACATACAGAAATGGACACACATATTGACAGACTCATTAAACATACATAAATGGACATACACATTGACACACATAAACCCATACAGAAATGGACACACACATTGACAGACATAAAAACATACAGACATGGACACACACATTGATAAACACAAAAACATATCAACATGGACACACACACACATTGGCAGACACATAAAAACATACAGACATGGACACACACATCGACAAACACACAAAAAACATAGATATGGACACAAATTGACAGACACACAAAAACATACAGACATGGACACACATTGTCAGACACACAAAAACATACAGACATGGACACACACATTAACACACAAAAACATACAAACATGGACACACACATTGACAGACACAAAAACATACAAACATGGACACACACATTGTCAGACACAAAAACATACAGACATGGACACGCACATTGACAGACACAAAAACATACAAACATGGACACACATTGACAGACACACAAAAACATACAAACATGGACACACACATTGACAGACACATAAAAACAAAGACATGGACACACACATTGATAGACACAAAAACATATAGACATGGACACACACAATGACAGACACATAAAAACAAAGACATGGACACACACATTGACAGACACAAAAACAAACAGACATGGACACACACATTGACAGACACACAAAAACATAGACATGAACACACACATTGACAGACACACAAAAAAAACAGAAATGGACACACACACTGACAGACACACAAAAACAAACAGAAATGACAACACACATTGACAGACACACAAAAACAAACAGAAATGGACACACACACTGACAGACACACAAAAACATAGACATGGATACACACATTGACAGACACACAAAAACAAACAGAAATGGACACACACACACCCTAACATACACACACACACTTTTCACTTTTTTCGTTTTCAAGGGTGTGTTTATTTACATAAATTAACATAATTTTTGTCTTGGTGGCACCTTAATTAGAGCATGCCTTAATTAGATAGATTAAGATATAAAATGAAACACAGATATGCAAACATGAGATCTTATTTGCCCTAGTATTGATCTGTCCATCCACTTTTGTCTGTAATGCAATTTATTACATTTCCGTTTTTGAGCTGCATTTTCATTTGTCCCGAGACAGTCACATGTTCTACCGTTTAAAATGAAATTGCACTGTTAACCGGATAATTTATCATACAGCACTGCTATGACATCACAAAACTTATTTAGCTGAATTTCATTTCGTGCCAACTTCTCTGACTGCATGGGAAAGTGAGATAAACCACAGGGATTGATAGAATTTGCCATATCTCTTTTAATGATCGATGGTTTGTTAAAACAAACTGTAATAAAACAATTAATTCACTACTTATGCTTCGATATGAGAATTTCAGGAATCCAAAAAAAATATCGACCTCGGCCCTAAGCCACAGTCAATACTGTTTTTGTACTCCATAAATTCTCATATCAAACCATAATGAATAATATTAATTATGCACCAGTCCAATTTAAAAAGGTGATTCTAGTACATGATGAAACTATAAAATTCCACTTCTGGAAGAGTCTAACAACAATGTTTGTGGGTTTAGCAGGTTAAGAAACATCTATGACAATATCTACCTGTGCAGTAATGCCATCTAATTTTATAGCTGCTTCTAAGCCTTCATGTCTAGTCTGATGACCCTGTAATGTATAAAAAGGTTCGGCACCACTGGCAGCTGATACCATGTGGATAATCTGGTTATATCGATTATCTCGAATCTGAACTTCATTCCAACCATTTTTTTCTTTCATTTTTTTCCAGTCTTCTGGATCAAGATCTGAAAGACAAATTACAACATGCAAAAGAAATATACCATATATATATATGGCCTATAGGTTGATGTGGGGGACGGGTCAAATGGCCGATTTTTGGCAAAAATCCAGGTTTAAGTATTAGATAGGTCGAAGTGGAAGACGGGTTGATGTCGGCAGAGATGAAAACATGAATGGGAGAACACAAAAATACATTGTTTATGTTAAATAACTGGTGCTAAAACGATGGTAGCCTACCAAAATAATCTGAGTAAGAGGCCTATTTTACTGTATATTATTAGATAGGACTGTGATTAAAAAGCTTGTAGGCTGCATTTTATCATACTTAAATCACTTATATTACTCGTATGTACTGATTATGCATACATACATCGCTATTGTGTTACCTGTCAAATCATCATTAAATTCTTCATGCCGTTTACACAAGCTACCTGAATCCTTGTCTTATCCTTACATTGGCCTAAGATATTATGTAGCTGCAACTGTCAAACAATTAAATACTCAAGGTCGAGTGTCAATTACTTTATGTAACACTTTTTCCAAAACTCTCCCAACTTCAAAGATTGCTGCACGATCCTTATCAGTTGAAGGTCACATTCCAGTGCATGAAGACTTCAACTTCACAGTGTAGTGTCGAGATAAGGGAATCATTCAAAAGTATAAACTGTACGGTATAAATATAATGCAAACGATGTATTTTCATTATGCAGTTCTGACACAGTCTTGAATCCCAATCATATTGTGACTTGAATGATCATTATTTTGTCATTTGAATATGAACACAGTGCATTACACACACACAAAGTCACATTTAATAGTTCTATTAAGTGTAAATACAAATGGGTGTTTTGGAGTAGGCCCTTAGATTATCTAATGAAGAATGTTGAAATACGATGTTAAAATAGGAAAATGCAGATAAAAGTTAAATATTTCACTAAGATAAGTCGATGCGGTGAACAGGTCTGGGTCACAAAAAAAATATCGACCTATAGGCCGTAAAATACGGTAAATAGGTTAATTCAACAGAGGTCAACATTACACGGTTACAGACTTTAGTCATGGTGAATATTACTTGGTATAAACCTAACATTTTTAAACCAAGATGTCAGCATAGGTCAATATAAATCTTTCAGGTTCCTATCAACCATCATAGTTTTTAGTTTTTTGTTTGATTGTTGTCATATTTTTGTTTGTTTGTTTATTGTTGTTTCACATCCCACTCAAGAATATTTCACTCATATGGAGATGTCACCAAATGCTGGTGAAGGGCTTCAAATCTTCGCCTATGCTTGGCACTTACGGTCATTGAGCAGTGAGGGTTTTTCAACGTACACCTACTGTGACACAGGACCTCAGTTTTTACTGTCTCATCTGAAAGACAGGAAACCAAACTGCCAGCGGCTGGACTCGAACTAACGACTTTACAATCAAGAGTCGAGTGCGCTACTGACTGAGCCAGGCCGAGGATCTTGATTGTTGACTTATGCCACTTATATCAAGATGTCAACAGCTTTAGTGAAGAGCTACAAATTGTGGCTGTGCTGTTATGATGTTAACATGTCATGCATGAAATGGGGCCTCATCCAAAATACCGTGACTTTCCCTTCGCATGCCGAGCTCTTGGCAAAGGAACAGACACTACCATTTTTTAAAGCCTTTGGCATGACTTGGTACCAGGAATTGAACCCCTGATCTTCAGGGCAAGCGGTACAACCACCACAAAGCTGTGTTATTGTTTTATAACAAACATCAAGTACAAAATCTATATTGGGTGGAAAAACACTGAACTGGGTTCTTCAGGCCATGTCTAAAATAATATCACTAAAAGTATACAATGAACATGTAAAGAATCTGCTAATATACTAGAATTATACAAGTGTCCAGAGAGTCAATATATCTCACCTTCCTGGGAACATAAATAAGTGAACTGTGAGCAATTACAAAACTTTCACCAAAACCGTAAACAGATGAACTGACGCAGACAAAACCTATCCCCTCCCTCCATGTTGCCAGCAGGTGACAAATAAAAACTTACAAGCTGAAGCATCCATAAGACCTCGATCACAAATCACTAGACAATTCTGTTTACAAGTCTTGGCAAGTTCAAAAAACGTGTCTTCTATCTGCATCATGGTCTTCAATAAGTTTTCTTGGAATGAATAAGCTGCAAGTACCAAACAAAATTATAATGAATTAGATGTAGGCATACATATGTATATTTAAAGTCTGTTTGCTTTCTTGGAGATCCGTGGCCTAGTCTATTTCTTTTTTCTTTTGCAAAAATTTCATATTTCAAGTATTCATCAGAATTTGTAATACACTGGTAGCAGAATAAAAAACAAAATGGACTGATTTATGTATGAGATATTGCATGGTTCATTTGGGTACATATGGGAGAGGGTTTCTCAAAAGCATCCATATCTGGAATCATTGTCTTACATAAATTAAATTCACTTGTACAATATTTATTTTTATGTAATTTACTACAAAAATCCATCCTCAAGACTGAGCCCTGTTGTTATTGTATTGTTGTTTAACGTCCCACTCAAGAATCTGTCACTCATATAGAGACGTCACCAAATGCCTGTGAAGGGCTTCAAATTTTGGCCTATGCTTGGCACTTACGGCCATTGAGCAGTGAGGGTTCTTTAACCTGCAGACACCTACTGTGACACAGGACCTCGGTTTCTAGTGTATCATCCGAAGGACAGAAAAAGCCAGCTGTCTCTGCCGAGGCTCAAACCCACAACCCTGTGGTTGCAAATCAAGCACTCTACCTTGGAACCATTATGGAAGAGAAGAGAAATACATCTACATGTATTTCATTTCCTTGGATAAGATTGTTAACAGGCCTAAATGCACCATTTTTGCAGCACATTGTAGCAACTTAGGGAAAAGGAAATGGTTTGACAGAATTTGCTCAAACTATGCATACTATTAGAATTCAACATGATCTAAGTCTTAATATATATGCTAAATTCGCAAAATGTTTAGATTAAAAGTTTTCTTGTTCTGAAAGTGCCATTATATGACATTTTGATGGCACATTTCTTTTTATTCCATAACAGCAAATATTATAAACTTTGCAGAAATAAATTGTAAAAACAAAATAATTGAATTACTATTTTTAATTTTTTATAAACTAATATCTTAGTAGTAGCCATAAATTGGTTGTCATTTTGACAACTGTCGTAAATATCACTTTGTGCAATTGGCAGAGCTAATAGAGTGCAAGTATAATGGGAACTGAGAGCAAATCAACAGTAATGAAAACGGAAAAATGAAAATACGGTTCTAATCAACAACAATTTTTTTTTCAGACACACGTTTTTTCCATGTATCATTTTATGTATTAGATCAATCTATAGATTGCTAATCACATTTTAACCTCAAATTATCCCATTCCACAGAATACTATATTCTTTTTCTAGAGGTCCAATGAAAACCTCTGTTCCTCTTTTGTAGGCCTGGCGCCTATATTCAATCCTTTAAAACCATCCCAGTGTCATAATTCTACCTATGAAGTCTTCATATGATAACCTGAATTCCAGACACAAAAGACCTAAGTTCAAACTATCTAAATTATATTTTGGCTTTATGAGATGGGCCCATATATGGCACACATTGCTGCTGTTTAATTAGTAATCAAACACATCAAAAGAGAGGTAAATTTCTACCTGTATTTTGCATCAGCTTTAACACAACATTCATATACAGTTCATCGCCAATATACCGCCATATTTTGTTTTCCTGAATTTTGGCGATATAACGGGTTTGGCAATATATCAAGGTTTACTATTTTTGAGGTGTGGTCGTTTTCATCGTGACATGTCTATAGTCCATTTTGTATATCATTTCCTGTTTACAACTCACAACTGTAAATATCGGATATGCTGTCTATTGTTTATGTTTGGACAATTTTACCACCCTATTAAAATGGCCAAAATAAATCTGTCCAAAATATATAACAGTAGCCTACATGATTGACTGCCGGTAAAATCTAGATCTGTTTTAACATTAACCCTGAAACATTTCTAATGTTAACTTTCATTGTTATCTCTATGACAGACTGGTTAAAGGCTGTAAGTTTATATATCTCATCTACTCATAATTGTGAAAATTGCTTTGTAAACACACAATATGTTGATTTTTTCCAACTTTCACAGAAGCAAGAAGTCACACTCGTAAGCTGGCTCATGACAGTACACTCGATATTTGAGTTATCGCCCTTTGCAGTCAAAGTATGAAGTAAACAAGATACTGTCGGCTAACAGTTTTACTCACACCTGTTTTTTTCATCTGGTCTGGCAATGTGTTCAAGGTATTTAACACCTATAAATGACCAGTTGTACTGAAGAAACGGCGAGCGGATGGTGGTAAGGGGGTTTTGGCGTTAAAACGAGGGAATTACATGGGAGGAAATTCGTTTTTCAAGAAATTGCGGCGTTATGCGGGTTTGGCATAATAACGGAGGGCAATATAACGGGGGTGAACTGTATTTGGATAAAAAAATTTGAAAATTCCATTTGTGTATGTAATACATGTATATTTAGAAATACTTTGATACACGCTATCAGTAAACAGTATCTGCAAAAAAATTGATTTTTCTACGTCCTATATGTACTCAAACACACTATACCACCAGCGTATAGTCTTTAAATATAAAGGCGAACTGTACTAAGGGAGACAACTCAGGAGACATTACTTTTATCATTTATTGCATGTTGCTAAAAATAACTGAATCATACCTTCTTCCTTTGTAAGATTTGTGAATTTTACACCACCACTGGAAGTAAAAACAAAAATATAGTTACAATGTATTTATCATAAGACCTCAGGCCTTTTTCTGTCAATTTGGGGGAAATGCCATTGGCATTACAATTTGGAATTTAAATATGAATTTGTGTCAAATTGGGAAAAACCTTTTGTACACATGGATTTGTTTGTTTGTTTACGACCTCAAGATCCAGAGTCGAGCGCGCTACCGACTGAGCCAGGTCGGCTCTTGTACACATGGAAGCCCAAATGTAACAGAATCTCTTTTTAAAATGCAATATCTCTTACATTAATTTATTTTTCATTTTAGTCATGGCCTGAACACCAAATTGGGAAGTTTTTTCATAAAATTAGGAAAAAACACATATATTTTGCATTGGGAATGGGGCCGAATTTTGGCCCTTTTGAAACTATAGAAAAAGGCCTGGACCTATATATATAGAAGTATGTTTCATGTAAATAATGCTTTGTTCAGTCATTGAACATACCAATCATAGTTTATAATTGACAGTATAATTTCACTGTAAATCTATCATAACCTTTTATGGCATACTGCTCGACAGCTGATGCCGAGCACATGTTTAACAGGGCTCTACAACACTAAAAAAAATTCACTCTTCATTTGGCCAGTGAACCAGAAATTTTACTAGCCAGCCAGGAACTTTTACTCGCCAATATATATATAATATGTGTGTGTGTGTGTGTGTGTGTGTGTGTGTTCATGTTTTCTTAAAAAATCCACTGGATGAAAATACAGAAATGAAATAAAATATTAATTTTCTAAGTTGATGTAACATTTTATTGTTTCAATCCATTTAAAACAAGGTTATTAACTGCATGTTGACATTTTTGTGCATTTTTTTTTCAATCCAGGAGTGTTTATATGCCTATATTTTTGTTGCTCTAATATTAAGGCAACCTTAAACTTTTTTTTTTATTTTTAGCGCCAGTTTCTTTTCGACAGAATTTACAAAACAGACTTCCCACAAGAATTGTAAATTTTGTCTGTAAGTTAAAATCTAGAGTCTAACACCCATGACCTGATCGTCAGACAAACACCTATAAAGTTCTTTAATTTATAGGTGTTTGTCCGTCAATCGGATGTTTGACTCTCGATTTTAATTTACAGATAAAATTTCCAGTTCCGACTGTGGTCAATCCCTTTGGGGATTCTTAGCGGACGTTTTATTGTGTTGCCCCACGATAAAACGTCCACTATAGAATCCCCAAAGGAATTAGGCTGTGGTCTGCCTGCCCTCCTCGTCGAACACCAGGCCCAACTTTCTGCCCTGATTTTACCACTTAAAAATCGCTTAAATTAAAATCGAAATTGGGGCAGAAAGTTCGGCCTAGTCGAACACTAGCCAGAACTCTGTTCCAGTATCCCTTTAACCAAGATCGTTTAAACTTAGTACTGTCTAATGATGCTTCTGTTGAAATCGACCGAGAAAAGAAAATGTCATCGTGTGCTGTTAGGAAATTTTCAAGTCGAAAACACGAGAGGGATACAACGCGTTTTTATACAGTAATCCACGTGAGTTAGATGCTCTAGTTTATCGAAACTGAATAACCAAATTGGTTGTTGTAAAGCGCATGACAGACCATGATATCGATAATGTAATTTCACAGTGAAAACGGACAAACTTTTTATTTTGCTCGGGAAAAAAAACGGGCCGCAATGTGGCAACTGAATGAGGATAAAATTTGAAACGGAAAATCACTGGCCCTACCTGACATTTTGAAATACAAAAAATTACTGGTCAACTGGACCAGTGAATAATGGAATTTCACTGGTCAAAGAAATTTTTTACTGGTCTGTATATACACATATTTGAAATGAAATGGAAAATTACAGGTCATTTGGACCAGTTATCAGATAGATTTCATCAGACTTTTGTCAAATTTACTGGTTTTTCTGGTGAGACTCCATTTACATCACCAAAAATTCAAACTTTCTTACCATAAATGTGAGTTATCTCCCGTTAATCACAATTGTTATAACAGGCATATATCATGTTCTTTCTATAAATAGCTATTGCTTACTTCTAGAGTAATAGACTTCTGGTACATGTAAGATAGTGAAACCTGACTGGAATTGAATGACCACTTTCCTGAAAGATCACCTGTCTTTCGAGACCATATTTTGAAAACCACATGATTAGATAATCTTATCAATAAAATCTCCTTTGTTATACCACCAGTATTGACAGACCACATTTCAGTGGCAGATGGGGCAGTCTCTCAAGACAGGTTATGGTACATACATGTACTTGAGAAATGGCAAAACAAAAACGTGGTTCAATAGAACTTATGATTGTATAAGTTTGTATCTTTGAATTATAATTGTATCAAAGATATCAAATCAACATACTTTCTTTAAATTCACAACAAAGTTAACATGCGAGATATCTATGTAAATATATATTTATCATAACTTATCAATGAGTTTGGATTATTTTCTTCCTTTTTTATGATATTTACCCAAGTTGAAAAGTTTAGTCAAACTTGTCTATAAAGGCCACTCAACAGAACAAGTCAAAAGTAGAGCTCTGTTTTCTAGACAGGTAGCCTTTATAATGAGAGTTATTCATTATGAAAAAGTAACAAAGGTTATGTATGAATGACCTATAAACAGGTGCCCTTTATACAGAGGTGGCCTTTAATGCAAGTTTGATTGTACATGCAGTTAACATTATAAATAACCATAGGTGTGGTATATCACTCACCTCAAAAACGTTAGGGCAGTCTCTGGTGATCTGTACACCTGTAATTAGTAGAAAAGATAGATCTGACCACTGGTCATCAATTCTAAGTATATGTGATCACTGAACATGCATCTGATGATGTGCATGCATTTACCCGATGCCACATTTTGATTTTGGATTTTGGAGAAGTAGGACATTCTGGGGAACTGTAAAGTCACACAACTCTATTTATTTGTTTAAATGGTGTTTTATGGCACAAAACATTTTTTCAGTTATATGGTAGTGGCCAGATTTTAATGATGGAGGAGAGAACCTGGTTATAATGTACTCGGAAAGTGACCACCGACCTTCCGCAAATGGCAATTCAACAATTTCACAAAAATCAGCTAAGGTTCCATTGCGAGTTGAATCTGTGCTGACCAGAAGTGAGAGACTTCATGATTCAAAGTGTGATGCTCTAACCACTCCAACATGGAGAGCTCCAAAGCCACATGAATCATACCATTTACTCATATGTAAATTTGTTTAATCTGCAATTTGACGAATATATGATTCAAATGGCAATTTCTAACAATATAGAAAATACAAAATGTATCTAAAGATAAAAATACACATTATTGTGTGTCCCAGAAAACCTTGAAAGTGGTTTTTAGAAGCTTACGTCAAAGAAACCATCAAACAATCAATAAAATTTCCATTTTATTTAAAGAAAGTCAAAGTAGAAATCAATTTTACTCTTCAATATAAAGGAGACCCTACAATACTTGAGATCCTAGTTAAACCCTTTATGATTTTCTGAACTTAATTAGAGGTAATCATTTTATCAGCATGTTTACATCTCACCAAAGACAATGGATCGAAAAAATCCGGTGAAACACACATGCACATGAATTGACTCATCTGCACACTAGCACAGTTTCATTTCCAAAAATGGTCATGAATAGAATTTAGCAATTGGCGATTATATAAGAATTACTTTATCATAGTTTATGTTGAAACGTTATCAACATGGTAAAGAGTTTATGATTCTGGTTATATTTTAAGACTGTAATGATCATGTTCCCACTTGACGACATTTTTACGATATATTTGCAAAATACACTTTCCGGAGTTGCTGGGACATGCAGTAGATAAGGTGACATCACTCTATTACACAAAACACTATAGTCACAGTACTTTGGTCTCACGGGGCCGGGGTTCCCAGGTTTATAGTCAAAGTAAATTATAGAAAATGTCACATAAACATCAAATCAGAATGGAAAAAAGTCATTAAAAGAACCTAATATATATATGTATAAGCACCAAGCATTTAATAGATTGACTAAGATGAAAATTAAATTTACCTTCCATCCTAAACTTTCAAAGAAGGTACTAAGTCTGGTCTGGCCTGTAGTTTTTCCTCCACATGGTCCTAAAAGACAGAGTAAACAAAATCAAGTTTACCTTTGTATACATAATACAGGTGTATATTGTAAACAAGAAAATAAGCTCTCTAACTAACAAGAATTGAAAATTTCAGAAATTGTAAAAACAGAAAAGATCCTGTGAAATGTTCAAGAAATGCAACCATACAAAATAAAATGTATATCAATATCATCTTAATTTGTATTGATGATATATTTATATCGAGTGTATCAATGACAGCCCAGTCAAAAGTCACCAAATTTACACAATACTCAAATTTCATTTTATATTATTTTGAATATACATCATGTATTGTATTGATATTGGGAAAAAAGATTATGGACAGAATCAATCATAATTTTTTAGGTCTTGAACATATATGTGTAGGCTACATTTACCCTATATCTGTTTGATTCTGAATATCTGTTTGTAAAATATCAATAGGGGCCTATATGTAGTCGATGAATGTTAATAACATGTATACTGACAATTTTATCATTTTTCCAACAACGTCCTATAAAATAGATTGAAAATGCATATATTTAAATATATGTAAACAATCAATATGGGAGATAACTCTGGCATCAAAAAATGTAAACACATGTGGATTATGTCGAAAAAAAATACCAAACTACATTTCCACCTTCAATTTTAATGTTTTGGTGGAGAATCTGAATGTTCAATGAGCCATTAAGATCACCTGATATCAAATATTAACATTAAGTCATCCGTAAATTATTCCTATTAGCAATAACTGAATAAGCAAAACCACGTGCATTGTGTCTAGGCCTAGTAATTTTTCATTAATGGTGTAATGTAAGAACAACAAACAATAAAAACTCACCACCGGTCAGAACAACCTTGTACACTTTATTTCTGTGATCGCCAATGTCCTGTGACATCGTTATTATTCTTGTGTAGTCTCGTGTCAGCTTTCTAGAGTATCTGTACACATTTCTCCGAAGAAGACTGAAATAGTGCGGCATTAACGAGCTAAATACAATTTACAGATTGTAAGGGTGAGAAAAAATGCACGAAAAGAAAAATGATATTGTTTATGATTACGACCTTTTTAAATGATCGAGGTAGGTCTTATAATAATAATAATAATAATAATAATAATAATAATAATAATAATAATAATAATAATAATAATAATAATGATGATGATGGTGGTGGTGGTGGTGGTGGTGACAACGTCAACGATGACGATGATGATGGTGGAGCCGGAGGTGGTGATGATTACGACAACGATGTACATTGGTAGAATCTAGGCTAAGTACTGCTGTCAACATTACCGCAATTTTTGTTGATGATGAAATTATCATGATGATCATGACCATGATGGTGATGATCATGATGAAGAATAAGATCAGATTTACCAGAACGCGGAAGCCATTTTGAACTGCTATTATGACTAAGCAACGTACGTGACCGGTCCCTCCTCGCACGTGGGATTTCCCGAATTCGATTCCCGGTCTGGATCATGTCTAAAACGTTATGGGTGGTAGTGAATAATAATAAGTAGTAATAAATTGATGCTACGGGCCAAGTACGAATAATACCCGCGCCGTATAATAATCAACTCGGAACCCCCACGGGGTCCTAAGTTATTAGTCAACAGAACAGATCAAAGTAGATCTAGGTGGCACATCAGCAGTAAAGTTCTATTTACGAGGGAAAGAATTTTGGCGGGACGCAGTATAACACCAATACAAAAATTAGTAACATATTCATATACACAATAGCTACATTTTTTCGTGTATCACTGAGGTATATTCTCATTTTAAACTTCCTATCTAAAAATTAAATTGCCATTTGCGATAAATCTTGTTCCTTTGTAAATCACAGAAACCCCGAGTTGTTAATGTGCAGGCGGCTCACCAGATACCGAGATAGTGTACAAATACGGTGAACGAGATAAGCATGAATCTCTGGAAAAACAGAGGTGGGATCAGGTGTCACGGAGAAGTAAGCTTCCCCTGTCTTCCGGTTACATCCTCGGAGGGTTCCGATATGCTATTCCTCACGTCCTTGTGATAACTAATTATTACCGTAATACTATGTCATTTGCGTCACAGTTTGCATAAAAGTATAAAGGAGATAAAACACTATAATTTATGCAAGCTATAAAGGTATATTTCCACCTTAATGTCGAAATAAGAAAGTCGCGGAAATCATCACGTTTGTCGCATAGTTTAATTGTAAATTTCCCGTACGGTCGTGTTTAAGTAAATTTTCCTTGCAGAAAGCGTGCGAGTTTAATTCTGTTACACCTTTACATATGTATTATTGATTCACCGAATTCGAACGTCTTTGTTTGTTTGTTTGTTTTGTTTTGTTTTGTTTTTCTAAATATCAACTTAAAGGCATCAGCCAGCTTTTTTTTCTTCTGGTAAAGAAATCAAGTACATTGTATGTTTTATACATATCAGTAAAGTAACAGGTCGACAAATAAAGGGGCACATTTGGTTCCCATGAAAATGCCGACGATTTTCTGATTTTTAATATACATAAAACGATTTATTAATATTAGAAAATTAATTTTTATAAAGATTTATTCGAAAATACTGAATAAATTTGACAAAAGCGTGTCATACTCAGTTTCTTTATTCTGAGTTCTTTCTGATATTACTTTTTAACCTTGTCAGGTGGCTCAGTAACTGTACAATAATGTAACTTTTAGCTTTAATGTCATATCTTTGCCAGTGCAAGAACTGTTATCAGAGACATTCATGTGTTTTATATATATATATATATATATATATATATATATATATATATATATATATATATATATATATATATCGGATATATATATAGGCGTCGGAGGCTAGGGGGGGGGCCCCCCCCCCCCCCACTTTTTGGGCAAAGATAGGCATAGATGTTGAAAATTGGGGCTTAGCCCCCAAGACGTTTCTGGCGTGTGTGTGTTTTAAGTTGGTTTAGCCCCCCAACTTCTGGCGTGTGTGTGTTTTAAGTTGGTTTTAGAGCCCCCCCCACTTTCAATTGCTTCCGACGCCTATGTTATATATATATATATATATATATATATATATATATATATATATATATATATATATATATATATATATATATATATATATATATATATATATATATATATATATCATAGGCGTCGGAACCGGGGGGCTAGGGAGGGCTTAGCCCCCCCCCCCTTTTTTTTTTTTTGGCAGAGATAGAAATAGGTGTTGAAAATTAAGGCTTATAGCGCCTAGATGTTTCTGGCGTGTGTGTGTTTTAAGTTGGTTTAGCCTCTCCCCCCCCCCCTCTTTCAATTTGCTTCCGACAGTGTGTGTGTGCGTGTGTGTGTCTTTAGGGCTGTTATTGTTAACGTTTATATCATTATTGTCACGGTATGTCTCACAGTGTTATCGCTTTTTGTGTCAGTGTTTAAACTTTTAGTCTACATGTTGTGAGTAGATTTTAATAAATAGATGTTGTTATTTTACATGGTAGATTATAGATGTAGCTATTAATACTTTAACTGTACATACATGTACCTTACTATAATATCGTGATATCAATTTTGT
The DNA here is from genome assembly GCA_030159075.1 of Atrina japonica. NCBI lineage: Eukaryota > Metazoa > Mollusca > Bivalvia > Pterioida > Pinnidae > Atrina > Atrina japonica. Next base: position 278,333 of record BROG01000777.1, on the reverse strand, counting down.
GATATCCATGTCTAGTCGGTAGCTCTAATTAGTAGTTTAGAGCGAAAATTATATCGTGTGTCCGACTTTAAATAAATATTATTTTGATTTGATTTAACTACATTTGCAAGAATGACAATCCTATGATCGTTTCTACATTTATTTTAGTACATTCCTATAGTTTACTGATGTAGGACAGGTTTCCGACCCAGATTTGTTATTCTCCGATAGAGAGCAGTGCTACGAATTATTAAACTGGATTCCTAGACGTATTCTCAACAACATCTTGGCAGCCAGTTTAAAATGATGCAGCAAATGAATCTGCACAGGTATCTGATTGGTTTAAAATTGTACATTTAAAAAAACAATTACTATTTTTTATTCTAATGATTAAGAATGTACGAAAAAAGCCCATATCTATTATATATTTTGAAAATAATATATAAAATAAATGGTTTTAATGATATAATTATTTGGTGCGGACTATCAAAAATGGACACACAAACCGATTGAGTTGCTAAAGAAAATAATAATTAATATTTTATGATGAATTTTGCGCTGTAACAGGTTATTGATAATCATACTCGTTGAACTTAAGAAGGAAAGGTAAAGTGTCCATACCATAAGATGGCGTCAAGTGGAAATAGAAAGGATAAACGAATTGAGGACCTGACGATGGAAGTGAGTAGTTTTCGAACTCGAAGTTTTTCTGTTTTCATGATTCATATGTAGCGTGCATGGGCTTTGATCAAGTCTTAAAGTTGACTTGAGTAATGATATTTATGTTTTGCAACAATTTTAAAAGTTGTTTTATTTCTTTTAATGTAATTTGATTTTCACTGTATTAAATTTATGCTCTGATGTGTTAGTAAATAGTCATAATATTTGTCGATAATTCAATCTCCATTCTTCGAATTTGATTAGAAATAATAAGACATAGCCTAGGCCCAATCGAGAGGGCGAATACAGTCATGAGCAGTTTTACATGTTGTTTTTAACATGTTTTAAATGTTCCTTTGCTTTTAAATTATGAAGCCAACCTTGGTCAATCAGTAGCATGCTCGACACTTGATCGTGACGTAATGAAAGATTCTTGAGGTGGACGTTAAACAGCAATACAACCAACCAACAACATTTAAAACAAATGCACTATGCTGCTGCATTTTTAAAATGTGGGAAATAAGTCTATCCAATCTCACAAGAGCAACACCTTTCCCGCAAAATGGCATTGAAATTTAGTTGTGACGTCAAATATCTAGAACACTAATACTTCCGGAAAATATGTCTCCAAAATTTTTGATTTGAATAAGTTGATGATTTAAATGCATACATGTACAGTACAAATGTGATGTTTATTCTGTCAAACGCTCTACACCGTGAAAATAATGACAAAAAAACATAGTGATTCTCTTTCTAACTGTAGTGTAATCATACACAAAATTTCACTCTATGCTATGTCAGCATATTTCTTTGACATCGAGAAACTCTGTGTGAAGCGTTTTTTCTCCATGGGGTGCCTAGATTAATTAACTATCACTACAGCCTCGCACCCTACAGGTAATAAACAAGATGTAAATCCATGTCTTGTTAGACAGAATATCACAGTCGCTTCATGTTGTACCCATGCATATAAATAAACTGTGCCTTTCACTAACTACTAAAATTATGACATGGAACATTGAAAGTTACAACAACTTCTTTTCTGAGAGCTTTGAAATTGATTTGCTAAATTATCCCAAGCAGACCAAGGATGCTTGATGTGCTGATAATCATTGACTGCATGCCAAACTTTGACCTTGAAAGTAACTGTTGATCCGTCTTGAAAAAGAACTTGTCAGATTAACTTTACTTACATTTGATTTCTGACAGAAATTACACAATTATACTGTATTTCATAGGTGTCACAGTGGTATAGTAAAACAATTTTTAACTGTTAACTTCATCTAGATTTTACATTGTTTATTTTATTCAAAATACAACTCAGAGAAACATGACTCTAAAACTTTCAGTGCTCACCTGAAATTGACACCAGTCCAGTATGACTGTGTACATGTAATAAATTGTTTTAAAAAGTAATACAGTCTGGCATTTCAGACCTACTTTTTATCAAACATTAAAAAGAAATAGTAACATTGTATAATTGTGATGATGGTTGATTCACATACACATGTATCTTCTAGTCTGTGGCTGAATACATGAGTGCAAAAGAAGTTTACAAGTTATCTCCCTCAATTTTATAAGAGGGATATAAAAATCAGGTGTGAAATGTTGCATCTCTTTTTAAATAGATTTTTTAAATTCATGTAATCACATCAATAAAGATGCATATCTGCCCTTATTTTTATTTTCAAAAGTCAATAATTTTTAAGTAAATGATTTTAAGACATATGGAAATGACAAAAAATGGAATTGACATGGATCACCTTTAAATTGCATCAGTGTTATTCAACTGGTCGCCGACGTGTCTCCATCTAATCATTCATGATACGATATGGACATTTAGAATATTTTATGTTTGCCTATTACATGATTAGTGTTATTGGATTTCGTTATTACTTACCCAGGAAAGTACTAGTAGGCATAGGCCTACTTAATTTTCCATTACAGCATTTATTTACTATTTAATTCATACATAGACTGAACTAATGTGTTCAATAATTGTTATACAATACACATTTAGCGATAAATTTTTCGTTTTTGTCAAGTTTTACAAAATCTCAAAATAATAAATCTACTATTTATACTTTATATACAAGTAGAACAAATGTTGATATACTATTGCCAGCAACTTGATCCCGGAAGAACCGGCGATATATTACGCTTGATATATCGGAAATAAATTTCAATTTAAGTCTCATTTTGTCTGATCAAATTGCTCAATGAATAAATTATTATTTTATCTTTAAAATATTACTTCTTTGTGCGACTTAAACTTAAATACCGGCACTGCCCTTTAAAAATAGGATGATTAAAAAAGTTAACACTCAGGAGATTAACTGCCCAGGTTTGCTTGTTACGCACAGACAATTTTTGTTGTATATTAAAGTATCAAGTCATTCATTTTGATAGATAATCCTTTATACTATTTTTCACAAAGTGATAATGTTTTTCTAGTATTGCACTCCAAAAATCACTGTTCCGTACTGTGTTTCACTCTACATTAAGTTGAGTGTTTAACAGAATAAATACCAAGTTTGTACTGTATATGTTATATATGTATTAGTAATAATTATTCATTGATAAAACAAGTGCAAAAAAGGTAATTTCTTTCAGTTTAGTTGGGCCACCAATAATTATAAGTTTCATAAATTTAGTGGCCCAAAAATATTTCCTTGGTCCACCTTATGACCGGCCTCAGTGTCATGCCCTGTAAATGTGGCTGTAAATTGCAATTCATATGAAGCCCTCATATATGTAGAGAAGGTCACAAATAATTTTTTTCCTATTATAATTGCATACCAGTACTACTAATTGTAGAAGAATCAGCTCACATCAGGAATTTTTCATGTGACATTAATAAAATGTTAGAACTACAGCAACTTCAAGTTCAACCTGACGCTTGAACTGTAAATTGAGTAGTCCTTTATATCATCAACATAATCAAACAAAACAAGTCAACTAAAACTACCTGGCTAGATTTAAACACTTTTTAATTGGTGTGAATCCCGTGATCTCTTGCTGCATTTAAGTATATTCCATCCGATTAGCAGCACTATATAGTAAACGCATCTTTAATTCTCTCGAGAATGAACAGCTATTAAACCACACTAGAAGTCAATGCTACTCCCTGACAGTCATGACAGGATTAACCACGTGGTAGTCACATGTTGTTTTTTTCAGCAAGAAGATGTAAAACGTTTGGTAATGGTTTAAAATTAGCCTAAGAAAGACTTTGCGTGAATAAACAAGATTTGTGTCCTGGTTATATTAATTTTAGTAGGAGAGTCACCCTGACATTTTATTTTGGGCCAGTAAATTTATCAACTTCAGATAGCACTGACATTAAAGTGGTCATCTCTGGTGTGCAAGTGACCAGTGAGAGTTCTGTGTATTGCAGCAACCATGAGAATATCGTTTCGAATAATAAGAAGTGTGGCTGGCAAATTTTCTTGTTATTCACATTATAATTGATCATAGATTTTATGACGATGACAATCTAATGCCTGGCTAAAATCTTGCTTTTTGGCATTTAATTATGTTCATGATTAGGTGCTTTTGGCTTAAAATTGAGGAAAAAAATATGATTTGCAATTGGAAATGTAGTCAAATATCGGCTATAAATTTGGAGGAAAAAAAGCTCTTGTCAGTCGGCAAGATTGGCCACTCCAAATGAAATTAATTGGGTGATTGCCAATTGCTTTTCTCCGCAATTTGGGTCACCCAGGTCCAATTTCAGTCGAAATTGGCAACCGCCTGTTTCATGCCATGCATTTAGTCAGTAAAATCTGACTGGGTATAGGCAATTGTAAATCCTAAATTCGACTTGCTTTATGAAAGGGTCGTCATCGATGTCAATGAATGGTTGTAAAACTAATTGGAAATTGTAAAGTTTCCAACCTTTTAGGATTATATGAAACCATGCCCTGAAATCTGATTGATTAACCACATCAGTACATGAGTCATAGTGTCAGGTAAATTCTGGACCAAGTCATTTCGGACCTTGAAAGCAAGTTTTTTTTTTGCATTTTCTTGAAAATAATTTCAGCATCAGTACTATTTATTTTCGGCACTCATTGTAAGTATTAAATCATATTTAAGATTTGTCACATCAAGAAGTCATGTGACACGATCCATCACGTTTTGAGTCAAGTATTTGACATTAACCACTCTTTTTTTAAAATTGTAAAATAAAAAAACAAAATCCAAAAGTTTGGAGCCGAGAGTGGCTGGGATTTCCCTGAATCTGCATATTCAAATATTAATTTGTTAACAATTAAGCAATGTTAGGAACATGTGGTCAGAATCTTAAATCAACTAATTTGGCATGGAAACGACAGTATGACACAGATAAATATTGGACGCCAAGCTTTATGGAAACAAAATTTAAATTGGAGACCAGTATGACCATTGAATTGCATTACATGAAATATTAAATGTGAAGAGCTCATCTGTTTTTCTTTACACTGTAGAGTTGTGTATAATATATGCCTAGTTTAATAAACAATGTATCAACTCAAGAAATAAGAAGAATTATCATACGTTAACTAAATTTATTTGGGGCGTTTTAATATTCTTTTGATACTGAGAATTTTTGACGAATTATCTTATATTGAATGACAGACGCACAAGTCTCACCATATGCTTCCTTGACAATCAGTTATCTTCGTAAAATCTACCTATAGCTAATTAGTTATGGCCAGAATGATGATGGATTCAATTTCAAACAAAAGAAAATTCATATTGCTCTTTGAATCAAACAAAAGAAAATTCATATTGCTCTAAGTACGAAAAAAAAAACGAAAAACTATCTTCCCTTGAATTTCATTCTGACTGTGCACTTTTTTTTCTTACCCGAACATTACATCAGACTGTCAGATATGAATGAAAAAAATATTATCCGTTCGTTTGGAAAATTCTGCAACCAGACTGGTTTGTCTAATATAGGTCTTGGTTACTCATTATTACTATAAAAGATTTTTTACTCTTGGCAAAAATCATTGGTGAATGAAAAATACGGAGCTGAAAATAAACATTCCCAAATTCGTGAAATAAATTTAGATATATTTCATTATATTTTCAGAGTTTGGCAGAAGTGTTCCGATGTTTCATCTGCATGGAAAAGTTACGAGATGCCAGACTTTGTCCTCACTGCTCCAAACTTTGCTGTTTCACCTGTATCAGGGTATGTCTATCGAGATAAGCTGCATATTTGTGTATTTTACTTATGTTTGCATTATTTTCTTTGCTTTGAGTGCATGTGTGCATGCATTCATGTGTGAATTAGCAAATCTTCATTGCTACTCAAGGTAAAAGGTTTGCTGTATGATCTATATGTTGTTTGTTTGCCTCTGGTAAAAAAAAGTTCACTTCAATCCCTTGTATATTAAATCGATATAAGCTGTCACAATGACTTTTTTTGTCCCCTGGCATACAGTCGAGAATATGATCAAATTTGTGTTCAAATACATTATTAAACATGTGAAACGTTGTAAAAGATCTTCTTTTCGAAGTTATTTGTTTTATTAGAATTAAATTTTCCCGTACCTTAAAAAATCCAGCTGTATTTCCATATGTAATGACCTTTCAGATAAACTCTTTCTCCATATCAAATGTACCTCATAATTCGGTCAGAGGGATCTCGGACCTTTATGCGCTCGGACTATGTTAAAGTCGACTGATGTTTTGTGTTTAATATTTGCTTTTAAAATACAGGACATGATTTTTATTGGAAAGTGCATGTATTATGTAAAATATAAGCTTTTCAACGCTATCTTAAACACCCGAAGAAAATCGGATGAATATATGAATAAATATATCAATATATCAGGTCACTAAAAGAAAATTTTCTGATCTTTGATGTTAAAATGTACCCTGAATACTGACATTGACAAAATCAAAACAATATAACTGTGAAAAGTACGCTTACCTCATGTTTTACAACCATGCCACCATGTCCGGTGGAGTTTAACAGTTCATGATCATATGTTTCAAGAATGATAAAGCTGAGAATGTGATAGGACGATTTAAAAATGGGTTGAGATCACCCAATATACCCAGCACATGGAAATTTCAGAATGTTTTGAAATGAGGAAAAAGACTACCGGTAACTTTGCCTGATTTAGGCATGAAATGATGATGTACAAAAATAAACGCAAAGGGTAATAAGAATACGATTTATATTAACTGCAAATAGCACGTGTTTATTGGACACTCGGTAATCTTCCTAAATTACCGAAAGTTAATTTGCAGTGCGCAAATTAATGGCAGACAAACAATAACTGATATTACGGGTTACGTTTCGCAAGATTTTTGCAATTATACACATGCATTTGTTATGCAAACCACCTGATGGTCTCTTTGGGATATATATATGAAATAAAAAATTACATAAAATGGGCATGTAAAATTTTTCACCTCATATCGCTTTAAATATGAAATACCAATAAATGCATTGTCCATGTCTTAACTTTACTGTTAGTGTTACATGTATCCAAGAGGCATTCATGTTTCATAAACAACAAAACACATCTTGCTTTTCATTATTCTTCTTTACTTTGACATTTTCTTAATGATGTTAATGGAACAGTGATGATAGAAATAATTTGGGATTAATTAAAACTCTTTTGATCTCAACCAGTTTTATAAGGTAGACCAAGTATAATCTACATGTATCATGTCTATATGGCATTCATATCAATATGTCGTATTTGAGATCCAGAACGGTTTAGAAATTACAACTCACTGATCATGTGACTTTGAGAAAATATAGACCATTTGGTCGGGGTGAATATGAATTAACCATGGAGGATAGAAGAAATCAATATAAATCAAAAAGCATGTGCTGATGTGTGGTGCTATGTTGTAAATCGGATTCCAGAGAGAAAATAAGCCAGATAAATATCCGTGGATGGACGACAATTCATTTAAACAAATTTCCCAGTAAAAATACGAATCTACAACTGAAACGTATTTAGCCTTTTAGATCTATCATACGCCATCATTGATACTGATGTCAACTTTGATTCAAATCAGGAGTATACACCTAGCCAACAACTCTAAGATATAGGAGAATGTTTATAAGTTAAACCATTTATTGTAGGATCTTTTGTATCAATCTGAACTTATCACTAATCAGCTGATACAAAGACTACTGTAGGATGCCCGCCATTTTTCCAAAATATGCCTTAAATTTTGTCATGTGGTAATGAAAATAACATGACAGAAAGTGTTTTGTCGAGGGATCTCGGAAACGACATATTACACAGCATATACATGTACATATAATTTGTCATACTTATATTTTAGATAGATTCTGAAATACTGTCTTTTATTTTTCAGCGCTGGTTGACAGAACAAAGATCTCAATGTCCACATTGCCGGTAATTCAAAATATGTATATTTTTATCATAGATTTCTTCTTGTTACAAGAGTCTCAAAATAGTTGGCTTTAATTCTTGGTTTGAATGCTAAATAATCTGCCTTGTTATCATCTGTCTTATTCATTTATTTCAGTATTATTGTCATTTCTTAGGAGATCATTATAAACACCTTTTGTCTAACCTCTATGATAGTTGGGGTGGGGGGAACTTATGCTAATGCCTTGGATTGGTGTCCAGTCAAAAGAATTGATTGCCATCATGTTTACCTGCTCCTACATCCCATATAAACATAAGACCTGGATTTTGTATGGATTGTAAATTTCATTATTCTTATCACATGCTTATGATTCAGATGCTAGATTAGTCCTTTATTTTGGCAAAATAAGCGTTTTGGACTAAGCTTATTTTTAATGTTTGTGTTAAGAAGATTTGTTTAGGTCTGACAGGTAATTAGGGGGATGCAATATGTTGACCAAGGTTTCCACTGGCGAACGCATTTTTTTGCATTTTGCGAATATTTTTCCAATTTGGGGAATAAATTTATGATTTGGTGAAAAAAGTTGAGAATATTTATAATTTCCGCATTTCAAAACCCTTTCAGTATAGAGAACGATCCTGAACTGTAAAACACTAACGATAAACTTGCAAGTGTATACTGTGTTTTTATAGCACTGCAAATAACAATAGAGGGTATGGAGTGGTTGGACGCGGCGTTAATTAATCAATGACACTGATTGAAATGTTTACTCAGTCCAATCTTCCCTCTTGGGTGGGCCTACACAGGTAATCATTGGGATGTCGGCATGTGCATTGAAAGCTATTGGGTTATAAAATTATTTGAAGCAACTGATAACAGGTTGTCAGAGATCACGTAAAAAGTTCTGTAACTAGTATTACTTACTTTTAAAAGGCAAATTATCGATGTTTTTAATTAAGTCAGCTTCTAGTAGATCTAGTCTTGAATGTTTCATACTTTCTCTTGTACACATAAAATTCATGAACATACCTAGCAGTATGTATTTTCACACCAGTTGGTTTTAGATGTCATTGCTGTGGTCACAAATAATTATTATTTTTAAACTACAACTGCAATGTTCGTAGTGCCCTCACCAACTGATTCCGTTTAGCTACATCACGATATTAAAGCTTCCTCGAGAGTGCCATCTACCGGACCTCGTCATATGCCTATGTACGGAATGTTAAATGACTGATAACCAATCAAATTTAGTGACGTTGATTCTATTTTTAAATTCGCAAAGCACATGGTGAAAAAACGTGGTGACTGACATCGCACTGTCAATGGACTTTTAGCCAACAGAATATAACAAAAACAAGGATGAGATGTCCCTGGGTCAAGATATCTACTTATGATCTCCAGGATTTTATTTCAGATAAAAATTTAGTGTGACCTTCACCTTTTCTAAATGTCGACGCGAACACACTGCAACTGCTGAACTCAAAAACAAAAAAGTAGCGCAAAAAAACGTAAATGTTATTGTTTATGTCCATTATATTTTTTAACATCCAGGAATAGGTTAAAAATATATTATCCATGTATTTCACCGAAAAAAAAGGATATGATCAAAGTATGAAAAATCATCCCAGAGAAAAACTAAAGATAATCCTTTAAGTACACGTGTATGCTGTCAAATACATGTAGAAATTAATTTTCACTAAATTTGTGTTAAAAAGAAATACAGGGCTCTACAACACTAAAAAAATTCACTCTTCATTTGGCCAGTGAACCAGAAATTTTACTAGCCAGCCAGAAACTTTTACTCGCCAATATATATATATATATATATATATATACATGCGAAATAAACAGAAAACACTCAAATTTCACAAATTTTTGGCCATTTGGCCTTTATCAAGTGAAAGACAACAATATATAATATATATGTGTGTGTGTGTGTGTGTTCTTAAAAAAATACACTGGATGAAAATACAGAAATGAAATAAAATATTAATTTTCTAAGTTGATGTAACATTTTATTGTTTCTATCCATTTAAAACAAGGTTATTAACTGCATGTTGACCTTTTGTGCATTTTTTTATCAATCCAGGAGTGTTTATATGCCTATATTTTTCAAATTTGTTACTCTAATATTGAGGCAACCTTAAACTTTGTTTTTAAAATTTTAGCGCCAGTTTCTTTTCGACAGAATTTCCAAACAGAGACTGCTCACAAGAATTGTAAATTTTGTCTGTAAGTTAAAATGTAGAGTCCAACACCCGTGACCTGATCGTCAGACAAACACCTATAAAGTTCTTTAATTTATATTTATAATATTAATCGATTTTTAATTTACAGATAAAATCTCAGTTCCGACTGTGGTTAATCCCTTTGGGGATTCTGTCACGGCCGTTTTATTGTGTGCCCAAAAAACGGCCAAGATAGAATCCCCAAAGGAATTAGGCTGTGGTCTGCCTGCCCTGCTCTTCGAACACTAGGCCGAACTGTCTGCCCTGATTTTACCACTTAAAAACGCTTAAATTGAAATCGAAATCGGGACAGAAAGTTCGGCCTAGTCAACATAGCCATAACTCGGTCCAGTATTCCTTTAACCAAGATCGTTTTAACTTAGCAGCGTCTAATGATGCTTCTGTTGAAATCGACCGAAAAGAAATGTCATCGTGTGCTGTTTGGAAAATTTCAAATCGAAAACATGAGAGCAATACAACATTTTTTTTATACAGTAATCCACGTGAGTTAGATGCACTAGTTTATCGAAACTAAATAATCAAATTGGTTGTTGTAAAGCGCATAACAGACCATGATTTCGATAATATTTCACAGTGAAAACGGACAAACTTTTGATTTCCAGATCGGGGAAAAAACTGGTCGCGATGTGGCGACTGAATGAGGATAAACACTCGCCAAATTCCAAAAAATGGTCGCATTTGCGAGTGATTTGGTCGCATTGTAGAGCGCTGAAATATTTTATTCAATAAAATTCTAAGTAATCCTAGGAACATAAATAGATAGATACTGAGTGTGTGTATATATATATATATATATATATATATGAGCAGGCCTGGCTCAGTTGGTAGCGCACTTGACTCTTGATCGTGAGGTCGTGAGTTTGAGTCCAGCCAGTGGCAGGTTGGTTTCCTGTCTGTTGGATCAGACAGTGAAAACCGAGGTCCCATGTCACAGAACATGTAGGCACATTAAAGAACCCTCACTGCTCAATGGCTGTAAGTGCCGAGCATATTTCAAAATTTGAAACCCTTCATCGGCATTTGTTGACGCCTCCATATGAGTGAAATATTCTTGAGTGGGACGTTAAACAACAATAAACAAACAAACAAATATATGTGTGTGTGTGTGTATATATATATATACATATTGGTATTTATATCCGGCCATTAAATTTGAAATTTGGCCAAAACTTAGGCCGATAAATTAAAAATCCAAAGGAAACCCTGTTAAAGCGATATGAGCTGTCGCAGGTGAAAAATCTTATGCGTAACTCATGTTTTACAATTGTGCCCACCATGTCCGTTGGAGTTGGGCAGTTCATGAACATATGTGTCAAGAATGATAAAGTCGGGAAAGTGATAGGGCGAGTTAAAAATGGGTCGAGATCAACCGATATCACTGGAGCTATTCAATACTTCTATGATAACTATACTCGGCAGGACAAATCCACTTGCCCGATGCCTGGGCCAAGCTCAATTTTGGCTGGTGAAAGTTGAAAAATATGGACAGCTAGCCCATGTTCAAGTTAAAAAAATAACAATGATTCAGGGCTTGCATTTTGCTGATGTGGCGCTCCTGCCATCTTGACTTTTGTTTATGACTGTTGTAGCAAGTGATTAACATGTGAACGAATGCAACTGAAGTTTATCTATGGATTAAAACTTGTCATAAACTACACATAGCCAACCTGGGTTGTTATCACTTGGCGGTAATTATGAATATCGCTTTAAAAGTTTAAATGAACCCTTATCTCAGCTTACGAGTCTAACAGGAAGTATAGACTTTCACACCTGTGCGTTGTTTTTACAGTACCCAAGCCTTTGACGATACAATCAGTATAATACTATAGAAAAGTGTTGCGTCTAATTAAGCGTGTCACACTGCGTCTAAAGATTGCCAATCAACATCAGAGGGGTGTAATAAATTCCTGAATATCCTTTAATTAGATTTGAAAGTCGGAAATTTTCACCACTTGCTGATGGTACATAAAACGGAGAACTGCCAACATTGGGCCACTTATGTCGTTACAAATTACATGATATAAAAATATTACATATTCTCAAATTTCAGCAGTACTTATAAAACAAGGAAATAAAATGCCAATATTTGTATAATAAATAAAAAAGAAAGATCTGACACATGATTTCCAGTCATTTGACATGTAGATATGATGTACTCTTATGTAACTCACAGTGATCATGCTTTTATTACTTTTATAAGCAATGAATAAACATTTCTAGTGCTGTAAATAAAAGCAACAGCTGTGTATTTGGATACAAGTATCACATTTTTGAAGTCATTAACATGGTGTAATTTCTATGAAACAGAACATTTACTAGACTATAGCCTATTTTTGTTACTGATATTTTACCCCCCCCCCCCCCAAAAAAAAAAAAACCAAAAAAAACCCCAAAATAATAAATCTAAGATTCTCTACTGATTTTTTTTTCATTTTGATAATGAATTACTCCATATTACTGGGGCTTTTAGTAGATAAAAAGAATATTCAGATAATCTTTTATGAGTCTTTATGAAAAGTAAAATGTGACGTAGGCTTTATGAATTCATTTTGAAAAATTCAATGTTTCACTTACTGAAATTAGCACAAGGAAAAATGGGATTCCTTTACATTTACATGTGTGTAAACTATTTTTACAGTTTAATGTGAAAACTCCCAATTGTGTTGCATATGGCATTTTCCCTGAGTTGGCAGAATGGCAGAAAAAGATAGACCTATATATATATGCATGTATATATCGCTCTTGTGTTATTTTTGTGGTCTGAATTATATATATATATATATATATATATATAGTATTTTAGAAGTTTCCTTAATAACATGTATGTGAGAAGTCTCCCTCTGACAGCTGAAGGGATAAGTGAAATCTCCCTCTTTCTTAGACCCAGTTCAAGGCTGTGTTTGAAAAATCAGTCTTGTTTCATTACTACTACAAGTGTTGAGGGAAATGCTGATCAGGGCAAGTTGAAAATTGGTCAGGGTAAGCTGAAAATTACTTTCAGCTTACCCAGGACAGGCTTACTCAAGAATTATTTGTCCAGCTCTGCTATACTTATAAAAAAGAAAAATGGTTACTTAATTTTTTGTTGTTGAAAGTACCATGCATTACAATGATAAATTAATACATATATAAATTATTTTTACTTTGAGGGGAAATTGTAAAGTTCTCACATAAGAAAAATGTCAGTTTTGCGTGATTCTGTAACTTTGTATTTTGTTTGTTCTACAATATTACAGGGCTTCCCTGCATATTCATGAATTGGTGAATTGTCGCTGGGCAGAGGATGTGACTAATCAACTAGATACTTTAAAAGAATGTGCACCATCACCCAAGAAAGATGAAGGCGAAAAAGACAAGTAAGATATATATACTGACAGATATGTAATGCAATTCTGTTGTATTCCAAGTTATCCATTTGATGTAGTTTTAATCATAGCCTCTAAAAGTATTCCATTCATATCAGATCAGATTGCAGGGAACATCAGATTTAAACTTTTTGTAATATCATTTGGTCATAGGGTTAATATCTCCATGGTAACTAATCAGAATCCAATATCAAGTGAAGTGAATAGATCTAATGTTGGATAATAACAAGGCCAGTGAAACATTTTCATGTAAGCCAAAGGGACCTCTGTGGTTGTGTGGCCAAAGCACTGCCTTTTGAACCATGAAGTCCCTCTTTTCTTGACAGCACAGGTTTCAAGCCGTGCTGGAACCAAAGCTGATATTGTGAGAAAGTTTGGTAATTTACTTGTAGAATGCCTGTGGTGGTCTCTTCCCCGGTAACCAAGTTCTCTCCTCCACCATTAAATCTGGTCACCACGATATAACCAAAAATGATTAAATGTGGCGTAAAACACCATTCAAACAAACAAAATGAAAATATTCCTAAAACAATGAATATATTTGATGATGATATAACAAATAAATACTTATATATCTTATAATTCCAATAAATTATATATTTTTAAAATGTTTGGAAAACAATTAATATATTTAATGATAATATAACAAATAAATACTTATATATCTTATAATTCCAATAAATTATATATTTTTCTGGCTTTGGAAGATGGAGGTGAAAATCAGAATTTTTCATTGTAGATGGCAATTCCCAAAATATTCAGACAAACCCTGCACCTATATATTCAACACTATATGTACAATGTTATAAGATATAGAACATTTCAGTGCATCACACAATGGGTTTGGTATCGCGTGATCACACTGATAAATTCTACAAATACCTCGGAATAACAATAACATACTGTATACCAGGAATTTTTTTACCCAAATTATTTTTGCCTCTTTATGACAGAAAGCATGTTTACCCTGTCATTCATGCTAAAGCACCAGTTTCATGGATGACATATATCTCTGTGCTTCTGTTATTTATCTTCAAAAATTCACTCATATTTTAAATTCACCCTTTCATCTGAGGAAGAAAATACAAAAATTAAACTTAAAATTCCAAGGTATACAGTATTGTGATAAAGTCTAATAATAAAATGATATCACATTTCATATTTAAAATTGTGGAATAAATTGATATCACATTTCACATGTTAAAACTGGAATGACTTGATATCTCATTTCACATTTTTAACCTTGGAATATCATGATATCACATTTCACATGTTTAACCTTGGAATAACTTGATATCACATTTCATATGTTAAAATTGTGAAATAACATGATATCTTATTTCATATGTTAAAAATTGGGAAATAACTCGATAGCACATTTCACATGATAAAACTGTGGAACAATTTGATAACACCTGTACATGTTAATTGTTGATACTTTCTGTTTCAGGTGTGATGAACATCAAGAAAAATTGAGTGTTTATTGTTGGACATGTAAACAATGTATATGCCACCAATGTGCTTTATGGGGCGGAACAGTAAGTGTCACATGGGCAGTTCAACAGTCATAACCAATTATGAGAAATTATTTTCTTTTCCTTATCCAAGATATGATCAAAGAATCATTTGATTTTTTTTTTTTTTTGCTAGTTTGTTATCATTACAGACCAAGTCTGTATACAAGAATAGATTTGTCTGTATAATTTGTTTTGTTTGTAGATATCATTTAATCTCTATGTATTTTGTACACTGGGTTTGATATTTTCAGGAAGGCTTTGTTTTGTAGCTCAAAGTTAATTGTCATATATAAAATTTAGACCCCGAAATATTTAAAGAAAGTGTGGGGGTGTGATCGGACTTGTTGTTAGCCATCAGTGGGTGAGGTTTATTTTTTGTAATTATTCACCATTCACTTAATAATGGTTTCAAAGGTAGGGAGCATTCATTGATTCAACAATTCTCTCAAAATGCTTGTTAGATTTTCAATATAGATTTACAAAATATATTGGTAAGCCATATGGTATTTATATGTTGCTAAGCCAGATGATCTTTATATATTAGCAGGCCAGATGGTCTTTATAAATTGGCAAACCAGATGGTCTTTATATATTGGTAGGCTAGATGGTCTTTATATATTGGCAGGCCAGATGGTCTTTATATAGTGGCAGGTCAGATGATATTTATATATTAGCAGGCCAGATGGTCTTTATATATTGGTAGGCTAGATGGTCTTTATATATTGGCAGGCCAGATGGTCTTTATATATTGGCAGGCCAGATGGTCTTTATATATTGGCAGGTCAGATGGTCTTTATATATTGGCAGGCCAGATGGTCTTTATATATTAGCAGGCCAGATGGTCTTTATAAATTGGCAAACCAGATGGTCTTTATATATTGGTAGGCTAGATGGTCTTTATATATTGGCAGGCCAGATGGTCTTTATATATTAGCAGGCCAGATGGTCTTTATAAATTGGCAAACCAGATGGTCTTTATAAATTGGCAGGCCAGATGGTCTTTATATATTAGCAGGCCAGATGGTCTTTATATATTGGTAGGCTAGATGGTCTTTATATATTGGCAGGCCAGATGGTCTTTATATATTGGCAGGTCAGATGGTCGTTATATATTGGCAGGTCAGATGGTCTTTATATATTGGCAGGCCAGATGGTCTTTATATATTGGCAGGCCAGATGGTCTTTATATATTGGCAGACCAGATGGTCTTTATATATTGGCAGGTCAGATGGTCTTTATATATTGGCAGGCCAGATGGTCTTTATATATTGGCAGGCCAGATGGTCTTTATATAGTGGCAGGTCAGATGATATTTATATACATGTATTAGCAGGCCAGATTGTTTTATATATTGGTAAGCCACATGGTCTTTATATTTTCTTCATTACAGCACTCTGGTCACACTTTCAAGCCTCTAGAAGAAGTTTATAATGATCATGTGAAGAAGATAACAGATGAACTCAACCAGCTAACAAGAAGACATGTAGAACTTATCAGCTTAGTACAGGATGTGGTAAGTCACTCATACATAGAACTTAATCTGGTTATTTTTGATAACATGAATGTGGAGTTTTGTGTATTTTTTAGCTCGCCGGGATGAAAGTCCGGAGAGCTAATGCCATACCCCCATCGTTGTCATCATTGTTGTCGGTGTCTATAGACAAAACTTTAACCTGGCCTATATCTTTTTGGACCGCAATGGACAGAACTCTGATATTTCACAAATAGATTCCTTATGACATGAGCTTTCATTTGGTACCATGACTTTTGACCTAGTGACCTTGGACTTTGACCTAATTTTCATGAACTTAAACCTTGGCTACAGCTTTCAAACCATGAGGGATAGGGCTTTGATATTTTGCATATAGATTCCTTAAGACCAGAGCTTTCATTTGGTACCTTGACTTTTGAAGTAATAAACTTGACCTAGGACTTTGACCTACTTTTCAAAAAAAAAAAATTTTACCTTAAAACAGCTGTGGGTCAAATGTCTACTTTGAAAATTAACATCCACTTTGGAAAGCTTTGTTTTCTTCTGATAACTCTTGTTGTAAAAATATTGCAGCACATTTTGAATGTGATAGAATAATGTTTCAATTAGTCAGTGCATGAAGATGACGGTTGATCTGTCAATCTGTCAGTTCATCAAATGACAATGTATTGATTTGTAAATGTGTCAGTCTGTCAATGTATCAATCTGTCAAATTTTCAAGCTATCAATGCGTCTAGAAGTCAAGCTGCCATTGCATTGATTTGTCTAACTATCCGTAAACATGTAAAATTTCTAAGTGTATGAATCTCTCATATAGAATCCGCTATTGAGATGTTTGAGTAATTCGACTCAGAGTATGAATACATTCTGTAATATTCCAGTATAGAACTGTCATCACTTCTTTATCTCTGCATCTACAGCTTGACTGGGTACCTTAGTTGTTTATCAGTTAAATCCTGTGATACCTGACATTTGTTTATCAATTAATTCCTGTGATACTTGACATTTGTTTATCAATTAATTCCTGTGGTACCTGACATTTGTTTATCAATTAATTCCTGTGGTACCTGACATTTGTTTATCTATTAATTCCTGTGGTACCTGACATTTGTTTATCTATTAATTCCTGTGGTACCTGACATTTGTTTATCAATTAATTCCTGTGATACTTGACAATTGTTTATCAATTAATTCCTGTGATACTTGACATTTGTTTATCATTTAATTCCTGTGATACTTGACATTTGTTTATCATTTAATTCCTGTGATACCTGACAATTGTTTATCAATTAATTCCTGTGATACTTGACATTTGTTTATCATTTAATTCCTGTGGTACAGTCTAACGCTGATTATCTGGACATAAAAAGTCAAAAAAAAAAACCAAAAAACGATCGTCCGGATGATCGATTATATTGTTAAAGTATGTCTGTACATCCAAAACTTAGCCAATGTTAGCTGGGTATTCTCAGGGAATATGTTTTTGAAGAAATATTTATGCATGATTTTCCTTTAATTGATGATTAGAAGTAAAAGCAGAGATTTATAAAACCTGTGGTGGTAAAATATAGACCTAATATTCTTGTACATGTATGTACATTGTTCCAGATAAGTTGCGTAGTCTACCCATAGAAATAAATAGATATGTAAGCAAATAAAGATCCATGTGTAAAGGATCTGAATGGATCTTGGTCATAATGTGTGTTAAAGCTCTGTAGTGATTATGCAGTTAAGCTGACCCAAAATCAGATGTTTAAATTGTGGACTTGCATTGTACAGACAATTAAATACAGATTAATTAATGGTACTTTAACAACCAAACCTTTATAGTAAAATCAATAGCATTCATAATATGGCAACAGAATTGGAAAATACCCACTTGATAGAAATTTTGTGGGGAAAAATACCCATTGGATTTTGAAATGGTGGGTATTATACCCAAGTGCTCAGAAATCTGGAGCACTGTATGTATGAACAGCACTATTTCCCTTCATATTAAATTGCATGTATAATTTGTAATCACATGTACATCTAGATCCTCATGTAGCCTACTTCACATTGTTAATTTTACACCTACATTTGTTCTCCAATTAGTAATGGAAAAATCAGGTAAGTGCTAGCTCATTGACATTATCTTTAGTCCAAAAGACACTGTCATTTGAAAAAATATGACATTTTGGTCTGTTGCAAACTTATTTGAATCATGACCTGTATTTTTAACCGGATGCTTTCTCCTGTAACATGGGGTCCGATATGGGGCACCTGTAATACATTACTGTTTGAATAAAAATTAAGTTGCTTTTTATTAAAGTTATTATTGTTTCTAGCCATCAATGTCTTAATTTTGTAGATTAAATAGATTTTACACATTTCCTCCCTGTATCACACGTCTCGTTTTTGCCATCTTTTGGACAGTCAGAAACACATGCTTGGCTCACATTTACCCATAGCATTAACCAATTTGAAAACAAAATAATGATTGAAACTGATATCGTATATTGGGGAGAAATATTTATCTATAATATTTGAAATGCTTTTGAAGTTGTAGTTTTGATTATTGAATCTTCTTTACGGACACCTGTTACAAAACTTGTGACCATCAATGTTGAAGTATTTCAACTGTTATTCAGTTTGTTTTGTTTTATCTCAGATCCCTCATAAAGGCTAAAACAACACAATTATTTAAAACAATAAATGGAATGACTGGTATTGTGTTACTGTAAATTAATTCCTGTGATACATGACATTTGTTTATCAGTTAATTCGTGTGGCTTTTGCATGATTTTGCAACAAAGGTTTATTGGCATTTGTTGTCTCCTGTAATAAAATAGCAATAGTGAGAAGTGAGTATGTGAACCACTTCACTACACAGGCACCCAAAATATTTCTGTTTATTGCTTTGTATCATTATTCATTTTCCCATGAAAATAAAACTCAAATCTCACATAATCTTGTTTTTCAGGAAAGAAATATCGAAAGCGTAAAAACTGCCAAAGATGAGCGTGTTCGTGAAATCAGGAATGCTGTTGAACTTATGATAGCCAGATTAGAGTCACAGTTAAAACAGAAACTGCTTACTCTGATGGGTAAAGTTTTAAAATATTACAGTCAACAAGAATAAAGTAGAATTTTACCATTAACACCATCTAAATGACTTACGCACTGGTCTGATCAGTGAGGTGTTACAGTGAAACCTTACTATTAAGACCACCAAACTGACTGACACACTGGTCTGATTAGTGAGGTGTTACAGTGAAACCTTACTATTAAGACCACCTAACTGACTGACACACTGGTCTGATTAGTGAGGTGTTACAGTGAAACCTTACTATTAAGATCACCTAACTGACTGACTCACTGGTCTGATTAGTCAGGTGTGACAGTGGAACCTTACTATTAAGACCACCTAACTGACTGACACACTGGTCTGATTAGTGAGGTGTTACAGTGAAACCTTACTATTAAGATCACCTAACTGACTGACTCACTGGTCTGATTAGTGAGGTGTTACAGTGAAACCTTACTATTAAGACCACCTTAATGACTGACTCACTGGTCTGATTAGTGAGGTGTTACAGTGGAACCTTACTATTAAGACCATCTAAATGACTGACTCACTGGTCTGATTAGTGAGGTGTTACAGTGAAACCTTACTATTAAGACCACCTTAATGACTGACTCACTGGTCTGATTAGTGAGGTGTTACAGTGAAAACCGTACTATTAAGACCACCTTAATGACTGACTCACTGGTCTGATTAGTGAGGTGTTACAGTGAAACCTTACTATTAAGACAATCTGAATGACTGACTCACTGGTCTGATTAGTGAGGTGTTACAGTGAAACCTTACTATTAAGACCACCTTAATGACTGACTCACTGGTCTGATTAGTGAGGTGTTACAGTGAAACCGTACTATTAAGGCCACCTTAATGACTGACTCACTGGTCTGATTAGTGAGGTGTTACAGTGAAACCTTACTATTAAGACAATCTGAATGACTGACTCACTGGTCTGATTAGTGAGGTGTTACAGTGAAACCTTACTATTAAGACAATCTGAATGACTGACTCACTGGTCTGATTAGTGAGGTGTTACAGTGGAACCTTACTATTAAGACAATCTGAATGACTGACTCACTGGTCTGCTTAGTGAGGTGTTACAGTGAAACCTTACTATTAAGACCACCTAACTGACTGACTTAGTGTGGTCTGATTAGCGAAGCGGCCTATTATGTTGTGATATTTACTTACTGATTTCAAGGCAGCCTCTAAAGAAGGGGTCTGTACTTGTTAGATATTTATTTACTCAAAGTGGTCTGAATTCATGGTGGTCTCTTTTGGGGGTCTGTACTTACTAGATATTTATCTACTCAAAGTGATCTGATTAGCAAGGTTGTCTCTTAAATGAAGGTCTGTTCTTCATGTACACTGTACATATTAAATATATATTGAGAAACTTTCAAGTTACTGAATATTTAGTCTTAGTTGTGAGATGGTCAGGTCTTCTGAGTGAGGTGGTCTGTAAGTGTCAATGTCTAAAAATAGATATCTTTGTCTTTTATATAATGGCTGTGGTAGGGTGTGTTTAGGTGGTGTGGGAACAATCATTTATAGGACTGTGGTGCAGTAAGGTAAAATGAGATTGGACTACTTATCTAATGATTATGGTAAGCTGCGATTAGTTGGGATGAGAGAGAATTATATAAAGGACTGTGGTAGAGTGCAGTGAGGAAGAATTCATGTTAATATATATCTGAAAAATGCAGCATATTTCTATTTTCTAACATCTTATTTAAAAGAATAAATTGGAACATTATTTGCAAAGAACTATGAATTAGAAAGCAAAACAGTGAAAAAAACTAGTGTTTTTCCCCAGTAATCAATCTTGTTTTGTACCTGTAATTATGCAGCTGAGAAACTCAAGAATTATTACATAACTTCAACATGCATTTGTATTCCTGGTGTCGTCTGATATTTAGACCCCCATGATAGAATGACCCCGAGGTCATTGTATGGCGGTTTACTGCTGCGATAAAGTGCCCCCATACAATATTATGCCCCCCCCCCCTCATTTCGATAAATAGAACCCCAACGATAAATGAACCCCCTATAAACATTTTTCTAAAAATGTCTATTGGCATTTTTCTTCATATAGAATCACTATTTCATGGCTATACAACCATAATTATTTCTGAATATGTGAATACTAGGAGGGGGTCTAAATATCGCTACTGGAATAAAATGACCCCACTATGAACATTTTTCTAAAATTGGGTATTGGCATGTTTCTTCATATAGAATCACTATTTCATAGCTATACAACCACAATTATATCTGAATTTATGAATACTAGTGGGATGGTGTCAAAATTATTTCTGAATATGTGAAAACTATGAAGTTACACATCAAAAAACTTTCTTAGAAAAATGTTCAAAGGGGGTCATTTTATCGCAGCCGCGATACTTTGACCCCACCCCACCCCTCCATAGTTTTGACATATTCAGAAATAATTATGGTTGGATAGCCATGAAATATTGATTCGAAATGAAGTTACGTATCAAAAACATTGTCAGAAAAATTTTCATAATGGGGTCATTTTATTGCAGCCGCGATATTTTGACATACCCCCTAGTATTGACATATTCAGAAATAATTATAGTTGGATAGCCATGAAATATTGATTCTAAATGAACTGATAATCAAAAAACATTTAGAAAAATTTTCATAAGGGGGTCATTTTATTGCAAGGGGGTCACGATAGAATGACCCTGGGGGTCATTTTATTGTGCAATAAAGTGACCCCAGGGTCATTTATCATGGGGGTCAAAATATCGAATGACACCGGTACATGTTCTTGTGAGCTATAGAATAACAATCTTCAGAACCTTTTTTAGCTAAATATTTTTTCTTGAAAAAATCCATTTATTTGACCACAAATTTTTTAAAGGTTTTTAGCTCGCTTGGACGAAAGTCCAGAGAGCTGAGCTATACCCTGGCATTGGGGTTGGTAGACAAAAACTTTAACCTGGCCTTTATCTTTTAAACCATGAGGGGTAGGGCTCTGATACTTCACATATAGATTTTCTATGACCAGAACTTTCATTTTGTACCTTGATTGTTGGCCTAGTGACCTTGGACATTGACCTTCTTTTCAGAAGCTTTAACTTTGGCTATACCTTTTAAACCATGAGTGATAGGGCTTTGATATTTCATATATAGATTACTTATGACCAGATCTTTCATATGGTACCTTGATTTTTGACCTAGTGACCTTGAACTTGGACTTTGACCTACTTTTCAAAACTTTTAACCTGAACTGAAGAAATAAAAATATTCCTGATCCTGACAGCTGTGGGTCTAATACATGTTTTGATCATTTAATTTACACCCATTTCGGCAAGCTTTGCTGTCTTCTGACAACTCTTGTTGATACTGACATGACTGAGTTTGCCACTGTTAACCACATTGCTTATCAAGGTTGTTTGTTGTTTTCCAGGGCAAAGAGGTCAAGTTACTCAGGAAACTGAACTTTTAGAATCTCTAATTCAAAAAATAAATCAGAAACTTGTTAGCAGTGGAAAGAGTGAATTAATTAGTCACAGCGGTGAATTACTGCAACTGTTTAAACAAGTCCACAAGAAGCCCATGGCCTCATTTGTCACAGCACCTGTGCCAGCTGATTTTACCAGGTATGTTGATACTGTCAGTATATAAAGCTTTTTCAATATCAGTATATAAAGTCTTGTCAATGTCAGTAGCCTTGTCAGTGTCAGTATATAAAGCCTTGTCAATGTCAGTTTATAAAGTCTTGTCAATGTCAGTATATAAAGCCTTGTCAATGTCAGTATATAAAGCCTTGTCGATGTCAGTATATAAAACATTGTCAATGTCAGTATATAAAGTCTTGTCAATGTCAGTATATAAAGCGTTGTCAATGTCTTGTCGATGTCAGTATATAAAAAAGCCTTGTCGATGTCAGTATATAAAGTCTTGTCAATGTCAGTATATAAAACATTGTCAATGTCAGTATATAAAGCCTTGTCAATGTCAGTATATAAAGCCTTGTCAATGTCAGTATGTAAAGCCTTGTCAATGTCAGTATATAAAGCCTTGTCAATGTCAGTATATAAAGCCTTGTCAATGTCAGTATATAAAACATTGTCAATGTCAGTATATAAAGTCTTGTCAATGTCAGTATATAAAGCGTTGTCAATGTCTTGTCGATGTCAGTATATAAAAAAGCCTTGTCGATGTCAGTATATAAAGTCTTGTCAATGTCAGTATATAAAACATTGTCAATGTCAGTATATAAAGCCTTGTCAATGTCAGTATATAAAGTCTTGTCAGTGTCAGTATATAAAGCCTTGTCAATGTCAGTATATAAAGCCTTGTCAATGTCAGTATATAAAGCCTTGTCAATGTCAGTATATAAAGTCTTGTCAATGTCAGTATATAAAGCCTTGTCAATGTCAGTATATAAAGCCTTGTCGATGTCAGTATATAAAACATTGTCAATGTCAGTATATAAAGTCTTGTCAATGTCAGTATATAAAGCCTTGTCGATGTCAGTATATAAAAAAGCCTTGTCAATGTCAGTATATAAAGTCTTGTCAATGTCAGTATATAAAACATTGTCAATGTCAGTATATAAAGTCTTGTCAATGTCAGTATATAAAGCCTTGTCAATGTCTTGTCGATGTCAGTATATAAAGCCTTGTCGATGTCAGTATATAAAACATTGTCGATGTCAGTATATAAAAAAGCCTTGTCGATGTCAGTATATAAAGTCTTGTCAATGTCATTATATAAAGCCTTGTCGATGTCAGTATATAAAGCCTTGTTGATTTCAGTATAAAAAGCCTTGTCGATGTCAGTATATAAAGCCTTGTCAGTGTCAGTATATAAAGCCTTGTCAATATCAGTATGTAAAGCCTTGTCGATCTCAGTATATAAAACCTTGTCAATGTCCGTATATAAAGTCTTGTCAATGTCAGTATATAAAGTTTTGTCAATATATAAAGCCTTGTCAATGTCAGTATATAAAGCCTTGTCAATGAAAATGATAGCAGCCAATTGTTGCATAATTCTAAGAGGTTAGTGGCACCAGCCTGGACAAATACATTTCATGAAATAGCATGTTTTGAAAGATCATATTTACTAGCAATAAAATTGGGTAGATTAAAGCTTTATAGCTCACCTCTTTGAAGTGGAAGGGAGTTTATACTATCACCCCTGTATTGGTGTCCAGTTAGCAAGGTCAAAGTCAGATTTAATTGCTACTACCACTCATACAACTTAAGTTGCATTGCATATTTGTAGTATGTTTCTTGGCATCAGATGTTTGATTATCCCTGTATTTTATGCTAAAATGACCTTGTTTTAGCTCGCCTATTCGAAGAATAGGGGACTTATGAAGTCACGTCAGCATCTGGCATTCCCAGATTATGGTTAAAGTTTTGGGGCAAGTGTTGGAAAGTATATAAATCATTCAGTATGTGTAGTAGGAGGCTGTTATTAGGTATGAGGAACTTTTTGGGGGTAAAGTATCAGTTAGTGGAGTGAAATCTGAAATTTTGTTGGAATAAATTCTTGCAAAAAATTGCTGTGTTCAGATGTTAAGTTTTCATTAGGATTTTGATTAATGATAGTGTTAGAACACTGATAATTTGGATGGAGGTTCCATTAGGGTAGAACATCAGTGCTTATTGATGTGCATTGGGGTCTTTGGGGGTATATGCCCCACCCCCTTAAATTTATTCTTTTATGTATTTCTTGAAAACCATTCACATGCCTACCCCTAAACCATATATTCGTGTTTGTTATTGGTAGACACATTTCTTGGTGTATGATGGGGTCCTTGGGGGGTCCTGACCAACCCCTCTGAAATATATATTTTTATTTATAACTTAAAAACCGTTCACAGCCCCACCCTTAAACCATATATATTATTGATTTATACAAGGAAACACATTCAGTAGTGTATGGGGGTCCTGCCCCACCCTTAAACCATATATATTATTGATTGTTTTGGGAAAACACGTTCAGTGGTGTATGTGGGGGTATTGCCCCACCCCCTGAAATATATATGTTTACTTATAACTTAAAAACTGATCACATTCCCACCCTTAAACTATATATATTATTGATTGTTATGGGAAAACACATTCAGTGGTGTAAGTGGGGTGTACTGCCCCACCCCCTGAAATATATATGTTTACTTATAACTTAAAAAACATTCACAGCCCCACCCTTAAACCATATATATTATTGATTGTTATGGGGAGACACATTTAGTGATGCATATAGGGGACCTGCCCCACCCTGTGGAATATATATTTTAACTTATAACGTGAAATACATTCACATCCCTGATCCTACACTTATTAATACTGTATGTTACTTTGCTACATTTAATATCAAAGCAGACATATAATTATGTGTAATTCTTCTGATGATTTACACCCATTTAGGCGAGCTTTGTTGTCTTCTGATAACTCTTGTTACTTATTTACTGAGTCTTTTCAATGCTGTGGTTAAATATAGTGGTTGAGGTCATGTGATTTGGTGGCTGTAAAATATGTTGGTGTGAGGTCAGCTCTGTAATCTTTGTTTCTGAGAAAGTTTGCCAGTTTACTTCCCAGGTACATTGTAACAAGGTTCTCTCTTCAACCATTAAAAACTGGCTGCCACCATATAACTGAAAAATTGTGGGATATGGCTAAAACACTATTAAAAACCAAAAATTATGTATTTCATCACAGTTCATTTTTTGGAGAGCTTCATCGGTGATTTTGTGAAATTTTTCATGACTTCCTGTTTTTGTTACAGTGAAATTGTTCCTCAGTATGATACGAGCACGTTCATGATGAAAAATTTCAGTGTCCTTCAACAAAGAGCAGATCCAGTGTACAGTCAGCCATTAAACGTATCAGGACTCAGCTGGAGATTGAAAGTTTACCCTGTAAGTACATGAACACACTGAGACATACAGAAACACACTGAGACATACAGAAACACACTGAGACATACTCACAAACACACTGAGGCATACAGAAACACACTGAGACATACACACAAACACACTGAGGCATACAGAAACACTGAGACATACACACAAACACACTGAGACATACAGAAACACACTGAGACATACACACAAACACACTGAGACATACAGAAACACACTGAGACATACTCACAAACACACTGAGGCATACAGAAACACACTGAGACATACACACAAACACACTGAGGCATACAGAAACACTGAGACATACACACAAACACACTGAGACATACAGAAACACACTGAGACATACACACAAACACACTGAGACATACAGAAACACACTGAGACATACTCACAAACACACTGAGGCATACAGAAATACACTGAGACATACACACAAACACACTGAGACATACAGAAACACACTGAGACATACTCACAAACACACTGAGGCATACAGAAACACTGAGACATACACACAAACACACTGAGACATACAGAAACACACTGAGACATACTCACAAACACACTGAGGCATACAGAAACACTGAGACATACACACAAACACACTGAGACATACAGAAATACACTGAGACATACACACAAACACTCTGAGACATACAGAAACACACTGAGACATACAGAAACACACTGAGACATACAGAAACACTGAGACATACAGAAACACACTGAGACATACACACAAACACACTGAGACATACATAAACACACTGAGACATACACACAAACACACTGAGACATACACAAACACAATGAGACATACAGAAACACAATGAGACATACAGAAACACACTGAGACATACAAAAACATACTGATACATACAGAAACACACTGAGACATACACACAAAAACTGAGACATACAGAAACACACTGAGATATACACAAACACAATGAGACATACAGAAACACACTGAGACATACACATAAACACTGAAACATACACACAAACCATACCCAATGAAACATACACTTAAACACAATGAGACATACAGAAACACACTGAAACATACAGAAACACACTGATACATACAAAAACATACTGAGACATACAGAAACACACTGAGACATACAGAAACACACTGAGACATACCGAAACACAATGAGACATACAAAAACACTGAGACATACAGAAACACTGAGACATACACACAAACAGACTGAGACAAACACACAAACACATTTAGAATACACATTAACACAGACACACATAGACATAAACATAGGAATACACACGGACACATGTTCCTAAATACAGACACACATGTACACACATAAATACAAATAAACAACAGAAATACACAGTCACTCACACAAACATATACAGTGAACCCGCTTTACAACGACATTCATTAAAATGTAATATTCGGTATCCGACAAGAATTGCTCGGTAACAAACGTACATGTACTCATTACAACGGAATATTCGGTATCCGACTCCGACATTAGATTTCGGGTAGAAATGTACAAAACTTGATGTAAATAAACTCTTAACTACGGCATAATATCACAGTAGAACCACCTGCTGATCCGGCTATTGTTTCCAGTTGTGATTTTCTTCACGGTTGAGATCACAGGTAAAAATAATTGTGTTAATAAAACAATTACACTGTCAATTGTTCTCTAATCTGCTTTGATAGGCGATGGCCAAGGTGTCAACGATTGGCGCTTGAATCATCCTTACCTGTACAGTAGGCAGTATGCCTAATGTTTATAAACAATCAGTAGGTTTCGTTAGAACTGAAGCGACAGGAAGAGAGATTCAAGCTGTGTACAAATTAAAAAAAAAAGATAAATAAATAAATAAAAAAACATATTGTTGACAAGTTCCATTATGCTACATGTCCGTGCCGATGTGGTTATTAATGGCGGATCTTTAAATTACTTCAATACTTGCGATAGCCATAGACATATTAGTAAAACTTTATTTGTGAAACACATTTTTAAGAGAATTGTATCAGCAATCAGTGAGCTTTTTATTTAAGCAATAATGAATCTAACTCAGGATCAGGAGATAAACTATTACATTCGGGCATTTTCTACATAATCCGTGCATTTCTCGACATCACCGAATTACGATATGCGACCGAAAGAAATAATTGTGCATTGATGTTTACAATATTAACTTGCATAAATATGACAATTAAAAGGTTGAAAATAGTATGAAATAAAATAATAAGATTTGTTGTTGTAAGTTTATTTGTTTACATGTACATATATGCGTAAATGATACTCAAGGGAGCTACCTTTGAAATGCCCACCACATCAAATTCGTTACAATGACAAATTCGATATAACGTCATTCCTAGGTGGGAACAAAAACGGTCGTTGTAAAGAGGGATCACTGTATATTTCATGTAATAGATATTTACATTATATTTGTAGGATGGAAATGGTGTGGTAAGAGGCAATTATCTGTCCGTCTTCCTGGAGTTGTCTGTAGGTCTCTCAGAAACATCAAAGTAAGTAACCAAGGGATGCAGTATTCAGCTGATGAAGTGTGATGACAGTGATCTCAATCTGTACAGTAGAACCTGACTGAACAGACCACTCTCACAACAGATCAACTGTCTTGTGAAACCACATTCTGAAATATACTCTGTTTAATATAGTTTTAAATAAGATACAACTTTTGAGAAACCACCTTCCTTTGGAACCACATTTTAATTTCAAATGCAGTGGTTC
Organism: Atrina japonica; assembly: GCA_030159075.1. Lineage (NCBI taxonomy): Eukaryota > Metazoa > Mollusca > Bivalvia > Pterioida > Pinnidae > Atrina > Atrina japonica. The sequence continues at coordinate 249,000 of BROG01000777.1, read as the reverse complement.
CTTAAGACAGTTTCCTTAAGGTCATGTAAAAAAAATATTCTGGTTCTCAGACAATTAGCCTTCCAAAATCGGCAAGGTAGGTAGGTATTTTATTTTTATTTTTTATTTCCAAATTATTGTTTATATACCTTAAAGGCAAGAAAATAAGAAGACTTTATGTAACAAAAAATGTCTTTTATTGAGACCTTCAATAGATTGTAACAAAAAGTTGTGTGATTGTCTTGTTCACTTGGTTTTAAAACTGAAATATCAACAAAAGTATAAAGTAGCTAAAAGAATATATATTTATCAAAACATAAAAATGTTTTGAAACTACAAGAAAATTAATTGTAACTGCATCATTATAATTATCATCAATCATTTTCATTACTATTTTACAAAGCTGTACAAAATGTAACTACTGTGTGTCTAAAAATCAATGCAAATTCCAAAAGTTTAATTTTTGAAAACAATAGCTATCCATTTTTATGTATTTCATTAAAACTTTTATTTACAGTAACTAATTTTACTTTTATCATTCACCTACATTTAATTCAGATTTTAAAACTTTTATACACTAAATAGTGTTACATGTATCATTATTTTAACACATCCTGAAATTCAGTTCCGTTCGGTATCGGTTCTTTCATTTAAAACCCAACTTCCACTTCCTCCATAAACTGCAAGCAACAGCAGAAAACACACGATGTGTTCTGTGACATTTTCGGGCATGAGGTAAAGATTTACATGTTGAATTTTCAATAAAATAATTATTTTAGTTTCTAATTGGGTTTAGAAATGCATTTTGAACTACAAATAGAAGGAAATGGATCATTTTCGAAACTTAAGCCTTTTGAAATGACTGACATTTTTACTTGCCACGCGAAGGTGATTTTTTTATGAAATGTGAATAAAAATGGTTTCATCACCGATTTCTTTTTGCGCGCGGCAGTGTCTGAGAACCAGAAGTATTTTTTTACTTGGCCTAATAGTAATAGAATTGGCTATCATCAGGTTATGCCAGATTTTCTCTGTCAGACATTGTTTACATCTGTGACATTGCAAACATTAATGCAATCACAATGATTACCTGAATCACTTCATATGTTGCAGGAAATTAGTTAGGTATTGTAGGTGACAATACTGCTAATATAATTTTACAGGCGTTATGAGGCGTTATGAATCTTTTACTATATATTTTGCCTATGTCAGCAAGTGTGATCCTTTGAAAATTTAGATATTTGCTTTAACAAAATTATAGTAGTCAGTAGATTACTGTATACTGATCAATAGATTATCATAAAGCAATTAATAGATTGTCATATAGAGATCAATAGATTGTCATAGAGATCAATAGATTATCATAAAGTGATCAATAGATTATCATATAGAGATCAATAGATTATCATATAGAGATCAATAGATTGTCATATAGAGATCAATAGATTATCATATAGAAATCAATAGATTATCATAGAGATCAATAATAGGTTTTCATATAGATATCAATAGATTATCATACAGAGATCAGTAGATTGTCATATAGAGATCAATAGATATCGTAGAGATCAATAGATTACCATACGGCAGGGATCTCCATGACCTGTGTTATGATTGTGCTATGCCATCATTAAATTGTCTGCGCCATTGTTAAATTTCCCAGTGCCATGGTAAAATACTGTTAACCAAATTTGTATTGTCTTCGTAGTCTTCACCATTTTTGTTTCTTTTGACACAAGTTTATATATTTCCGATGAGGGAGAGGTCTGTATAGACTCAACTGTGTATTATACAAACATGAAAAAGTATAGGTTTAGACATACAACAGGTCTGTATAGACTCAACTGAGTATAATACAAACATGATAATGTATAGGTTTAGACATACAACAGGTCTGTATAGACTCAACTGAGTATAATACAAACATGAAAATGTATAGGTTTAGACTGTATGATACAAACACGATTTTGATTTGATTTGATTTTTTGTTTTACGCCATACTCAACAATCTTACAGTCATATGATGGAGTCCAGTTTTTATTGGTGGAGGAGAAACCCCGGTTACCCGGGTAAAGACCACCAACCTTCCGCAAGAAAACTGGCAAACTTTCCCACTTAATTCGAAATGACCCCAGCGGGATTCGAACCAGAGGTGTACAAACACGAAAAAGTATAGGTTTAGACATACAGCAGGTCTGTATAGACCTAACTGTGTATTATACAAACACGAAAAAGTATAGGTTTAGACATACAGCAGGTCTGTATAGACTCAACTGTGTATTATACAAACATGAAAAAGTATACGTGTAACTAAAACCGAAATTAGAGCCAATTAATCATTACACATATTGAGAAAGACCAGATATATTCAATTCTTTTATATATATTTAGGAATACTGAATATAAACAATTCTTTTACTTTTTTTATCCTTATTTAGGTATGAGTACAGGGTAGAGATGGTCCATCAAGCCTCCAGAGACTCTAGTAAAAACATTGTTCGTGAATTTGCTTCTGATTTTGAAGTCGGGGAATGCTGGGGTTACAACAGATTTTTTCGTCTTGACTTGTTGGCAAGTGAGGGCTATCTGGATACAGACACCGATACTTTGGTCCTACGATTTCAAGTTCGTCCTCCAACATTTTACCAGAAAAGTCGTGATCAGCAATGGTAAGTTTCTATTTAGAATCTAGATGCACTGACATTAGGAAAATTACCTAAATTACAGTTATGTATGTTTGCATTTACAGTAAAACTTCTTTGTAATGTCCCTAGTTATGTCCCCCTGAGCGAAGACATGTTGTGTTTGCTCTGTTTCTTATTCTTCTTCTGCTTTCTGTGCTAAACTTGTCTACACGTTTTCTCGGAAACTACTTGAGGGATTCAAATGATGATAGGTGTGGGTGTGCGAATGTGCACAATGTATGTGACATCATAAAAAATGGCTTCTATGGCAGACCATGGCTAATGGTTGGTCAAAACTTGTCCGCACGTTTTCTCTGAAACTACTAGATGGACTGTAATGAAATTTTATACAAGTAGTTTCTGTTACATTGTCTGCACAAAACATCTAGTCAAATGTCTTTCTGATTTAATTTAAACCTAAATGTAGTTTTCATGCTATAGTAAGTTAACCTATTCAACCCCTCAGACCAAAATAGATTGGTCCAATATGATAAGAATGTGCCATTAAGATACTTAAGGTTGAAAGGGATAACGAACCCTCACTGAATAGGCCTGAGTAAATAGCCCTGTGCTGTAGAATACACAAACTGCACTAAATAGGCCTGAGTAAATAACCCTGTGCTGTAGAATACACAAACTGCACTGAATAGGCCTGAGTAAATAACCCCTGTGCTGTAGAATACACAAACTGCACTGAATAGGCCTGAGTAAATAGCCCTGTGCTGTAGAATACACAAACTGCACTGAATAGGCCTGAGTAAATAACCCTGTGCTGTAGAATACACAAACTGCACTGAATAGGCCTGAGTAAATAACCCTGTGCTGTAGAATACACAAACTGCACTGAATAGGCCTGAGTAAATAACCCTGTGCTGTAGAATACACAAACTGCACTGAATAGGCCTGAGTAAATAACCCTGTGCTGTAGAATACACAAACTGCACTGAATAGGCCAGAGTAAATAACCCTGTGCTGTAGAATACATAAACCACTGAATAGTGAGTAAATAACCCTGTGCTGTAAATACACAAACTGCACTAAATGAGTATAGGCCTGAGTGTAAATACAGCCACTAGGCCTGAGTAAATAACCCTGTGCTGTAGAATACACAAACTGCACTGAATAGGCCTGAGTAAATAGCCCTGTGCTGTAGAATACACAAACTGCACTAAATAGGCCTGAGTAAATAACCCTGTGCTGTAGAATACACAAACTGCACTGAATAGGCCTGAGTAAATAACCCTGTGCTGAGTAAAAACTGCACTGAATAGGCCCTGAGTGCCCTGTGTAGAATACACAAACTGCACTGAATAGGCCTGAGTAAATAGCCCTGTGCTGTAGAATACACAAACTGCACTGAATAGGCCTGAGTAAATAACCCTGTGCTGTAGAACACACAAACTGCACTTCTGGTACTGCACCTATAGCTGGTGACATTTGAATACCAGAATCAAACAGATGATGATAATGATGATGGTGATGATGATGATAACAACAATAATGATAATGATGTTACTGATAATTGTAGTGTATGTGTTTGTAATAATTCAGCACTTACCGGTATTTTTGTTTCTTTTTGGTAACTTTGAAATATCAAAATGATGTTTTCTTTGTTACACTAGGCACATTAACCAGCTAGAAGCTGCTCAGACTCAACTGGTATCCCAGATTGCTGACCTAAAGGAGGTATGTAACAGCAGTAAAGATGTTCCGCTTTTTTGTCTGTCATATTGTCCATTTCTCTAAAATTGTTTAAAAAAGCTAAATAAATATATTGCCATAGAAAATTTTAACATATGCATATATTGCCTAGAATGAATGAAATAAGCTGGCAATCGAAATTCCTGCCATCAATATAAGAATACACATATAAAGACTTGCCAACCATCCGCTTTTAATGGAAACCTTCTGATTTTAACCCTCTCCTTCCGCCTATATGTTTTTCATTATGATCCTTACGTTTTTTTTTAAATCCGCGAAAATTATAAAAAGTTTGACCCATTTTCGTTTCAGTACGTATATTAGTATCTCCCTCAAGCTTGCAACTGGTCATTTGAGCATTTGGAATGAACTATTGTTTTACCTAATGTCAAGCGTTTTTATGACCTGTTAACTGCTCGGTTTGAAAATGGCTTCCAATAGAAATGGAATGCGAGTGAAGAGTACATTAGTTGTGTCATGTCAACTAAAAAGAAAAACAGATAGGATCAAACATTTTTATTGAAGTACATTGCAACTGAAACATTTAATTGCATAGTGAAAAGTAAGAAAGGTGAAACGTATCCATACTGCTCCTCATGGCGGGATAAATGATATTTAAATTTAAACGTGGCCTGAGATAAACATAAAAATTAGCAACCGGTATTCAGTCATATAGGACTATGGATTAATTTTGTACTTCAAGTAATGATTTGTTTGTATTAAGAGCTGAGTGTCTCTTTATCTCACATGTCATAGAGAAAAATATACCTCTCAACGCTACTGGAAAAATTGGCAATTTTTTCAAGTCTTTTCCAGATTCAAAGATTACTGCTAAGTAGTAAGTACACATGTGGATAGGCCGAATTTCAGCCCCTATTTTAAGCGATTTTTTTTTTACCCAATAGTTTCAAGGGTTTTCAATCGTGCAACAAAACATGACAAAAAAATTTGCGGCCTCGCTCCACTCAGCATTGCCTTCCTTTTTTTCATTTCAAAAGGTTGGCAAGTCTGCATATTTACTCACCCTTTATTAAAAAATATTTTAGTTGTGTGAAACCAGGAAAATTTGAAACTTTAATGCAAACAAAGAATCCATTTTGACAGCTTGTATGCCTTTAATATCAATAAGATCTAGGATAAGTTTGATTATTTGCAATATCTGTGATTGAAACCATGAAGTCTCACCTCAAAAGAGTGCAGGTCCAAGCTTCACTGGAACCTAAGCAGATTAACCTAAGCTGATTTTGGGAGAAAGTTTGCCAGTTTACTTTGCCAATAGTTTACGTTCGGTTACATTATAATCAGGTTCTCTCCTCCATCATTACAATCTGGCCACTGACGTATAACTGAAAAATTGTTGTGTGACATAAAACACCATTTAAACCAACAAATAAACAGAGTTGTGTGACTTTAGTTCCCCAGAATGTCCTACTTCTCGAGGCGTAGTCTTCCTCAAACACATCTTACATATAAACATTATTATTTATGTTCTTATTCAGCCCTCTCAATCAAACATAAATAATTCATAAAATAAATCTTCCAAAATCTACAAAATACAAAAATTTTGACAATTTAATTGTATCATGAGATGAATAAAAAAAATCTGTGATAGGAAAGCAAAAAAAACAATTAACATTGTAAAGGGTGGGTGGTTCCCTTATTGTCCAAAGATGTGTAATTGCGCATTAGCAGAACCTTCCAATGGCAGATATCTTACATTCATTTGAAACATTAACTACAGTTTCACTAAATAGATCACTAAGCTTGAATACAGGTTTAATTATGAACTAGCCAATCAGAACTTGTGTAAATAGTAAATACATCTTTATATAACAGTGATAAATTAATGTATAAAATGTCACACAGTTTGGAGAAATGAATGTTTAAAATGTCACATAGTTTGGAGAAATGAATGTATAAAATGTCACACAGTTTGGAGAAATGAATGTATAAAATGTCACATAGTTTGGAGAAATTAATGTATAAAATGTCACACAGGTTGGAGAAATGAATATAAAATGTCACACAGTTTGGAGAAATGAATATAAAATGTCACACAGGTTGGAGAAATGAATATAAAATGTCACACAGGTTGGAGAAATGAATATAAAATGTCACACAGTTTTGGAGAACATTAATCTTACTTATAACTGTTCATATTGTTATTGTATTGATACACTTGAAAGTTTTATAACAAATATCATATCAATGTCTTCATTTTTATAACACAGAGACTACTGTTGTTAGAGATGTCCAGAAACAAAGGCTCAGGAAAACGAGGAAATACTACAACAGGTTAGTGAAGTATAATGTTGTCATAGCAACAGAAAAAATTATGAATTTGTTGTTCAATATATAAGATTTTATCTGCACTTGTGATGAAATTTTCTTCCAAACAAGAAATTCCTCTTTTTTAAGTGAATTGCTTCATTTTAAATTTTCCAGTCCCCCCATATCTTTACAGTTATCTTCTTTTTCAAATTTCAGTGCTTTTATCAGTGCTCTATATATAATCTTTGAAACTTTAAAGGCGCATTAGCTGTGTTGTAGTCTTTTCATTCTTATCTCCTTTTTTTACTACTTAGATTGATATACAATAATAAAAGAAAGAGATATACATAAGTATAATAATTCTTAAAGTCCTATCTATTTTGTGAAAATTGCTTGAGAAATCCAGGTTCGGCACTTTTTCTATTGCGATTGATTATCTCAACCTTACTATTCCCACCACTAGACCTGACCTTATTTCCACAAAATACACAGGCATATAAGATTTTTAAGTCTGTGTATATAGCTCTTATTTGTTATTGTACATCAAGTACAAGTAGTCAAAGTAGAAAAATTCAAAATAATTGTATTCAGTAAACACAGATATTGCCCCTTTAACAAAGGTTATTTTTGTCAGTATAAACCGTGCCAGGATAACAAATACAGGTAAAAATAGTGTTACAATAAGGTAAAATGTAAACTGAATGTAGGTTTTACCTTGTATGTAAAACATTACCTGTCTACTCAGTCCCCTTGAACCTTTTCTTAATTGCTGATTTACATGTATCTGTTGCAGAATCTCCACTTCCCCTCATTGACCCCCAGAGTAGTAACAGCCCTTTGTCACAGCATCCCATTCTTCATCCTAAACCTATCCATCCAGGAACAGGATCAGAGATGGAAATAGAGAGATCAGATGATGAGAATGATGATGAGAGTGATGATAGTGATATAACAGACTCAAATGATGTAAGTTGATATGAAGTAAATCCTAATAAAGTAAGCCTTAGCAATGTAATCCCTAATGATGTAAGCTCTAATGATGTAAGTGCTAATGCTTTAAGTCTTGGTGATGTAATCCCTAATAATGTAAGCTCTAATGATGTAAGTGCTAATGATTTAAGTCTTGGTGATGTAATTCCTAATAATGTAAGCTCTAATGATGTAAGTGCTAATGATTTAAGTCTTGGTGATGTAATTCCTAATAATGTAAGCTCTAATGATGTAAGTGCTAATGATTTAAGTCTTGATCATGTAATTCCTAATTATATAAGTCATAATGATGTAAGTCCTAATGATGCAAACTAGTAGTGCAACGATATACCAAACTACGATATATTGCAGTATTTTACCTTCGGTACGATACACGGTACATTGATTTCATGCCATGATACACCTACGATATTTTCCGGATTTATCCGTTTCTGGTTTTAGACTCTGTATACTTGATTTGCGGTTTACAGGTAAACAAACAACATGGTGAAAAGCAGTGTACCCATGGGAAACGGATAAACTTGTGCCCCCACTGCACCTTCACCATACAAGTCACCAATATGGGCTCACTCGGGGTTCAAAAAGCTACAAATGTCAGGAGGCTTAACATAAGTTTGAAAAATTTGCAGCACTTGTTATCCTTGTAACTTGGATATACCTTACAAAACTGATGAAACCACGAACGTGTCGTTTGACATGAAACGACATCATCCAAACGTAAATTATGAATCGAAGCATAAAATAAAAAATAAAAAAATAAAAATAAATAAATCGTAGATTCGCTGGGGCAACATAGTTTGCAACAATCAATGAACACAAAGTTATCAATCAATTCGCTAAGGGCCAATGCTATTTCAAAAGCAATAGCTCAGTTTCTTGTGAATTATTTGCGACCTTTCAGTACAGTGGAATCTGATGGTTTCAGAAAATTTACTAACATTTTAGAGCCAAAATATGATGTTCCTTCTCGAATATATTTCTCCACAAATGTAGTCACTAATTTATTTAACAGGATATATCTCATTTAGTTGACATTAAAAGTAAACAAAACAGAATGAACAGGATATGTGAAACAAAAACTTTTTTTTTAAAAGTAAGTGCACAGAAATGCAATGATGTCATTATTGAATTTTCAACTTAGTTGTTTTATTCCTGTGTATTGTAAATGTATCGTATCATCAGGTACAAATCGCAATACGTATCGTATCATCATTACAGTGTATCATTGCAGCCCTAATGCAAACCCTAATGATTAAGTCCTAATGATGTAAGTTCTAATGATGTAAGTCTTTGTGATGTAAGTCCTAATAATGTTAGCCCTAATGATATAAGTCTTAATGATATATGCCCTAATGATGTAAGTTCTAATGATGTAAGTTCTAATGATGTAAGCCTTTGTGATGTAAGTCCTAATAATGTTAGCCCTAATGATATAAGTCTTAATGATATATGCCCTAATGATGTAAGTTCTAATGATGTAAGCCTTTGTGATGTAAGTCCTAATAATGTTAGCCCTAATGATATAAGTCTTAATGATGTATGCCCTAATGATGTAAGTTCTAATGATGTAAGTTCTAATGATGTAAGCCTTTGTGATGTAAGTCCTAATAATGTTAGCCCTAATGATATAAGTCTTAATGATGTATGCCCTAATGAAGTAAGTTCTAATGATGTAAGTTCTAATGATGTAAGCCTTTGTGATGTAAGTCCTAATATTATAAATCCTAATGATGTAAATCCTAATGATATAAGTCTTAATGATGTAAGTCCTAATGAAGCAAGTCCTGATGATGTATGCCCTAATGATGTAAGTCCTAATGATGTAAGTTCTAATGATGTATGCCCTAATGATATAAGCCTTTGTGATGTAAGTCCTAATAATATAAATCCTAATGATGTATGCCCTAATGATGTAAGTCCTAATGATGTATGTCTAAATGATGAAAGTTTTTAATGATGTATTAGTCTTAATACTGATGATGTAAGCTTAGTATCTTAGCAGTATAAGCTTTAAATTCTTAGGACATACAATTTTGTATAAAATATTTATCAGCTTTTCATTAGGTCAATCTCCTATTTTTGACAGAAGACCCCAATATCTTCTGAAATAATGTTATTATCTTGATCAGGGAGTAAGTGAAGGTGACCTTGAAGAACTAGAAGTAGGTCGGCTTGATCACGTCCCTGTGGAACATCTGAACCTAGAGAACACAGACGAGAATGATATTGATGAAGAGACAATGTGAGTTCCCTATATATATCATTACTATGTAACGGTTGTAGGCTGGGGACGACGTGAGTTCCCTATATATAGCATTACTATGTAACGGTTGTAGGCTGGGGACGACATGAGTACCCTATATATATCATTACTATGTAACGGTTGTAGGCTGGGGACAGTGTGAGTACCCTATATATAGCATTACTATGTAACGGTTGTAGGCTGGGGACGACATGAGTACCCTATATATATCATTACTATGTAACGGTTGTAGGCCGGGGACAGTGTGAGTACCCTATATATAGCATTACTATGTAACGGTTGTAGGCTGGGGACAGTGTGAGTACCCTATATATAGCATTACTATGTAACGGTTGTAGGCTGGGGACAGTGTGAGTACCCTATATATAGCATTACTATGTAACGGTTGTAGGCTGGGGACGACGTGAGTACCCTATACATAGCATTACTATGTAACGGTTGTAGGCTGGGGACGACGTGAGTACCCTATACATAGCATTACTATGTAACGGTTGTAGGCTGGGGATGACGTGAGTACCCTATATATATCATTACTATGTAACAGTTGTAGGCTGGGGATGACGTGAGTACCCTATATATAGCATTACTGTGTAACGGTTGTAGGCTGGGGACGACATGAGTACCCTATATATATCATTACTATGTAACGGTTGTAGGCCGGGGACAGTGTGAGTACCCTATATATATCATTACTATGTAACGGTTGTAGGCTGGGGACAGTGTGAGTACCCTATATATAGCATTACTATGTAACGGTTGTAGGCTGGGGACAGTGTGAGTACCCTATATATAGCATTACTATGTAACGGTTGTAGGCTGGGGACGACGTGAGTACCCTATATATAGCATTACTATGTAACGGTTGTAGGCTGGGGACGACGTGAGTACCCTATATATAGCATTACTATGTAACAGTTGTAGGCTGGGGATGACGTGAGTACCCTATATATAGCATTACTATGTAACGGTTGTAGGTTGGGGACAATGTGCGTACCCTATATATAGCATTACTATGTAACGGTTGTAGGCCAGGGACGACATGAGTACCCTATATATAGCATTACTATGTAACGGTTGTAGGCCAGGGACAGTGTGAGTACCCTATATATAGCATTACTATGTAATGGTTGTAGGCCGGGGACAATGTGCGTACCCTATATATGTAGCATTACTATGTAACGGTTGTAGGCCAGGGACAATGTGCGTACCCTATATATGTAGCATTACTATGTAATGGTTGTAGGCTGGGGACAGTGTGAGTACCCTATATATATAGTATTACTATGTAATGGTTGTAGGCTGGGGACGACGTGAGTACCCTATATATGTAGCATTACTATGTAACGGTTGTAGGCCAGGGACAGTGTGAGTACCCTATATATATAGCATTACTATGTAATGGTTGTAGGCCGGGGACAGTGTGAGTACCCTATATATATAGCATTACTATGTAATGGTTGTAGGCTGGGGACAGTGTGAGTACCCTATATATGTAGCATTACTATTTAATGGTTGTAGGCTGGGGACGACGTGAGTACCCTATATATATAGCATTACTATGTAATGGTTGTAGGCTGGGGACAGTGTGAGTACCCTATATATATAGCATTACTATGTAATGGTTGTAGGCTGGGGACGACGTGAGTACCCTATATATATAGCATTACTATGTAACGGTTGTAGGCCAGGGACAGTGTGAGTACCCTATATATATAGCATTACTATGTAATGGTTGTAGGCTGGGGACAGTGTGAGTACCCTATATATATAGCATTACTATGTAATGGTTGTAGGCTGGGGACGACGTGAGTACCCTATATATGTAGCATTACTATGTAACGGTTGTAAATAATCAACTGTAATCAAAGGATAACTTTATAGTATGCTTAACCTTTTAAACACTGGCGATTGATAAACCAGGCACTAATTTAAAGTCTGTCTGCTGTGGTGACCAGTAAATGTGTTTACATCATATCAATAGACTACCAAACAACCAATCAGTGGTAGGCTTTTATCGGTACTTCATTGTTCTTCATTCAAAAATCTTATATTCCTATATGTTATGTGAAAATGAGGCCAGGACCAGTGTGGAAAAAGTAGGAAAAAAATCAAAATATTTTTTTATTTTTGGTAAATACTAGTGTCCCTTTAATCATCATTGTCTGGCAGAAACACTCGTAATGAAACTGAAAGGATCGATTATGCTGTATTAATTCCAAAATGTACTGAAAGAATCAACCATCACTAAGGGATCGCCAGAAAATTTACCAATAAATTGATAAATTAAATGTTTGCATGTGACTAATAGTGTTATTATCAACCGATATGCAATCTAATAATTGTAATGTATATTTCAGGTCTGTGGATAATGATGTTGAAAAAAGTATGGGATTTGAGGAAAATAATTTAGATAGACTTGGAGCTCATGCTGGACCTATTCATTCAGTTAATAATATATCAACGAGGTAAGTACAGGTGGTAGTTGTGATAAGATCGTAAAATGTTTTTATTTTGAAAGCATGACAGTTGGATGTCTAAAACATGTAGACAGCTAGATATCTGCTGTAGAAGTAAAAGTTGTGAATCTTTCGATGAGATTGAGGTATATTTTCATTGTATTAACGCTAATAATAGGAAATTTACCAGAGTCCGTAACAGCTCTGGTGTAACTAAATGATACCTCATCTCTAACTGCAGATACCCTGCATTTCGTGTAGGCACCAGAATAAGTGCATCTTGTGCATGCACAAAATAAGTGCACCAAATACATACATCTGGAGTGTGCAACAAATACATGCAACCGGTGCAACAAATACATACATCTGGCTTGTGCAACAAATACATGCAACTGGTGCAACAATTTATGCATAAATGCAATCCGGTAAGTTGGACATGAAACTACTTGTTATTTGTGGAATTGATATTATACTTATTATACACGACCATCTTGATGGCCGCTTTTCCCCAGTACATATATGTATCATTAATTTCAGCAGTGAGGACGATGAAGCACTTTTGATGCAGTTTCTACAAGAGAGAACAAATGATGATAAATGTTGGAATTTGCACAAAGGTTAGTAATACTGTGCCTTATTACAGTTCTAGGATTTATCTTGTAAAACAAAAACGGAACAATTTGCGGATCACCATTGTTCACTCTCTATCGTTTATACTGACAAATTATGTCTGTTTAGTGATACCTGTGTATGTGATTTTGTAACAGGTATATTTTCAGGTGTTTTGTATAAGTTTAAACCTTATTTATTTTGCAATGATTGACAAACAAGTTATGTCAACTTATATTAATGTCTCTCGTTGACCCTGATATTGGCATGCAGTGGTCCTTGCTGTGGGAGAAAACCAGAGTACCCGGAGAAAACCCACGTGTCTGACTTGGCGACCACTGTATCATCATACATACTCCCCTATCAAGTCCATGGATTGAACCCTGTTCGCATTGGTGAGAAGCGAGTGTGCAAACCACGGAGCTACTCAGACACCAAATTTTTCAACTCAGGATTTGATAAAAACATTTTATTTCCATAAAACTTTGAATATTTTAAACATTCAATACAAACCAGAAAAATCCATTTTGACAGCTTGTATGCCATTTTAACCTGTGTGTAATATCTAAGTTATGGGACTAAACAATCTTCATAAATAACTTACTTCTCCAGACAAAGTGTCTCTCAAATACACCTTGATTTATAATTGTAGATGACTCTGGTGATCTGACATCTGAATGGCTGGAAAATATGTTAAAATTTACCACAAAGTCCAATAGCAAACCTAAAGAGAGTAAGAAAGAGAAGAAATCTAAAAATGGTGGCACAAAGTTACCTTCGGCAGCATCAACAGCAGATGATATGCTGGAGCACATACACCAGAGATTTTCAGAGCTAGCGGCTTGTACACTGGCAGCAGCCAATGCAGCTGTGACCAGTGAAACTGAGGCTAGAGCAATTGTCAAGTGTGATAAAAAAGGTAATGCCCACATCATATTGGTATGGTGACTTGGATTATGGGCAGGACTTAAATTATCAGATGTTCTGCAGTGGGGAATTATTGGTGGTACATTTCGATATATTCATAAGTAATTAGGTTACCTGTGTCATTCTGGTAACTTTTGTGGGTCACTGTTAGCAGTCATTATGCAGGTTTGCTTTGTTCACTAGGGTCATCCATGGTCATGTGGTTAGAGGAAACATTGGTTTTAACCATGAACTCTCACACTTCTAGACAGCTCGAGTTGGGTACATTGGTTTTAACCATGAAGTCTCACGCTTCTAGACAGCTAGAGTTGGGTACATTGGTTTTAACCATGAACTCTCACGCTTCTAGACAGCTAGAGTTGGGTACATTGGTTTTAACCATGAACTCTCACACTTCTAGACAGCTAGAGTTGGGTACATTGGTTTAAACCAAGAAGTCTCACACTTCTAGACAGCTAGAGTTGGGTACATTGGTTTTAACCATGAACTCTCACACTTCTAGACAGTTAGAGTTGGGTACATTGATTTAAACCATGAACTCTCACACTTCTAGACAGCTAGAGTTGGGTACATTGGTTTTAACCATGAACTCTCACACTTCTAGACAGCTAGAGTTGGGTACATTGGTTTTAACCATGAACTCTCACACTTCTAGACAGTTAGAGTTGGGTACATTGGTTTTAACCATGAACTCTCACACTTCTAGACAGCTAGAGTTGGGTACATTGGTTTAAACCATGAACTCTCACACTTCTAGACAGTTAGAGTTGGGTACATTGGTTTTAACCATGAACTCTCACACTTCTAGACAGTTAGAGTTGGGTACATTGGTTTAAACCATGAAGTCTCACGCTTCTAGACAGTTAGAGTTGGGTACATTGGTTTAAACCATGAAGTCTCACGCTTCTAGACAGTTAGAGTTGGGTACATTGGTTTTAACCATGAACTCTCACGCTTCTAGACAGCTAGAGTTGGGTACATTGGTTTAAACCATGAAGTCTCACGCTTCTAGACAGCTAGAGTTGGATACATTGGTTTTAACCATGAAGTCTCACGCTTCTAGACAGTTAGAGTTGGGTACATTGGTTTTAACCATGAACTCTCACACTTCTAGACAGCTAGAGTTGGGTACATTGGTTTTAACCATGAACTCTCACACTTCTAGACAGCTAGAGTTGGGTACATTGGTTTAAACCATGAACTCTCACACTTCTAGACAGCTAGAGTTGGGTACATTGATTTAAACCATGAACTCTCACACTTCTAGACAGCTAGAGTTGGGTACATTGATTTAAACCATGAACTCTCACACTTCTAGACAGTTAGAGTTGGGTACATTGGTTTTAACCATGAACTCTCACACTTCTAGACAGCTAGAATTCAAACCTCACTATGCTGATTATGTAACGAAGTTTGCCAGTTTACTTGTGGAAGGATAATGGTCTTGTCTCGGGTACATTGTAACCAGAATTTTGAGGTCACCTGAGCCAAAGGCTCAAAGGCTATATGAACCAATTTTAACCAAACATGGCAGGAACTATCTCCATGTGAAGCCATATTAAGTTTGAAAATGAAAAGGGAGTAAGATCCATAGGAGCATCAAAAAGGGCCAAAACTTGGTATATCTTAAAAAATCTTTTTCTCATGAACAAATGATAAGATTTCTTTCAAATTTAGTATACATGATTGTTAGGTCAATATCTACAATTTTTGTGAATGAAAACAAAATCTGTGTATAAAAAATGCTTCAAATGACATAACAAATAACCCATTAAATCAGAACTGATGGATTCTTTTTATACAAAGTGATATAAGCAAAATGTTTGGAATTATCTAAGGGTCATTGTGACAGTTCCAAGGTCATTGGTTCAAAGTTCAATGTCATAGACACATAAGTAAATGGAAAATATCAGTTTTTTATAAACTTTTAGACATTCTCGACTTCTTTTCAAGAAGCAATGGTTCAATTTCCACCAGATTTTGCTGGAACTATCTCCATGTAAATCCATGTTAAGATGCAAATGAATAAAGGGCTCTAACAGGGCCAAAACATGGTACATATTGAAAAATCTTCGTTCTCATGAAAATTCTGTTTACACACGGAAAAACTGAGCAACTACAATGAAACTTGTATATAAAGACCCCCTTAGGTACACAACAAAACTAATCTTTATAGGGAGGTGGTCTTTATAAAGAGGTTGATTTGTACACAAATGATATTATTGGGGACAGCAAAAAACAGTCTTTATGACCAGATGGTCTTTATACACAGGTGGTCGCTAAAGTAGTTTTTACTGTACAAAATTTTGAGTTGATATTATAGCTATTAGTATTGTAATGGAATAGATTTACATTGAGGATGGTCAAAATCCTAAAGAAGAAATGTAGAATTAATTTGCATTTTTTAAGGATCAGTAGACATAAAATTAGCTACATAAACATTTATCTGGTCAATACAATATATATACACATGTATTATGTCGTTTTTTACTTATTATGAGAGTTATAAGAGTTAAGATTACATGTATATACCATGCAATTTTATATCCGATGAGAAAAGCAAGTTGATTTTCTGTACAATTTCATTTTCAGATAACATTGAGAGACAACATGTTGGTTCTATATTAGACCCAGGTGTTCTAGATACAAACGAAAGTGCTAAGAGTTCAAGTGCAAAGGAGGATGATATCAGATCATCAAGCTGTACATCTTCAAGTATCGGTATGTAGATTAATATAATCTTACATGGTGTGTGAAGCAGATAAGGAAATCTCCACCCAAACTGTAATAATTTGGTTGTTCAATCTGAGAGTTTCTGTCGAATTGAACTTTCAAATTCTTACCAAAATGGTTGATTATCTGTGCCACTCAACATACCAATGTTTTGTTATTTTTCTCTCATGCTTCAAATATATGTTTATGCACCCAAATAAAATCTGATGCAACAATGTTTAATTTTACTGCATTCTTGTTACATAGAAGTCTTTATCATGAAACTATATTGTAAGGCCATAGCATGTGTACCTTCTCTACACCTTACGGTATTGACAGAGAAATTTGGACTTGGCATAACACTAAATATGCTTGTCCAATCTGAAAGAAAATATTCATCAGAGGAAAGAGGTATTTTAATCACATAGTTTTACATCCTCTCAGAAAACATTTTATCTGTAATCAATAATTTGTTTGATATAAACTATACCACAAAGATGTTTGTAGAACACGTAGAGATGAAAATTGATTGGGGTCTTCAGATAAATCTGTACAATATATCTTCTCTGTTTTTATGTCCTGAAGATCAGAAGGGGACTTAAGTTTTGTCTGTTCATGAGTCATCAGCTCATGGTTTTGCAGTTGCTCACCTTTCACTGTATGATACTGTATACCCAGAAATTTTTGCCCTTGTTTATTTTTGCCTTTTACAACAGAAAACATATTAACCCGGTCTTAAATTTGCCCTGTAAACTAACCGTACTCTCATGGATTGCATGTACGTCTGTACTTCAGTTATTTAGCTTGAAAATTTCTCTTTCTTTTCAATTTGCCCTCTCATCTAATGGCAAGAACGGCGAAAATTAAACGGGAGCAATAATTTCCAGGTATACTGTATTTCGAGGTAGACTGTATTTGGCATGGATTGATTTATCAATATTCTCAGAAAAATCACAGTGGAAATGACTTTAATTTTAGATAACAGAATTTCCGCCCTGAATTTGAATGATACAAATACATCTTTGGAAGAACAATCATTGTCGGAGAGTGTGTGTGTAGAAGTTCCTGGGCCTTCATTCCAAAACTCACTTTTCCTCTCAGTCCTCAAATCTAGGTAAGTATTTTGATTAGATCACCTTAGTCATTCAGGTAACAGTTATGATCTGTTGCTGCTTGTTGATGATTGCTGTGCTTTGTCAACAAAGTTTTTAACATTTAAAAGATCAACAACAACAAATGGAGAGCCCGTTACATATTTCATTACACCACTGGCTTAGGAGTTACAGGTTGGGGACTTGGATAACCTCTTAGGCTCTTTCAGCATCTTGTTTCTAGATTTTTTTACTACTAGAATAATTCTTAGTGAAGCATTTTAAAGTATTTAAAGAAATTTAAAGAATAATTTAACTGTGATAGTTAATTTGTAATAACAGTCATAACGAACAAGAAGAGCCATTTAAAAGAAGAGATACTGAAGGATCAAAGTCAAGTGTTGGCATGGCAAACAAAAATATTCCATCAACAACAAAAAAGCTGTCAACCTCAGTTAAAGGTGCAATGTCAACAGCCAAAAATGCAGCTGATATGGGTAATGTATATTTGTTATTGATGTTTTGTTACTGGTGTTTGTAATTGATATATTATGTTTACAGTCAAACTTGCCTTAGCGACCCCCCTCATATTACAACATCCTGTCCATAACGACCATATTTGGACCGCCCCATGAGAATTACTATTTATTTATCCCTGCCTTACGCGACAACGACGCTATATCTTGTCTGCCGGTAGTTGTCCTACTTGCATATAGTGACTGCTTACACACTTACTACTCATGGAAGGGAGATAACTTGTAGATAAATCTCGCAGGACAATTCGAGACCTAATCAACAACATGACACAATATACGATGTTTGTGACAGTCACAAGACACCTAGAGGTGTCAATTAATGCCCGGGGTAGTAATGAGGCACTCAGATGTGCTTTATGACTGTGTTTTTACAACCAGGAACTAACAATCATCGCTGACTGATTGATGGTTGTTTTCGATCATCAATGAATGACCTAAGTTTCCGGTGATGATTACTTAATTAGCGAAAGACTATGACTAAAAAGAAAAAAATTTAGAAAGGACACTTTGTGACAAGGTGTTTTTACAAACGGGAGCATTTAAATATCATTGCTGAACGACTGATGATTTGTTTACTGTATTCTGGAATGCAATGGGATAATTGTCTTACATCTTATATTATCAGACATCACTTGATTAGCAAGTCAACATCTCAATCCAAAGAGTAAAATCACTGGCGCTCGTAGCATTGGATTATGTCTAATAAAATGAAAATTAAATAAAATTCATCTATCTACATGTTCTACAACTTATATTCTTACACCTCTGTATGATCTACGTCTTTTTGTATATTCTTACACTTATGTGTGACTTTACAACACAGACCACCAACTTTGAGCACATGTTTTATATATTTGTCTCAGTTTTAATAATGCGCCATATCCTCGATGTACATGTATATAATTCATTTACATCATAAATTAATTTAAATTACTTGAAACATTGAATTATTTCTTATTCTCATTATTTACATGTTATACATTTACTATAGCTAGGTACAGGGCTTTTCCTATGCCTATTTTTGGTCCGGTTACAGGATCCATCTCAATGCAAAAATGGCTTGTATTTTCTCCAGAATATGCAAAAATTCCCAATTTGGAATTAAAAAAATTAATATTTCCCGATATTCCAGACCCTGGACTTAGGAAAATCATTTTAGTAAAAAAAAAAAATACAATATACATTTAATTACTAAATGTAACGTTTAACCAGGGAATAAATATGTAGTTGGAAATAATGAAAGTCATCTCCGATACATTGGATTTCATAATATCTCATGTGACCCTGTATATAAAGACCACCTGTCTGTAAAGACCGTTTTTGTAATTCCCCCTGAGCGGTCTTTATATACAAGTTTGACTGTATTTAGGTTCTTAGTCTCATACTTGTAAAATGGCATACAAATTCTTATATTCCTATATATTTTGTGAAAGTAAAGTCAGGTATAGTGCCATATGCATATACAAATTTTGATACGGAATTTATCATATGCAAATGAATAATTGCCAAATTGGGTTTCTCAAGCAATTTTCACAGTATGTATAGGAATTAAAGAATTTTTATGATGCCTGTATATATCTTTATTTTTTTGTTAATGGACATCAATCTAAGAAGTAAAAAAAAAAGATTGAACAATTGTTGGAAAAACACAGCTAAAGCCCCTTTCAGTATTTGCATTTATTTTGATTTATATTTAGTACATATAATTATTTGAACATGTTTAAGTACAATTAAATTTTCAGATTTAGAATTATAAGAAGTTTCCCTCTCTTTTTTCTAACCTGTTTACTAGCATAGCATATGCACTATTATTAGTGTAGGCATGGGTGAAATATTTCTTTAGGATTTCGTTTGATAGTGATATTGATGTTAAATTTACAAAGGTCATTTGATTTACATCTGAACAAACATGGAATATGTTATGACATTTTATTCCTTTCTCAATCAGGTCTTCCTTGGTCTTTCAATTTCTTGAGTAAGAGTTCCGGTAACAGAACAGATCGTGATAAAGAGACAAAAGATCTGTCAGGATCCAGAAATCCCGTCCTCGTTACATCTGCCTCATCATTGTCTTCCAACAGTAGTAATGACCGATCAGATGACGAAAATGTACAGCAACCCTCAGATACTGCAACAATGCCTACCCAGAATTCTTCTTCACAAAGTAGTGCCACAGGACCTCAAGTGGAGTTTAGCAGCCAGAATATTGCCAAGGAATCAAGGTATAGATTTATTAGTCCCCACCAGTTTCTGTTGTTTTGTAGGTATGTGTCAGGGGTAAACTTTAGAGCATTTTATATTTGTTCTCACAGCAGACCAGTTCTGTAGAGTAAGGTGTAAAGAACAGTGAATTACCTGACCCCAGATGATGGGATATGTAGATATAATGTGGACTCAGGTGTTTAATAATGCCCTTTTGATCTCATCTTTACAAAAAATGTTTTGCCTCAATCATTGTCAACTATGATTATGATCTAAATCTGAAATAAATACATATTTAAAAATCAGAATCTCCATCTACAAGGTCAAGGTCAAAAGTAAATGTTTACATCACAGCCATTCATGTTTTTTTTTCATCTATATTTACAGAGGAATAATAACTTTTCCATTTCAAACTTGCCTCAATTCCATTTCAAGGTTTGGTGAATTCCGTTTTTTACTGGTTTCACTAAATGAAAATTAAAAAACAGTTCAGATAAAGAATATTTGATAATACACACACTAAATGATACCTTCTCTTGTCGGCCATACAATATCATTTACATGTATCTATGTAGAGAGACAAGCAGAAATGAATGAAATTTATATTTTCTAATAATTTAATAATAATTTTGTTGACGTCGGAACTCTCTCCGCTTTAAGCCATCTCGCTGTCACTCACATGTACTCAGCACGTCTGTTGTTGTTTCCAGAAATCGGCTCCCAAGTGGTATGTCATTAAATAGTAGTGAGTGGTTTTACAGAGTGATATTATACTTAGTATCAGTTATAAACTACGATACGTATGTCAAGTGATTTAAGAAAGAATTACGACACATGATTTAATATATCTGTGAACGTTATTTTTGTTTAAGATGACAAGGCCAGAATAGCGCATGCGCAATATTTTTGTCTACTGACTTTCGGTTTGTAACAGTGGTTTTCGCATGTGCCAACTATATTGACTTCCTGCAGAGTATAGCAGGTGTGCTGTAGCCGATAGGTTACATACTGTGCAATAATGAGAGTTACAATGGAAATTAAGTGAAGAAAAGTTGTCAGTAAAGTAAGAAATGAAGTTTATAACACATGGAAACAGAAATGTGTTAAAAATTTTGTACTGTGTGTTGAGTTTTTTACAAGTTTTTTGAGAAACATAAATTCTGTTTCAGATTGCCGATTCCGTGATTCCATCTGCAATTCCACAATAGCAGGAAATCACTGGCCCTATATATAGGGAATGTTTGTTATAAGGAGATTGAATAATGGGAATAGCCAAATTAATGCTATGCTTCAATAGAAACAAAGCAAAATATTTTAGCCATTTCAATAAATTGGATTAAGTGAGTAAGATTTTTAGATCTCAACCAATCAGGAATCCTTATTTTGTTACCTTGGCAACTGTCCCTTTTGTAAAATCCTCCATTGACTTTGTAATTACAAAATACTCTTAAGTAACCTATTAAATCAAAATCAAACACCATCGAGATTTACTGATCACATGCCTTTATTTTGTTACCATGGCAACTGATACTTTTATTAACCATTGAATTCAAAATGTCAAAGTACCCCTGTATATCAATTTCTACAAAATCTGACAATATTTAAGTTTTGACCTTTAATATGTTACAGTGACAACTGACATTTCTTTGACATCTATCATTCAACTCAGAATATAAATACCTCTACATAGTGCTTTTCAGTGAAATTAGATGATATTGAAATCTGAACCCTTTTGGAACCATTTTGAATCTTTGGAACCTGCCTTTGTTACTAAATGGCATTACAGACATGGTTCAGGATCATACTACCCGTGTGCTTAGGGTTTTATACAGGACACTAATGGTAAACACTAATCTGTGATAGAAAAAGCATTTAGAAACTAACAAATGTTTTTTAAACCTCACTGTAACCATGTTGAGACCCTTTGTCAAAACTGAAACCTTGAATGTTTGTCAAAACTGAAACCTTGAATGTTCAATTAGATATGCAGATCTAACATCCTGCCAAGTTTCATCAAATTATGATGGGTGGTCTCTAAGAAAATTTGATATTACATCTTTTGAAATGTATTGTAGTCATGAGATAAAAAAGAATTCTTGGATGGCCAACTAGGTATGGGGGATCTAACACCCTGTCAAGTTTTATAGTTATGACAAACAGTTACTGAGGTGTGCTGCAGACAAGGTTGTGGAAGAAAAGGAAGACATTTAAGGCACAGAGCAAAGACAACAAAGTCTCAGGGAACTTCACTGTAGAGATTTGATAAACATGTGTGAGAACAGCACATAAATACAGGAAAAATCATACATTTCTCTTCCAGTGGATACCTGTCTCTTGAAAAATAACCTTAAACATTAGTAGAATTTGAAATCAGAATGAAGAACTTGTTCAAAAAACTTTTATTTATATATTTCAGATCGGATAGTGGAGATGACACCTCCGTTGTGTGATACAGCCATTACTGATGCATTGTGGGACTCTTTCATGCTAATTTTACTGCAAATGTTGTGGTGTGCAAGCCAGATATAAATGTAAAATGTGCAGAAGTTTGTGAAGATCATTTTCTTCAATTTTTCATTGATCTAGATGTTCCACATGACTAAACATAATACAGGATATGCTTGACTCATCACGTTTTTTACTTATTCTGTCAATGAATCATGAAAAATTATGAAGAGAACTTTCAAGTATTCGTCTTGCATTCCAGCGCATATCAATTTTCACTTGATTCTAATGAAGACATGTAGACTATGGATTCTTAATATATATAGATTCTCATGATTATCATCAAAAACATGTTTTGACTGCAAAATGGAGTATTCATGATTGGTTTACAGGAGCTATGGGACCAGCCTAAAGTTTTGTGAAATGGGTTTAGGGAACCAGACAATTGTGAAAAGGAAAAAGGATATATGCCCTTTGCTTAATACTGTGGAATATTTCATTTGAGCAGAAAATGAAGCAAAAGAGAATCGGTGATCTGGTGAACTTAGAAGATGAAAAGATATGACAGAAGGCAACACCACCACAGTCCAGGTTGTCCAAGACGTCAAATAGCTTTTGACTATTTGTAGAATTGTTGATTGTTAATCAACACTTTACATACATGTAATTTACATACTTCACTTGTGCTGTTTTATTTAGTGATTTTAGATAAATGCTACCTGTGCACGTAAACTTGCCTCAGTATAGATCTAAAATCTAGTGCTATTTATAGGTCATATTTTGACGCAACAACAAATCAGGACAACCCATACATCTCTCCGTTTCTTATAAATTATTCTAGCAGTTATTTTTCATGCACATCCAAACCACTATAGTAGGTATATCTAATGTAAGTACATAGCATGCGCAGTATAATGGTACTTCATGTCGGATCCTTTGATAGGAAGGAGACCAAGTTATAAGGTAGTTTATGCCAAATCCATTGATTGATTAAAGATCAAGTTATAATTTAGGCCTAAACTAGTTCATCCTTTATCATTTGATGGGAAGGAGATCAAGTCATAATGTAGGCCTATACCATTTCATCCTAAATCCTTTGATGGGAAGGAGGTCAAGTTTTGGGGTATGCCTGTTCATAGTGATACAATACCAAGGACAGCATTTATAAAAAGTGGACAACAAATATTGACAAATGTCATCTATTTATACTGTATACACACAGACTTCCTTTTACAGTATGGCTGCTTGGTATGTAAAAATATATTTCAAGTATGTCCCTGTATCATATTTCAGTATGCCCCTTCATCATATTTCAGTATGCCCTTTATCATATCTGCAGTATGCCCTCTGTACACACTTCACATTACCAGTTTACATTTTGTTTACATGTGTCATATTTTCAGTATACCCTGTGTATACACTAGTGTAATATTTTCAGTATGTCTTTATCATAATTTCAGTATGCTCTGTGTACACACGTCACATCATATTTCCAGTATACCTTTGGTTTTATAAGTGTCACATTTACAGTATTCCTTGTGTCATATTTTAAGAATGCCCTTTGTGTACACAAAATTCAACTGTAATATGTTCAGTATATCCTTTGTATACATGTCACATTTTCAGTATGCCTTGTGTATACATGTCATATTTCAGTATGCCCTTTGTAGACACATGTCATATTTTCAATATGCCCTGTGTATACATGTCATATTTCAGTATGCCCAATGTAGACACATCATATTTTCAGTGTGCCCTGTGTAGACACACATCATATTTTTAGTATGCTTTGTGTAGACATGTCATTTTTTCAGTATGCCCTGTGTAGACATGTCATATTTTCAGTATGCCCTGTGTGGACATGTCATATTTTCAGTATGCCCTGTGTGGACATGTCATATTTTCAGTATGCCCTGTGTGGACATGTCATATGTTCAGTATACTAGTATTTTTTGTATACATGTCATATTTTCAGTATGCCCTGTGTAGACATGTCATATTTTCAGTATGCCCTGTGTGGACATGTCATATTTTCAGTATGCCCTGTGTGGACATGTCATATGTTCAGTATACTAGTATTTTTTGTATACATGTCATATTTTCAGTATGTCCTGTGTATACATGTCATATTTTCAGTATGTCCTGTGTATACATGTCATATTTCAGTATGTCCTGTGTATACATGTCATATTTCAGTATGTCCTAGGTAGACACATGTCATATTTTCAGTATGTCCTGTGTAGACATGTCATATTTTCAGTATGCCCTGTGTGGACATGTCATATGTTCAGTATACTAGTATTTTTTGTATACATGTCATATTTTCAGTATGTCCTGTGTATACATGTCATATTTCAGTATGTCCTAGGTAGACACATGTCATATTTACAGTATGCCCTGTGTAGACACATGTCATATGTTCACATGTCATATTTCAGTATTCCTGTGTCTTATTTTCAGTGTATGTCATATTTGCAGTATGCTCTTTGAAATCACATCACTTTTTGTCTGTTAGTACACATGTGTTATCAATGTCAGTGTGAGTTTTCATGTAGTGCTGTAATCCTTTTTATCTTTTATATTTCTGTACATATTGTATTTCAGTTATTATATAACAATTTATCTGACTATGTTTTTTTCTATCTTCCTTGTACTTCTATCTGTCTAATATTGGTGTAACAAAACATTGATACAACAATATATCCTGATATTATTTCTGATATGATATATTGATACGAAAAAAATATTTGTATTTTCCGGAGGGGAAATCTGAAATTATATTGGCTCTTTTATTAGTATGTCAATGTCTGCGAGTATCAACTAAGCACTATATCAACAAATTATCTTTTTTGCCTAAAGTAAGTTACCAGTGTACAAGATGTTATGAATAGTTAGTAGTTCTACATTCACTGTTTCTGTGTTTCACACTACGATTTCCATTGTTACACTGAATTTTTATAACAATATGATACATCGTGATACATAATGATACACTTTTCATTTATTTTGATACATCCTGGTACACTATTGAGAAATGATACACAGTCCTATTGTCTATCCATCCATCCATCTATCTGTCTATCTATCGAAATATCTGTCTATCCATCTATCTATCTGTCTATCTATCTATCAGTCTGTCTATCTATCTATCAGTCTGTCTATCTGTCTTTCTATCTATCTATCTATCTATCTATCTATCTGTCTGTCTATCTATCTATCTATCTATCTATCTATCTATCTGTCTGTCTATCTATCTATCAGTCTATCTATCTGTCTATCTATCTATCTGTCTGTCTATCTATCTATCAATCTGTCTGTCTGTCTATCAGTCCATCTATTCTCTCATTTCATGTATTCCAATTCTTCCTCTTTCTGTCCTTTTTTCTCTATTAATTACAGTAAGGAAAGGCATGATAACAGATAATGACAGAGTTATATTCCTTTGACGATGTTATATGTACATATTGTCTACACACGTGTATATATATAGAGGTATTTCCAAAATGCCAAACTGTGTAGCCATGATGTTAAATTTGTTTTGTGATATTAGAGTTACTGGCTAGGGCATTGCATTATCATTACATAATTTATGTCATTATTATTACGTTTACCATTTTTGTGGATCTGTGATTAAAAGGACTAAGTCCTTCTTACAAGCATTAAAATAGTTGGAAGTAAAAAATGTTCAGTTTTGTGTATTTTGTACATGATCAAGTCATTTTAATATCAGATAGCAAAAATGATATGTAGAAATATTGTAACCAGATAAAGCTGAAATAATGGGTAAGTGACCATGTTGTGATCAAATTGTCATAACTTTAGCCACTTGTGACAATATAGTGAAGGTCAATGTGGTGCTCCTAGGTTGTCATGCATTTAGTCACATGTGACAATATACTGAAGGTCACTGTGGAGCTATAAGGTTGTCATACATTTGTCCACTAGTGTCGATGTACTGAAGATCACCGTGTTGTGATCAGGTTACCATACATCCCTTTATCCACTTGCTATGTACTCTCAGCTTCATTGTATTGACCAGGTTTTTTTTCCACATGCCTTGTGCTGACAACAACATTGTATTAACCAGGTTTTCTTTCCACGTGCCTTGTGCTGACAGCAACTTTGTACTGACCAGGTTTTCTTTCCACTTGTCATGTGCTGACAGCAACATTGTACTGACCAGGTTTTCTTTCCACATGCCTTGTGCCAACAACAACATTGTATTGACCAGGTTCTCTTTCCACATGCCTTGTGCTGACAGCAACATTGTATTGACCAGGTTCTCTTTCCACTTGTCATGTGCTGACAGAAACATTGTATTGACCAGGTTTTCTTTCCACATGCCTTGTGCTGACAGCAATATTGTATTGACCAGGTTTTCTTTCCACATGCCTTGTGCTGACAGCAATATTGTATTGACCAGGTTTTATTTCCACATGCCTTGTGCTGACAGAAACATTGTATTGACCAGGTTTTCTTTCCACATGCCTTGTGCTGACAGCAATATTGTATTGACCAGGTTTTCTTTCCACATGCCTTGTGCTGACAGCAACATTGTATTGAACAGGTTCTCTTTCCACATGCCTTGTGCTGACAGCAACATTGTATTGACCAGGTTTTATTTCCACATGCCTTGTGCTGACAGCAACATTGTATTGACCAGGTTCTCTTTCCACTTGTCATGTGCTGACAGCAACATTGTATTGACCAGGTTGTCTTTTCCACTTGTCATATGCTCACAGATACATTGTATTGACCAGGTTATGCTCTCCACTTGTCATGCTCTGACAGCAACATTGTATTGACCAGGTACAATTTCCACTTGTCATGCTCTGACAGCAACATTGTATTGACCAGTTCTCCTTCCAATTACCATATACAAGTGGCGGATTAAAGGGACGTACGCCCTTCCCTTTGGATGCTGGGGTAAAGATGTGTGTACAGTTAAAAGTGTTCTGTGTACAAACAGTACATGTTTGTTTTCGGTTATGCTTAATAAATAATTGTTGATTTTGCTGCTTTTGTAGTACACGGAAAGAATATGAGTAAAGAAGTTGGCAAGCGTCATTGATTGAGTTCCGCAGCTACGTTCTGATTCCATCGGAAATGGGCAGTGCCTACAAAATCTGTAGTCGAAAAAAACATGACAACAAGCGCAAAAGACTGCAATAACGATATTTCAGTAAAAAAATTTCGTATTCAGGCTATTGTCTGTTATAAGCCGCATGGTGTCCCCCTCCGGTTCCTACGCCTATGAACAGACATTTATGATAGAAAGGGTAAGGAATAAAATTGTGCATGAAGTTCGATAAAGTTCACTTTTAAGGATAGTTCGAGTGTAAGTTAATAGAACCTCTTAATACCTCTAAATATCTTATACGGTCTACAACTTTATAAGCCTTTTAAATAGTTAAGTTATTTTATTTACATTTAAAATACACATTCATTATTGGTATTCCATTTAGGTGCCTCTATTGTAGTTATTCAGCTGCAAAGAGTATGGTTTATAATTCTATATCAAATCCATCTTGTGTATGTCCGACTTTAGTTTAACTACTATTTTATCTATTGATGTAGATCATTTCTGTTTCGCTTGACTGAATATATCCATATTTTATCTTGTTATTTAATTATCTACACGAGATTTTAAGCCGACGAACGTTCGATATTTTACTATCGATCTGTGATAAATTTACCAGTGTTCACGCGCGTTGCTATAAATCAGTTTCTGACCTCCTGTGTAAACATTCAACATACTAGGATTAATACTTTCTTTTTTAAAAATCCAATAATGTAATCTGAGTCCTGAATATTGTGTATTCATTTTTATAAACGTATTTTAAAGGATAAAGCTTTAATTATCTATTTATGAAATATCTTTTTGTCAGAGAAAGGACTTTTAAATTTCACATATTATGTACACCGATGAGAAACACCAGAGCAAAATACTTTCAACTCGTAAATGGAAATAACCGTTTGATATATCAGAATACCCAATTTTTGCTTACATGGCATTTAAATAGCGGTTTTATTGGGTTGCGGGTATTAATTATTGGTGATATTTGTTATTGACTACTTATTTCTAAAGAACATATCACCGCGTCAATTGACTCAATCTATCTATACGTACATAGATGTTGGCAAGCGTCCAACTACTTGGAATCGATCCAATTTCTATTAACTATCGGGTATATACCTATGGAGAGTAATGCTGGCTATCTCGATAAACACATTCGGTAGACTTAGTGCTGCCACAACGGAATAGTTTGACAAGTGTGTGGACGTGGGGTTTAACTGTGTTTCATGCTCGTGTTCAAGGTTGTGTTTTTAATTTGGTTGATTGTTATTATTCATTGGTTAATTTGGTTCTTGTAGATTACATACTAGGTAGTGCCCGTTTGCGTTTTGTATGGAAGAGTTTTTGTGTGTCCGGGTGGTGGTTCATGTGGTCGACGTTCTGTTGCCTGCTTCAATCACGGGGGGGCGGTGACGGGATATGGATGTGTGGTTTTGTTGGCGTGTGGTGTGGGGACTTGTGTGTCTACTTTTTGTATGTGAGTGTAAGGTTAGTGGGAGGGGCGGCGGATTATGTGGTCGGCAGGTGGGCGAATGGGAGAAGCGTGAACTAGAGGGTGGGAATATGGGAAGGGAGGGGGTATGTGCGAAATAGAGTGGTGGTGTCACGAGTGGTGTTTGTGTGTGTGAGGTCAGTGTAGTGTGTGGTGTTGTGTGTGTTTGTGTGGTTGTGTGTTAGTGTCGTGTGTCGTGTTGTTGTAGTGTTGTGGGGGCGTGTGTAACGGGTTGTAAGGGCTTAGGAGTTTTAGTTTTTCTGTTTGTCAGTGTCGTGTAATGTGAATATGTGGTATTGTCGGGTGCTAAGATCGGGTAATAGTGGGATGAAGGTGTGTGGGGTTCGGTTCATTAGCTGTATTATATCGTCTAAGTTGTTATTGTGGGTGGGTTTCTCGTAGTGGGTTGTTGTAGGGGGGGTTGTAGTGTTGACAGGTTGTAGTGGATATTGTAGTCGTTGTGTAACGTGTGGTTTGTGTTAGGTTTGCTCCGGTGTGTGTTTAGTGTTAGGGATGTGTGCGGTGGTGGGGTTGCTCTTCTGGTGTGTGTGTGGTGGGTGAGGTGGGTTGTTTGGGTCTGGGTGGGCGGGGTGTAGTAGGGTTAGGAGGGAGGGCTCACGTTGTGATTACAGAGTTACTGCACTTTTTCACGTAAGTTCTATACAATGTATATAGATAATTACAATGTAAATATGTTTCATGTGATACATCAGGGTATTGCCCTTTTCTAATTTCAGGCAGCGTATTGAGTGACGTGATGTGTAACTGAGTACTCCGAACCTAAGCCTGCAACAACACTGTTTGTCTTTGCTGGCACATTCATAGAGTAAAGAATTTTTATTATATTTGCAATAAATACACCAAAAATAAGACTTTTAGTAAATAGGTGTGGCTGGTCAACAGATGATGCTTATTACTCCATGGCACCTGATCCCACCTCTGGATTTCCACAGGCCCGTGTTTGTACAATATTCACTAGATTTGTAGATATATATATATATATATATATATATATATATATATATATATATATATATATATATATATATATATATATATATATATATATATATATATCCTGGACATTCTAAATATTAATAATTTGGAATGTTTGCATGTATGTAGTTTGTAAGCAACAGTTACTTACTTCTACAACCAACGATGAATCGCAGTAAAGCTTAACTCACAAACAACTTGCTTTGGGTTCGATTCCCAATCCGGGTCGTATCTCGTTTGGTAACCAATCATTCGCCAAACACTCGGAATAAACAGTGAAAAATCACCTGTCTTTTAGATGAGACTTTGAGTCAAGATCACGTTTGTAACCTGAACGAATCTCAGTGTATCGATATATACATTAAAGGTCCATAAACAGGCTAAATTTTGCGGTACTACTTGAGTAGTCTAGTTATAAGTCGCTCGACTCACGAGTGGGAGGTACCGGGTGAAAGAAAGAAAGTGACTATTCCTTCGCCAAGCGCTCGATATAAGAGGTGAAAATCAAGGGTCTTTCGGATGAAACTTAAAACCGAGGTTCCGTGTTACGGTAGGTGTGACACGTAAAGAAGCCTCACTTAACTGGCGTCAGTCCATAGCATAGGTTGTAATTTATGGCGTGACACCTCTATACAACGTGGAAAATTCCTGAAGGGGTGTAAAACAACAATAAAACAAACATAATTTGTGGAAAGTCACATATCGCTGACCTGAACTTTCCATTGGACAAAATGATTGGCGATACGGGAGACAATATTTAACCCCCCCCCCCCAAAAAAAAAACAAAAAAAAAACAACAACAACAACAACAACAAAAAAAAAAAAAAAGCCAAACAAACACACAAACAAAAACAAAAAACAAAACAGAACTGTGTATCATTTGTATGAACCTTTGGCACATTTTATAGAATCTCATTGAATGATGTCATGTGTAATCAAGAGTTATCACAGACTATATACGGGGGGAAATATGCTTTGTGGTTTTACATCAGTCGAAATAAATAGCCAATGACATCAAGATTTATGTTTGACCCAGTATCCTTGGAATCAGTTCAAATTTAGATAATCTAAATTAAAAATCGAACTGTGGCACCCTAGATCCGGAATTCTTTTATATAACAGTTGTTAACTAACCTTTCTTTAAAGATTTTAAAAGCCATATATTTTAATATATTCTGTAAAATATCACCCACGTTAAACAGTGTATTGATATTGACAAAGGTGGCATGAGAAATCGAATATCCAAATGAACGCCTCAATTATCTGGGAACATGTAAGGTCTACCTAACATACACATTATACAGGTTTGATTTAGGCTGTGATATATAAACAAAAACCGTATAGAACACACTGTGGTAATTAAATCACATCACACTTCTTCGCACAGGGATAGCAGAAAGACGCTGTGTAGGACAAGAACGGAGCATCGTACAAACCGTGATTAAATATTGAATAACAACACTCATATACAGACGCAAACAAAATTCGTATACCTAAGTGGTCAAGTTTAAATATCACAACAACAAAATGAACAACATGATTAAGACAAAACAAAGCAAGATTTTGTATTTTACATATTGTCATTTGCTAACTTTTGAATTGATAGTTCAAATGCAATCACGCAATGACTCACTTTTATTTTTCTATTTAAAAGTTAGAAAATAATCATCTGTTCGGACAAGATAGTTTTATGTCACATTTATACCACCATTCTGTGGACAGATACATTTAAACCATGTTTTTATGTTGTAATTTACTTGGAGTTATATAAAACTTGTTGAAATTATAATATTTCTGTACCCCTAGTAACTAAGCATATATATATATATATATATATATATATATATATATATATATATATATATATATATATATATATATATATATATATATATATATATATATATATATATATATTAAGATACATATAACTTAGATAACTTTAGAAGTGAAAATCTTGATCTCTTTAGACTTTGACGAAGAAAACTTTGATCGTGAAAGGGGCTTTTGGCAAGACTTAAGCCCGACGTCATGTCTTGCCAAAGCCTGCTGCAATGGTTTACGTCATAGTATAGGTATGTCACTTATGGCGGATTTTGAAATGAAACACACAGAATCCATGCTGCAACCGGACATTTGGGTATGTATCCATATTCTATACATTTGTAAATAAAGATAGAAGTTATTGCTCATTATAAGAAAACATCAGAAATATCAATACTCTAGGTATATTTCATCTTTTTATTAATTAAAACATAAATTTGAACAATTTGTATGGGAATGGAGTTGTTTCCTTGTCAGCCAAGTTAAAAAGTTTTACAGACAAATATAGTCAAAGCAATTAATAAAAGTTGTAGTTAGAGCTTGATTTGGCGATTTCGGGCTTATACCAGTGAGCAAAAGTAACAGCATGTAAGAACAGTCAACAAATCTTATACACGGCAGTTTAAATGTCAGCAGACATAATGGGTGGTCTATATTTTCGTACAATACTGTCCTTGGAAGAATAGAAACCGATTAAACCTAAGGAAACCTGCAACAAAACTTAGTATACATTTAGCTGTCAAGCTTCGCGACACTAGTTTTGTAAAATGCCTTATAGGTGCGATTATTGCCTTACAAGGAGGGGTGTGCTGTGGAATTGTTCAACATGTAGGAAATCAATGTGTTACGATTGTAAAGATGGATGTGATATATGTCTGAGGCCATCATGCTATGATTGTACTCGCCGATGTGATGATTGCTTGAATGTCTATTGTTATAGTTGTCTGAAGTCTTGCAACGACTGCGGTAAGATCTTGTGCACAAGGTGCGTCCGACGCTGCAGCGATTGTGTCAGCTCCGTTTGCTATCCGTGCGCTAAACGTTGCCTGGGATGCAGTGACGTGCTGTGCGCTGTATGCAAGTTCCGATGTCAACACTGCTACAGCAGTGTGGATCTTCTTCCACGAACCCGTCCCCTGAGGTCTCTGTCACCACCTCTATCCGTCCGTTATCCAATCGATAGCTGTTACGACTGCTCCAGACCCTTGACCTACGCCAGCAAAACACGTTGTGGTGAATGCGGGAAATCGCTGTGCCTCGCCTGCAAAGAGCGATGTGCCAACTGTGCTGAGAGCTTGTGTTATCTATGCAGGAAGCGCTGTTATGACTGCAAAACATTCGTCTGTCGTGGATGCGCCCCCGAGTGCAAAACCTGTCGGTACGACAGAGTGGTCCTAAGACTGTAAATAAAATTCCAGGAATCGACTACTTGGTAATGGCTACTACCAAGAACGCTAGTAGGACCCGTGTCGTTACAATAAAGGATAAAAGTCGTTTAAAGTTTTTGCTAGTAGGATTGTTAAAACTATGTAAGAGAGAAATTGTGTTGAATTTTAATTTACAACGTTTAGGATCGGCTAGGACTACATTGATTGGGATTTCTGTTTTAAGGATGTGTCAAGTACCAGTGTTGTCATGGAAACCCTTCACGATGAATTCCTAAATCTTGATGATGGACATTGCATCGAGTATTTTGGAAAGCATTTATTTTATTTTGAGACAGAAATTTCGTTAATCAGATGTTAAAATGATATAAACGAGACTCCAGATACGTTCCAGTGTTTTAGACTTGTACTGACAAGTTTCCGTGAACTTGTTTTTATCTAGC
Source organism: Atrina japonica (assembly GCA_030159075.1). NCBI lineage: Eukaryota > Metazoa > Mollusca > Bivalvia > Pterioida > Pinnidae > Atrina > Atrina japonica. The sequence continues at coordinate 214,917 of BROG01000777.1, read as the reverse complement.
ATTGGAACTATTCACTTCACTTGATGTTGGATTCTAATTAGTTGCCATGGCGATATAAACCCTATGACCAAATGATATTAGAAAAATGTTCGATCTAAATGTTCGTCGAGAAGATTTGATATGAATGGTTAAACTGCATCAAATCGATATCATCAAATAAAATAGAATTGCATTATACAAATGTGTTTCCTGAACTACAAACTTCTCATCAAGGTAGACCAGTATCCTGATCAGAATTTCTACAGGCTGTGATAATTTACATATTTATTGACGCTGATTTTTACTTACGTGTACATGTATTTAAAGATTTTTTAAATATATGTCTTGTAGATCCCTTTAACGATACCATTGTTATAGTTTACTTAATTGTAGATAACATTTTGTAATGTATTTTTGTTTTTAAATGTCTATTGTTATTTATATGGTAGGTTTAATAGTGCCGTATGAGAATTGAAATACGTGGAAATAGATAAGTTGAAATCACATGATTTTCCGACCTGAGGTGTAAGATGTGAGAAATGTTTTTTAAAATGTATATTTTTGTATATTATGAATATAAATATTTATTTAAAATTACATTGAAGTGTTTTTCATTTTCGTGTTTTCATTTCGATGGAGTAAGTTTATTTAATTGTGATTCTTGTGTGTCCTGTTGGGATTTTATTTTTTTATTTAACTTTTTCTTTGGCATAGAAAACAATATAAATATTATAAATAAAATGACAAAGTTATAATGCTCAAGACGATCGTATCTGTCAATTAGACTTCATCAGTTGAGCTACAATTTTAAATAGTTTTCCTAAAGAGAAAGTGGTATCAGACAAGGCCAAATAATATATCTAAACGTATAGCCAAAATCCGTCTAAGAGTAACCACTTCATCGGTCAAGCTACATCTGATTGATGGTATATAACAATGATGCAGAGTGCAAAGTTCGTGACCTTCACATTTGACCTAATCATTGAAAAAAATAACTACGGACCGACAACATTTAACTGATTTAAAACCATCTACATGTATATATCGCCTTGAGACAAAGATTAACAAACTTGTGTAGTATGACCTTTTCATGACCTTGACCGTTATCATAATTTATGCATCGAGAAACATTTCAACTCTGGTTGTCACCACTCCTAACTGTGCAATCTTAGCTATCACGTATCACAGATTTCGGTCTAAACACTTCCGACCGGTTTACTACGGATCTTTCTTGAACCCCTGAAATCGGCATGAATAATGGGTACCAGAGGCCCGTGTTTGTCCAGTTTTCACCATATTTGGATAGTGTTCTCTGAACACCCTAATTTTATACTTTGGCATCTGTTAAATTAACCATATAAGAGTGCACGTGAATGTAGCAATTCAAATAACTTTCAATGCATTAACGTTGGCCTAATCTACAACATTGGTCTAATGATCCTAGCAGTATGCCAACGTTTGATTCAATGTGAAGACAAATGTATCTGGAACTTTAAAGGGACATTAGCTGTGTTTTTTTTTTCAATTTTTTTCTTTCCCTTGTTCAATACTAAGATTGATATAAATTAGTAAAATATAGAGATATACACATTCATGTAGATTCTTAACTTTCTATATATTTTTTGTGAAAATGATCACGAAACCCAGTTTGGTGCTTTTTCACTTTCAACACTGGATCTGGCCCTATTTTTACAAAATATATTGGATTTTTTATGTTGGTGTTTAGCTCTTATTTGTTATTGTACATCAAGTGCAAGTAGTGAAAGTAGAAAAAGTTGAAATCATTTTATTTGGTAAACACAGCTCACGCCCCTTTAAACAATACACGAATTTGTGTGCATAAAATTTAACTCTGCTTACAGATTTCTGAAAACTTTACACTAATAGGCCTACCTGTATTTACGAAATCATGCAGAAACAAAATTACCTCATTTATACATACTTCAGATAATTTGAATGTGAGAATCTGGAAATCCAGAATTATGAACATGTTTAAGTCGGCTAAATGGTAGGAAAGAAAATTCTGATTCAGTCCGATATTCACCCCTCCGGAAGTAAATTCTGCGGAAACGAAAGTAAGCTATATGTAATGGAAACGAGATATATATGGTAGACTTGAATGGAAAGTGTTGTTGTTGTTATTCGTTGTTGTTGTTGTTGTTGTTGTTCATGCAGTTCTTTTGAATATTCATAGTTCAGGTTTGTATATTATTTTACAGCGTTACAATAATATATATCATTTATTCACTTTGAGATTCAGTATGTGTCACCTGGGCCGGAAGTCACCAAATTTACTCAGTACTCCGGCTCAACTAACTTTTCACGATTTTAAGGTAAAACATGCAAACTTTATTCTGAAATTGGACATGTTTGTACATTGATGGCATACAACTGTAAGTAATGATAAAAATTATTGCTCATTTGAAGAAAACTTCAGAAATATTAACAAAATGTTTGAGTACCGTACTCAACATATTTATTCGTTTTTACAGAAAAAGTGTGACTCAGAAATTTATAAGTTAATGATTAAAAATAATAACATGTTCCCTAATCACTAAAATCCATAAGTTTTATAAACAATTTTATAGTCAAAATAATAAAAAAAAATTGAGCTTGTGCAGTGAGTAAATTTGGTGACTTCGGACCCTGGTATATTATGTGGTAAAATATTAATATATTCAAAACCGGTTGTTTAAAGGTTATGTAGATTATTAAGTTCCCCCAATGATGCATGAAGTACAAATTTACAGCGACAACGTTCGCATAATAATTTAGAACAATCCCATTTATAATTAACCCGGATAATCCAATCCCTGTATTTCGATCAATATCTTACAGAGTTGTCGGTCCTTGGACTCTCATTGCTCGATAGTGCAAAGACCGACAACTCTGTGTAAGAGATTGTATTTCGACAACCACATACACGTAATTTGCATTGGAGGACCCTCACCGTAAGAGGATGTTGAAATAATTTCAGTTAGTACACAATCATACTGGTGGGACAACAGTGGCCTACCCTCAGCACAACGGTTCTTTTTAACAACCTACCCCAATCCGAAACAAAAGCTGGGGAATTGCATTTGATCTGTCTGTTTGCGGCAATATTTTTGTTTTTTTCATATAACTTGAGTTTTTTTCCTAAGATTTTAACTAAATTGTATTCCATACTTGCGTATTACAGGGTTTATCTCCCATTTGCTGAGTTATCTCCTCTTCATAGCAGGTTTTTTTTATAAATACGTATGTGGGCAAATTAAAAAAAATCCTTATACACTTTTCAGACGTAGGTACAATTTATTAACCTCATATGTTAATTGTTCAAAAGACATGTTTTTAGGTTATACTGGCTTCATCAGGCTGTTCAATTTTTAAAGCAAACATAAAAAGTAGTTTTTCGCCCAACTAGTTCAATACAAGATATCTGCTCTAAAGAAAGACAACTGTTGCAAATGGGAATATGTTACTTTCTGTCATTAGGCCTACATGATCTTAGATCAAATTTATTATGGCCAGATCTAGCCTGTATGGAACTTTGAAGCTGCCATTAAACGCTTAGTTCTCGAGAGCAAAGGATTTTCCAAACACATTTTGGTTTTTAGAATAGATTTTAAAATCATTACACGTTTGTGTGATAGTTCTGATTACCTGAATACTGACTGGGCCAAGTCTGATATGGTTGTTTTGTAAACTAGAAGATTATACGACCGATTTTCTATTGCAAACTAGACTACACCAATATATGACGCGGTTCTAATACATTGTTTGCCAGTGACGAACAGACCGTGCCAGCAAAATAAGTTTGTAAATTCCAGGACAAAATCGGTCATATTTAATAGCCATCTTTGTTCTCAGTTATAATATTCTTTAAAATTATAATAAGGATTTTAAATATCAGTGTGAAAAAAAAACCTGATTAAAGACATAGCCTAGGTAGGCTTTATAATGCATGTACTTGACACAGCAAAATTCTTTTTGTATCTGTTCTAAACCTATAAAAAGGATAAGGAAACAACTCTGTCCGCTTTTATACGCGTCATATAATACCGCTAGTCCCTAAAGCTCTGCTTTTCCTGTAATATAAAGCTGGCATTTTCTTTAATGGTGTAATGTGCTTGTTTATCGCGGTAAAATTCACTCGTGCTATGTACGTCATAACATACGGTTCCCTAGTTTAGAACTCGGACATGTCCACTCGTGCTTGGTCTCCGATCCGTAAAAAGCCAACTCTGAATGAAAGTGATATTACCATTTAAATTCCAATTGATTATAATAGTACGCTATTCTACTCTATTGATTATGCGTGGAGAACGTAACCTATTTATGTTATATTCGCAAGTAGTTAATAAACAAACAAAATTTGTTTTACGTACATATTTGTTACCAAGCCTTTTTATGGTAAGGAATTTAACCACTGAATAGAAAAGCATTAGAGGTCGCTCAATGCCAGGAGAAAAATAAAGTATTTCAAATATTACGACGTATGTATACTATTTTTGCTGAACTCAAGGTAGAAATTATTAAGTGGAATGCTATTTAGGACTATTTGTATATAACGTTACAGACTAAACACGCAAATCACTAGGTTTATATTAGGGTAAGTTGTCGTCCAATTCTTTGTCAAGAATTAGTGATATTGTCGGATTTGTTATGACAACCGACAAGAAATGTGTAATGAAATAAAAAAAAATAATAAAAACAATTGTCGAAATTTTTTCAATCAATGAAACACCCAGTTTCTCTTGTATCCTGATTTTGATCATTCAAAACGAATTTGAATATTGCTTACTACCCATTCAAATTCCCGCAAGATTGGTTTAATAACTTGCATTGTACGAGATGTTTGTATTATTATAGGATGGTCCGTAACAAGTTTATATATATATATATATATATATATATATATATATATATATATATATATATATATATATATATATATATATATATATATATATATATATATATATATATATATATATATATATAAAGTAGCATATTTGTTCTAACTAGGATTCACTTTAAACAGTATGTAGTATGGAATGGGACGGTGGTTATTTTTATTTATAGAATATATTTGAAGCAGCTTTAATTCAAAATAGCGCAAATTTGTTTGTACGTTCAAATGTATTGATATAAAGTATTATCAAACTAATACTTACTACATTATACATGTATACAAATACACTCATTATACTCAAACAAACTAAGAAACCCGAGAGGTCAGCACAATCAATATTTAGCATTTATATATTCTATTCAGTGTTTATATCGGCGGTAAACAAACAGTTATAATAATTATGACAAACATATTTTGACCTTGTTTATGATTATAAACTCCCTACCTATACGAAGTAACACCAAACCTACACATAATCTTGAACGTAATAAGAGGGCGACAGTCCAGTCTGCTAAGCGTACGATCATCTAATACGAACAAATACTCCAAAATTTGAAGTCAAGACGATAAACAATGACATCTTCAATTAACAGTAAAAAGTTGAAACCATTCCATACCTGATCATCTAAATGGTATGCTCTTTTATTTTGTTTTAGTCTATTATGGTCTGTAGTGTTGAAAGGGTGAAAGAAGTCTCGGGTATGATAAGAACCAGACAGGGAATGAGCCAATGAGCAATAAAGGATTCACATGGGTTTCACGAATGTTGGCATAACTTTTAAATAAACTTGTAGTGTAACACTGCAATACGTATTTTGACTGCAATGTGTATCGATAATAAAAATATCTTCATATCCTCAAAATAGTAATTAATTATTTAGTAAAGGTGTATATTGAAACGTGGGGTGTCAAAATAGAACAGTCCAATCAGTAACTGTGCCCTGCAGCAGGCATTCACTGACGACGAATCTCATCCGCCATAATTAAAAATCTGAAGTGAAATAGATGTAAACCATTGTCGTAACAAGTAAACATTGTCGACTACAATATACGAGAAATATATTACCTGTCGTGGTTGTGATGATATTCGACTTGATATTGATTACTTACTGTATAAACCGCTCGATAGCTGTACATAATCACTTTACCTTTAGTTCGCGTATTGACAAAAAGATTTTATTTAAATAATGTATTCTCCAATATACACAATCATTGCACATTAATACAAGTTAAGGCATTGTTGAGGGGATAAACATATTCGTGAAAACGAAAGTTAAATGGCTTGGTCTACGCTCAAAAGTTTTTGTCACATTCAAACCTACATAGGTATTGTTGGACTTGGAACTCCAGGCAGATGCAGTGAAAGAAATTACACGTTGGTAGATGCACGGTTGAAAATGCTAAGGTTCTATAAAGTGATGTCTGATAAATTGTGGTGTATACATCGCCACAGAATGCAGACATCCCTAAAATGCTACTGTGGACAAGACACTGGTTCATAGATATATTTTTCAGTGCGCTAACGAAGCTATTTTTGTCATTGGAGGTCTATATTGCTAGCTGGTGAGAAGAGATGCTTTGTTATTCAACATCTTTACTCCAAATATTTTCTCTGTACTTTTAATTCACACTGATAAATAATTCACAGTCGATTATACTTTTTTCTACTATACATATAAAATATCTCAGATAACAAATTATAAATCTTTAGGATGTCCAGGAGACGATTACAAATCCGTCCGGCAAAAATGGACAAACACGGACCTCTGGAAACCATGAGGTGAAATCAGGTGCCATGGAGGAGTAAGCATCCCCTGTCGACCTGTCACACCCGCCGTTAGTCCACAGTCTAGTCCAAATGAAATACGTGAGGAACGAATCCTCGTCACAATTGGTACAGACGTCTCAACAACCGTCAACGAAAAGGCAACTCAACATTTCACCTAGTGAAACAGAGTAATCGCAAACAAGACTATTACACCTAATATTACTATAGTAATTCACTGATTCCGAGGCATACAGAAGTATCTTAATTCGGTCAAGTATCAGCTAAAAAATAACTCATTCACCCCTAAAACACATTTGGGCTGTTCTAATTCATTGATTTACAGAAGAATCCAGTGTTTTACAGGCTGATAGTTGACATGATAACTAAACACTGCGGTATAGCGCTTTCTCAGTATCCATTGATAACTGAGTAGTAAACCTCGAGGTCAACAAAAGTTGAGCAGGTTCGAATATGTTTCTAAAATGAAGCTATACTAAATTCCTTAATAGTAACAATTGTCGCTCCTATCTGTACAATGTAGGATATATTAGACAAAAAGATAAAGTCATTTTGGTGGGTATGTCACTTTAATGTTTATCATCTGGTTAATGAGTAATAACCTCAGGTCTGTGAGTCAATCACCATCTTACATATTGTAATGTATTTATTTTTCTGATTTCTGTTATCCCGGATAATGAAAGACTCATCTGAATAGCGGATATTTGACAATCAAATTATTGTACACTTTTGTGAATATATATATATATCAAAATACAGAAATAACAAGGTACCTACAAACTCACCATGCCATGGCTGGGGTTTGAACCCTCGACCTACGGCTCTGTGCGCCTGGCTCTGGTACACAACGTACTAACCTGGTCAAATGAACGTCGTGCATGAGAGCCAGGGGATAGGTGTCTTAGGTTGGGGGCTCGAACCCCAGCCATGGCATGGTGAGTTTGTAGGTACCTTGTTACTTCTGTATTATGATATATATATATACAGTACAACTATGATTAATTTGAGAAAATATCATACAAACACGAATATTGTAAATACACTTTCAACTACATTTTGTACATCTTAAAAAAGTACTGCCATTATTGGTCAAATGTTGAAGTTTTTAAGTACAAAATAGTTTTGAAATAGATGGAAATACATAATACCTTGATTATCATACCCTTATCCGACATATATTCACCTCCATCTTTAAATATACAATCCGTGTCGTTGGAAAGTTGGGTCCAGGGCCATCTTGAAGTTGAGTAAAAACTTGTACTGATCTTGGGCCCTAATCATTTCCGCCCTACATCTCACAAATCAAATTTTCAATGGGTGTGTACTTGTGTCACGTGGGACAAATGTAAGCATCATATCACATTTCATGTGAGCTTTTTGGATAAAGACGTTTCTTGCAATTTAGCATAATTAGTGGAGAAATAGATTACAACATTTAGAAGGCTGCTTGAAATAATTATAATGTGTGCCAGTAAACACATTTATTCTTCCAAGGGAATCGTGTTCCCAGGGTCCGTTGTTATAACACATGAGAATTTACTCAAGTTTGAGAATATTCTCAACTTGACTTGCTCATCCAATCATATTTCAGGGTTAATCAATAGCTGAGTTACATTTTTAGATTTACGTATAAATTTTATGGCTGGGACATGAACTCAATCATGACATTCCTCGCAACATTCATTGACTTTTAGTTAACAAGAATGGCATGTATCATTGCATGGTTATATTATTTCTAAAATACAAAATAACCAATCAGAAATTCTGAACTGTGATTTAACTGATCATAAGCGTTGATACGATTTTTAACAAAAAAGTATAACAATGTGTTTCAATCACTTCAATTGTGAGATTTAACGGTCAAATTTAGGAACAGAAATTATATATTGGCCCCGAATAATTCGTAAGTACGATCTAAATAAGTTGGGTGTAGTTGACAGAAAATGTTGATACAAAATTGAATAATGATAATAAAAACGAAATTTTCAGATGAACTTTGATCAGACATATACCGAATGACAAGATGAAAAGGATTATCTAACTGGCATAAAATTAAGAAAATACATCATGGAACACGAAATACAATAATTTTCTAGGAGTACAAATGATAATCTAACAATCATACATAATGAAACTTATTACAATGAAACTGTAAATTGTATACGAGTATTATTGATAATGTAAATTACAAATAGCTGGTGTAAATATATAATTATATTATATAAGTATAACAATAACAAAATATGACATCTATAGGTACCGACATACAGTATCTACAATTATAGATATACTGTCTTTTTCTGGTTAATTCATTGCAAAGTTTTATACTACTGGCTCCGATTTGATATTTTATCTAATTGAACAAACGGTCTACCATGACCATTTTTATCTATTTCTATTTTTGATAGTATGACATTTTTGCGAGTTAAATTAGGTTGATTACACATTGAAACAAAACATACTCTATAGATTCCTCTTAGTTTATAAGAGTTGGTGAATCTACACCCAATAAATTTTACAAGAAGTTTAAGCACCAACAAAAAATCTCTCAAATAATGGTAAATATTTTCTTCAATTTTTCAAAAATTCTCAAAATTTTCTCTGATGTCATTACTTTGCCTATGAAACAAAACCAAAGCTTCTTGGAGGATTAAATCAGTTCTCTAGGTACACAGCCATGGTAGTCCTCTCCGGAAAAAGTAAAGACCAGATCAACAGCAGTTAACTCAACACCCCCAATTATCTGGACTCACCCATTTCAAGGAATAGTAAAATCCAACTTTCAGAATTCAGGAGTATTTGATTTAGTAAAAAAAACTTGATAATTTAACATGCAATATTAACTTGTTCATTCCTGAATTACGACAGTGGACCCTACTATTTATTGATTTAGATGAGTCTAAATGTTACCATAGGGGTAGATAAGTTTAAGTACATCGAGTTCATATATAATATACTATCTATGTTATATTGATATACGTTTATTACCTGTAGATACTGATGTCCAAATACATAATGTATACCTGGAAATTTTAGCCCTGTTTAATTTTCGCCATTTTACCCTTAGATGAGAGAGCGAATTTAAAAGGATAGCGAAATTTTAAATGTAAATAATTGAAACAGGAACCCGATATACATGAGACTACGGTGATTTAAGGCGAATTTAAGACGGGGTGAATACATCTTCTGTTGTAAAATGGCGAAAATAAGCAAGGGCGAAAATTTCTAGGTATACAATAATACAAAACTATACATCAAGTGATAAATCAAAGGGTTAAAGACACGTGATGTACATAAACAAATAATAAAACTCAGCACCACAAACCAGATACCACACACTACCTTCAGTTGGTGAAAGCACAAAATTTGTGACATTTGGACTTAACATATACATAGATAAATAAGAAGTGGATATGAAGTTACTGTGGTTTATACAGACTACGGTAGGTATACATATTGTCCGATTCACATAAGATGGCGGGGCGGAGTAACCTTTTGATTATCATAAGGATGATTCTACTTTCTTTTCGGTTATGACAAGCTGCATGGAAAAAACGATTTATTCCTCATTGGATACTCTTTTTGTACGGTGAAAAGTAGGAACAATTACTCTAGATAATATTATTTTAATGTTATGCTTTATTACCTAAATTTTAAACTCGTCCAGGTCAAGAAAGGGTTCACAAGGCTCCACCCCGCCAGGTTATGTGGATTTTACTATCGTACCACACCAGTAGAATCGACTGGCTATAAATGATTCAAAATGTTACACACTAGTTGTAACTGGTCGTAAAATAGAACATTTCAATGAAACAGAATGGTTGTAACTGGTCTTACATTAGAACATTTCAACACAGAGTGGTTGTAACTGGTCGTAAAATAGAACATTTCAATACAGATTGGTTGTAACTGGTCGTAATTAGAACATTTCAACACAGAGTGGTTGTAACTGGTCGTAAAATAGAACATTTCAATAAAAAAGAGTGGTTGTAACTGGTCATAAATAAGAACATTTCAATACAGATTGGTTGTAACTGTTCGTAATTAGAACATTTCAATACAGAGTGGTTGTAACTGGTCGTAAAATAGAACATTTCAATGAAAAAGAGTGGTTGTAACTGGTCATAAATAAGAACATTTCAATACATTGGTTGTAAAATTAGAACATTTCAATACAGAGTGGTTGTAACTGGTCATAAAATAGAACATTTCAATGAAAAAGAGTGGTTGTAACTGGTCATAAATAAGAACATTTCAATGCAGACTGGTTGTAATTGGTCATAATTAGAACATTTAAATACAGAGTGGTTGTAACTGGTCTTGAATTTAGAACATTTCAATAAAACAGACTGGTTGTAACAGGGTAATAAATTTGAACATTTCAATAAAACAGACTGGTTGTAACTGGTGCTAAATTTGAACATTTCAATGATAAAGTGTCAAATGTGACATTGGTCAGATTTAGGTCACATTGTGCTGTCAAGGACACAAGGTCAACTATTTTGTGTCAACAGTGGTGGTTAGACGCAAATTATTAATCCTGTAGCACGAAGGTTTCAAGGTTATGAGCAGAATTAATATATGACAATTTTCATGGTCATCTAAAAAAATTTACAATATTGAAGACAAACAATCTCCAATGAAAACACACAGTCGTGAAAGAGCTATACCCACTTAAAGACTCTTTTAGTTCCTTACATATGCATGATAAACTATATAAAACTAATTTAAAAAATGTCAATTTCCAGTCTCTTTAGTAATTTATTGTGTTTGAAGTTGATGTTATTATGATCAACTCATCATTTAATTTATCATTTTACCTTATATGATACCACAATTTTACTTTCGGATATACATTTATATTAAATTGCTCAAGCTCAACTGATGAAGTTGTATTGACAAAAACGATCATCTTGAGTATTTATTTGGGCTTTTATTGTCAAACTATGACTTTGGTATTGTTTATAATATTAATTACCAGAAACAGAAGTTGAAGCAAAACATTCAATTTTGACCTTACATATACCAATCTGTGAAAGAGCACCTAGACTCCTCTAACCAATCAAGTCAAAGCAATGTTGTCACATGACTGTAACATTCTAGAGAGTTGATACATTGTTATATTGCAGCATAACTGTTAAGACGCTTTAAACCATTAAGTCTCTCCCTTCTGGTCAGTGCAGGTAAGAGTCCCACTGGAACCTAAGCTGATTTTTGTGAGAAAGTTTGCCAGTTTACTTGCAGCAGGCTGGTGATCTCTTCCCGGGTACTTTGTAACCATATTCTTTCCTTCACCATTAAAAACTAGTCGCCACCATATATCTGAAAAATTGCTGAATGTGGCGTAAAACACCATTCAAATTCAAAATTCAAACTTATACTGAGCTATTATAACCTATAGACGAGGAAACAAATTTTGACCTTTGCTATGGACTTACGCCAATACATTGGATGTCCTTTAAGATGTCTACTGAGGCACAAATCTCTCACTTCAATTACTGTAAGCTAGGCCAACAGTCACTACCACTCTTAATACTTTGACCTCTAAGTATCTAAATGATATGCTCTTTTCTATTGTTTTAGACCAGTCTATTATGATCTGTAGTGTTGACAGGGTTAATGAAGTCTCAGGTATTAGGAACCAGAAGTTGAGCCCCGGGTCTTGAGTTATCAAGAGAAATGAGCCAATATGAGCAACAGAGAATTGACATGGTTTTGACAATGTAGATTTAAAAATGTAAATTAACTTATAATGTCATACCACAAATCCTATTTAGTCTACAAATCAAGATCTACAAAGAATCTTTTTCATTGATCACATTAAATCTAGGAAGTTAAGTACCTATGCCATGCTTAATTTCTAATCTACAACAGATAGAATAAAAATGTACAAAAATGTCTATAATCATATGTAATATACAGTAAGAATTGCTGTCTTCTAGATGTATGATAAATTAGTGCCATTTAAAACATGTTTATATACAGAGTACAACAATTCCTGCCTGGGTACATCATCATCATCAAAATCCAGAATATAAGAAAACTGTGTATAAAATGAAAATCAAACAGAAATGATCAAGTTAATATAAACAAACACTTGGCCTTTCATTGTGGTCAAATACAATTAAAAATGGTTTTGTAATATCTCAGGTGAGAAAATGTAATTGACTCATTGACCCCTGAAAAGTAATGGACTACTGTAAATCAATGACTTAGACCAGTCCAAATGTGTCTTTAGGGGTGAATGAGTTAAAGAACCACAATAAATGTGGGTCAAGATACAAAAAACAAACTCATAATGCTGCCTTGCAAAAATGTGGATACAAATCATCAACAGTGAAATCTGCCCAAATGCACATTAGTGACATAACACAACACATACAGTCAAACTAGCATTAAAGGTCATCTCTATATAAAGGGCACCTGTCTATAAAGGCCATTCAAACTTTATTTTTGTTAGGTCACCAGTCTTTAATGGCTACTTTTGCCTGTTCATTGAGTGGCCTTTATTGACAAGTTTGACAATAAGAAATACATCATTTACACCAAAGTCAATCATCCATACACAATCTACTATAAAGTATGTGACAATATCACTGCATTCCCTTAGTGTGGGAATATTAACCTTTGTACAAAACAAACCAAAAACTATCCAATGAATCTTTCAGAATGGTTAAATCTGAGAACATCAAGAAACCCTAACCTAACAAACACTTCTAAATAACAAGTATACAGTGGAACCTCGCCCCAAAGAACACCTCACACTTAAGACCTTGCCCCAAAGAACACCTCACACTTAAGACCTCACCCCAAAGAACACCTCACATTTAAAACCTTGACCCATAGAACACCTCACACTTAAGACCTCACCCCAAAGAACACTTCACACCTAAGACCTCATCCCAAAGAACACCTCACACTTAAGACCTCCCCCCAAAGAACAGACCTCTTTGGGTCAGTCACATAGATGGTCTTAGTAGTGGGGTTCCACTGAAACACCTCACTAATCAGACCACTTTGAGTCAGTCATTTAGGTAGTCTTAATAGCAAGGTTCCACTGTAACACCTTAATAGACCACTTTGAGTCAAGGTTCCAATAGCAAGGTTCCACTGTAACACCTCACTAATCAGACAACTTTGGGAGAGTCGGTTAGGTAGTCTTAATAGTGAGGTTCCACTGTAACACCTCACTAATCAGACCACGTAGAATCAGTCAGTTAGGTAGTCTTAATAGCGAGGTTCGACTGTAACACCTCACAGATAATCAGCACCAACTTTCAGACCACGTAGGTCAGTCAATCGAGGTTCGACTGTATAGATTTGGGTCAATCAGATTAGCAGTGGGGTTCCACTGTAACACCTCACTGATCAGACAACGTAGAGTCAGTCAAGTAGATGGTCTTAGTAGCGGACTTCCACTGTATTTTAGAACTGGTATATGGTATCCAAGAACAATTGGACTTCCTTTCTCTTGGAACCACCTGTTTTAACTGACTACTTCAAATGTTTCCCTTCAAATGGCTGTTTAACAGAGATGTAACTGTCCTTGATGAATATGTTTGTCATTGAGTTATAAGTACAATACTATTAGTTGAAGGTATTGCCATTTACATACACAAATATGTGATGGGTTTGAAATATATGATCGATGTCTGTCAAATTGTCTTTCCTTTTTAAAAATCTTTACAAATGAAATAGCAAAAACTTATTACCACCTTTGTTGGATGATTAAAATGTACCAAATTACGCATTATAAGCTTTAAAATGAATTTCATGTTTGAATATTTTTATACAGCTGGAATAAAGTACTTAAAACATCAAAAGGATTCTTAAAAAGATAAGATTAAATTTTACAACACTTCCACATTTTCAATGACAACACTTGACCTAATTTCTGACCTTTGATTAGATTTTTATTTAACTAGCAAAACATTCATTTTGGTTATCAAAGATTTTCAAAAAAGGAACATAAGTAAAATAATTTCAAAATTTTAAATCAGTTGCCATATACATGATAAGAAAGTACTACAAATCAGTTTGAGTGAATTGACAGAGGAATATAAGTATAGGAGAACAGATGACTGGTGGATTGTAGACAATAAGAGGACATCTACTGGTTAATCAGTGAACAGCCAATATAGATGACCAATGTATGGTCAGATACACTTCCATGGTGGTAAATGTTACTATGGAAAACATTCATAGACAAATATGGAATTTTAGGCTACACTAGGGCAACATGTTGATGATGGTGATATCAATTACTTTAGAAAAAGAGAAAAGTTGTACATTTATCAAAAGATAATGTTATACATGTACATATATTAAAAGATAATGTTATACATGTACATGTATCAAAAGATAATGTTATACATGTACATCTATCAAAAGATAATGTTATACATGTACATTTATGAAAAGATAATGTTATACATGTACATCTATCAAAAGATAATGTTATACATGTACATGTATCAAAAGATAATGTTATACATGTACATGTATCAAAAGATAATGTTATACATGTACATTTATGAAAAGATAATGATATACATGTACATCTATCAAAAGATAATGTTATGCATGTACATATATCAAAATTTAAAGTCATCAAGATAGAAGATGGAAGCACCAGGGAGGAACAAATGCCTCTGTCAGTGTTATTGCAAACATCATAATTATCAGTATGACAACATGTATTTAGCGATTATCATTTGGTTGTATGTTTGATACGATTTGAAGATATTTAAGTTGAAAATTGAAAAAATGAAATGGCATTTAAATGGAAGTGACTTAACACAACAATTTAAAATACAAGTGGCCTACCCAAGCCACATCAATTTGATTCCCCAACTTGGCCGTCATGAAATCTGCAATTTTTGTTACCAATATCTTAAAAATCCTACCAACCAAATTGGAAAAAGATTAGCCCAGTGTTTTTTGTTGTTTTTGTTTTTGTTTTTGTCTAGAAAAGTCAGAAAAATGTTTACAAGTTGATGAATGACATACATCCCCCAGACACTGGATGATGACAGATCATAAAAGGTCACCTTCATTAATCAGATTTCAGGGATGTAATTCCATAATAGTAAAAAAAAGGGTAAAATGGCTCATTTATGATTTAATGGGAAAAATGAAGATTTATCACTGCAGCAAAATTCTGAAAAAGAATGAATCCCTCTATTAAGAGGAATATTATCAACTGCAAACTTCTACCATACTGAAAATCAAACAATCACCTGTTTTTGTCTGTCAAGTAACAGTCCTTACAAGAGAACATCATTTAGCAACTTGTCCAATGCAATAAGTTAAAAAAAAAAACAGGCCAAAAAGAAAATCATTTAAACAATCAACCCAAAATGACCGCCTTCAGTATTAAACTGGTTGTAGTTAACTCTTTCTATTTTCAGATGCTGGAAATCATATATTCTCATGAAACAACTGCTATCAATAAAACATTCAGATCAGATTTTAACAAGTTACATTTGCAATCAGACAAGTATATCCAGACTACTTGCCCATATTAGACACCTACAAATTTCTAAATTGTTGAACCCTAATTACCTAAAATGAAGGAGTGAATCAGTCAATTGAGAGAATGTATTTTTCACCTTCATCCCTAAGTTTCTAAATGGAATGATCCTTTCTATTGTCTTAGGGCAGTCTATTATGGTCTGTAGTGTTAAAACAGTTAAAAGAACCATATGATCAGTTTCTAATAGTCAACATGAACAATTAACAAAAGCAGTATGAGTTTGTATGAGAAAGATAACGTCTAAAATGAACAGATGAACCACTGTATATCATAAAGCTTACGGTATCATTTGGTTAATAGCTTGATCTTTATACACAATAAAGATTTTCTTTGGGTATATCTGTTAATGTAACAGCTTCTTATAAAGTCTTTATCAAAAGAATGTCTGTACTCCAAAAACAAGGTTTTAAATAATTATTTTAAAGCTTCCATTTTTATGGAAATATACACTAAAAAAGGGAATAGCTGCATTCAAATAAGGTATCATGTTTCTATATATACACTGCCCATTTAAATTTGTCATAGATACCATGCAGTGAAACAGGTAGAGCCATCCTATATATGTATGAAACAGACACAGTATTGTATGAAATAAATAAGCCCATGTCATGATGTGTCACCAGACGTTAAAAAAATCCTAAAATATGTCATTGGGATATTGGTGCTGTTCATCGTAAATATAGTATCAAGGTTTACGATGACATTCTACATAATGGTGTCACATAATAATGGCTGTCAATCTGGGAGTTTAACACAAGTGCAGCTGAATCTGAAATCTGATTGGCTAAACAGGGCAAGTAAAGAATATTCTCATATCTAAGAAGTGAGACCAGTCCATTATGACCCAACCAATCATCTATATACAAATGTATGGTGTTAGCAATAATGAGACAAACCAGTGGTTTCAGATGTTACAATAGGCACAATTTAGAGGTCAAAATGAAAGTGTAGACATTAGAATTTAAACAGAAGACATGAATACATTAGCATACACATTCTTTTCAGTCTGGAGTAGTCACTACTCAGTAGCAGCCTATTAGTATTGTGTAGCCTTCTCCAAACACAAACAAAGTTCCAAAGCTTACAAAACGAAAATCCATTAATTCAGAAAATTTGAGATATTGACTACATATAAAAAGAAAAGTAAATTATATTTATCATGACTAGATCGTAAATTTGAGAATTAAATTGATTTTATTTTTAGTTATACATGTTATAAACATAGTTCTGTCTCAGATATGTAACACAGACTTAATGCTGCTAATAAACTAATCTTTAGTTATAGTTACTAATGCTATGAAATACTGGTTCTTGTCACATAATATCAGTTTTATGATTTTATTCTGACCTACATAACAATTTCACTTCTGAATTCAAATACAATGGATTTACTTGATAAATAATAATGATTTAAAAAATAAAAAAGATGTGAGGGTATTGAACTATCAGTGATTATCAATTTGTAATAGTTACTTTAGCATGTTCAGTGTAAGCAGATTTTGGAGGAGGAAATTTGGGTAATCAACAAAATTAAAAATCCTTTTAGGAAAGAATTATGGGTAATCAACTATCAGTAATCATCAATTGTTGAAACACATTGGTATTGTGGCCACACAATCAATTTTGTACACAAGATGGTGAAATTGTAGAAATTTACATGAAAATGTTGAGATCAACATGTTAAATTTTGCTACAATTACACCATATCAGAAATACCTCCCTTCCTCCTGCAAAAAGACCACATGTTTGTGCAATGAATAATTAGTGTAAATTGGCTTCTTTTCAAAATGGAACTTTCAAGTTAGCCTGGATTACCATAATAATCCTGCTTTTATTATTGTCATCATGTGATTCTTGAAAAATGTTCCTCAACATTTTTCCGTTTTTGGAAATATATAGAAAGCCCCGATAGTGCAGTTGGTAAGAGCGGCCTGCTAGGGTTCGGAAGGTCCTGGTTTCAATTCCAGGTCTGTCCACACATTTTTCCCCGCCTGCTACATTTCAGATAACACAGTTCAACTAAATAACCCACTGTTGTATATGTTAAGAATCTCTTGAATTTCTTTACACAAAATAAGGTTAAAACATAAGGATATTCCATGTACATTGTAGTGATAAATAGGAAAACCGGAAGAACATATGAAGAACAAAATCAATCAAAAAGGCACAAATAAATGCAGTATCAAAACGGTAATCCGGGCTAACTCAAGAGTTCCCTATTCCCTTTAGGCCTACATACTGTAAGCTCTGAGAACAAACTCCATTTAGAACATTCATTTGGTAATATGAATTTCATTTGAATCACTTATGACAAATTTTCACTCTTTTCAATATCTCCAGAAAATACTAATCCATGACTTTTTCACTTTTTTGGGAATGGGACCTGAATTGTGAATTTTAGCAATATCTTATTGAAACTGGGAACTCTAAAACTACACAAAAATATTTGAAAAAACAAGAATCTCTTCAAATTCATTGTTATTTGACTTAAATTGGGAAATTTCAGCTGCAAATTAGAAAAAAATGCATATTTTTGGGGTTTGGGAATGGGGCATTATTTTGGCTCCATATGTATGGTGGAAAATCCCTGGAATCCATAAGATAAAATTTCCTAACAGTAAATAAAACTGAAATGGAGATCAATTTGCACCACTAAATCAGTATCTAATAGCTAGCCTATAAGGTGTCATTTGTTGGGTGGATCTTTGTATTTGAAAGTGGTGTAGGTGGTAATTCACTAAATCCAGTAGAGTGGATCTTTGAACTTCGTTTTGGACGCCAAGATTGATGAAATTCTGGCATTTTCTTCATGGTACCTTTGTGCTTCGTTGTTGATGTCGTTCGCTGAGAAGAGGTAGATATAGTATTGGAAGTTATGGAGGAATTAGTGAACACTGACAAAGGATACTTAAACACTGTATGAGGCATATTAACACTGTCTGATACTTTGCCGTCTTGGTCAGAGAAGTTTTTGGTTTTTGTGAATTTGTCGAGGTATCTTATTTCTTGTGCTGCGGGGGTTGAAATTGATTGGTTAATTGAGGTATGAGTAAGCGGTGCCAGCACATTTCGTGATGAGGATTTAGCAGCCTGATTTAGTTTATAATTTTGTACTGGTGCTGTATTTTTTCCTGTAAAAGCCCAAATGACTGGGTCTTTAGAATCTACTTTCTTCTTCACATTTCTAGGATTTGAGAATGATGTTGCTTTATTTCCTTCCTTTGATGCTTTTCTTGTTTTCTTTGCCTTCAGTTTTTTGCCATGATATGGTGCGTCTGAATTTATAAAGTAATCTGTAACTGAATGAACGGGTTGGACGTTTGTTTTTAAAGGTGGAAGACTATTCTCCATGTAGTCTGACTGACTTTCCACGCCAAGCTGCCGATGGAATTCTGAAATTGTACTGGTCTGATTGGGCAAGTATATATAAGATGGTTGAATGGGCTGTGCTTCAGAAGAACTTGGAATGACTGACTTTTTGCTGTTAGTATCTGGTTCTTTGGTGGGAGTGATAGGTTTAGTGTCTCCGACAATAAAAACTGGTTCCTTTTTCAACACATGATTTGGAGGGAAATAATCTCGATTGGTGGAAACAGCACTGTCTGACTGATCCAGACTATGTCTGCTTGAAGGCGATTTATTGGATGTACTATCTAAAGGTGTTAATGTGGGTTCATCATTGTTAGCATCACCTACAATACTATCTTCTATCTTATCATTTACTTGCTTAATGGAATCAGAAGGTGAGGTATCCATGTTACTGTTATCCCTTCCTTGGTTAACATCACTAGATGATGAATTATCTCCCCTTGAATCACTTGGTTTAGAGTTATCTGTTCCTGAATGATCGTCTTTACTACTATCTACATTATCTCCCTGAGAGGTTGGGGTTTGAACAAAATCAAACAAAGGTTTTATTTGAGGTGCACTAATTTCGTCCCTGAGAAAAACAACAATCACAGTGATATTATCACTCGATCCATTGTCTCGAGCATAATTGACAAGAGTTTTTGCCACGGAAGATTTATCTCCCTTGGTTTCCTGTAAATGATCATAAACAATCTTTGGCACAGAGTCTGGTGGCAATGTGTCCCACATTCCATCACAGGCTAGAATGAGGTAATCCTCCGTTCCATCAAGGTCCATTGTAGTTACATCAGCATCACTACAGATATAAGTCTTTTGAGCAATGTCACCTAAGCAACAGAAAAACAACAAGTGAGAACATGATAATGATAAATCATAAGCTAAAGAAATGCTGTACACCTGGAATTTTTCAACCCTGGTTATTTGCACCCCTGGTTTTTTTTCTCTGGTTATTTTCACCCCTAGTTATTTTCCTCCTGATTATTTTCACCCCTGGTTATTTTCACCCCTGGTTATTTTCACCCCTGGTTATTTTTTACCCTGGTTATTTTCACCCCTGGTTATTTTCACTCCTGGCTATTTTTGCCCTTGGTTATTTTCACCCTTTTACAGCAGAAAACATCTTCGTCTTCGTATTCCCTCCCCACAAATCACCACACTCTCATAGATAGCATATATTTCCATGCTTCAATTATTTAACTACAAAATTTTGTTTTGATTTTAATTTGCCCTCTCATCTAAGGGCAAAAATGAAAATTAAAAGGGAACTAAAATTTCCAGGTATACTGTAATTGCTTCAAAAGAATATAATTATGTTTATCAAATTTTGTAATGGACACATGAAAACATATTTGAAATAACAAGATGTGTTTGTGAAACACAAATGCCCCTGGTCCCAACAAATTTCTATGCTGGCAAATATTGTAATGTCCTACATTTTTATCCCACCCCACCCCCAGAGGCATGTGATGTCAGTGATGTGTGAGCAACCCTTAGATGAACTTGCAGTCTAAGTTTGGTTACTGTATCACAATCCAAACTTGAAATATTGCACTTTATATGTAAGCAAGACGGAATTACAGACAGACAAACAGACAGACAGATGGACGATCCAGACACTACATGCCCTAGTGGACCTTTCAGGCCAGAGGCATAAAGATTTATGTCATACTTAACATTTTTATTGGTGGAGAAAATCCCGTTAGAATGTAAATGGGAAACATACACCATCGTTCTGTAGGTACATATGTAACTGACAAACCATCCCACAGAATCAGCTTTCAATGAAGGCTGAAATTATTTGTGCTGCATAGAGAGACAGGATGGTTCAAATTTGACTGTAATAAAGCAGCCATGGAGAGTACTGATAAATCAATACATGTCCCCTACCTGTAAAGCCATCATAAAGTAAATGGTCAACAATTAGACCTTTGACTGAATCCTTAACTGGACATACAGGTTTCACTAGTAAAGGTATAAATAAGTGTGTATTGTCCATTAGAAGTGATGAGAACTCTTTTATAACGATGAACATAATAATAATGTATCTATTTCATCTACATATACATAACATTTACCTCTAAAAAGGTTTTCATCCTCATTATTAAAAATGTAAGCCATTGGTTTGCTTTTAGTAAAAGGGAGATAATCAGGTTCATTTATGTTCTATTCTGACATTTTGAAATATGTTTGTGAACAAATAAATGATTGTCACATACTCAACTATTTTTCAGTAATATGATGGCAGATAGTTTTTATTGTTGGAATGAAAATCTTACTTGTAATGTACCCAAGAAAAAACCATGGACCTAAATCTTAATCATCATCAGAAGCCTAACTTACCAAAAAAAAATAACAATAGATTACTGTATAAGTTTAACTGACAATTTCCTAGTTGCAGACGAACCTTATTTACGAAACGTCGAAAGTGAAACGGGTACTGTGGATTACATGTGTGTAAATATATCCTTGTAGTTTAAATGCAAAATGTCACCCACTGGCATTTGTTTCTTTTAGAGAGATAGCAAATATTGTCCCTTTATATTCATATGTAAACTCTTCCAATCCCAAAGTCTTCGACATGTCTTTGTTTATTAATTTATTGTATTACAATATCCATCACGTTGGACAGTTTTCGCATCCATGACAGTATAGCTTGAAGTTAAAAAGCTGACGATTGGTTGAATTGATATCAGGAACCAGTAGAATTGCATCTTACAGTTTACATATTTTAGTACATTGTAAAAATAAGAACATGATTTAATCGAAATGAAAATGCATACTTTTTATATTTTAACTGGGTTTTAGGAATAAGAAAGTGATTTCAGCATAACTGTGACAGATAATGTCTAAAAACAATACTGACAACAGTTTTCAAATATTGTTTACTAAAAAAGACTATATTTTAAGTATAAAATGATGTCCATTTTAATCCGTTTCTTCTAAGTAGCTCTTCTGCAATATTGTTTATACTTATGGCGGAAGGATACAACGTTGATCATTTTCTATTTACTGATACTCGAATTTAAATTTAGCTCTGCAAAGAGTACTTATCTATCGATAGATGTTAACAGAAGTACAGCCACATAAGAATTGGATTTCAAAAGGCAAGAATAAGTAGAATTAGTTGAATTTCATTTTCACCAAAATAATTTGCTCTTCAGTAAAAATTCAATTTAAACATTGGACTATATTTCCTTACATAGATCTATGAGGAACACTTCACTGCTAACAGGATAGCCCCTGATCAAAAGTCCAAGTAAACCCATAATAGGTTGCTATTACATAACAACCAATAAAAGCACAAAAATAACATCTGGTATATCTGAACACTACTTCAAAGTTTTAACAAACACAATGACACAAGTCAAAATTAACAAGTGTGGTTTATACAGTTTTACACACAAGCTTACAACTCATTAAAATTCATTAGCCAAGTACTTTTAACATACTGATCTTAAATAATTATGACAAGTGGTACTTATCAAACTACATGTATATTATCATAATATACAGTTTCCTTAAAAGTTTGATCAAATACACATAAGAAAAGTACCTTTGAAGCTAATTGGTTATTGCCTTTTACTGTAGTTATGGCAACCATTTTGAAATCAAAAGGGCAATTGTGCATGTATTAAATATAAAAGACTGCCCTCATAAAATGCCATAACTTAACAAAGACATTAAACTTTGATTTGTAATACTTTATAAATCTTATCTTAGTACCCAGAAGTTATTGCCCTTTTCAACAGTAATGACAGTCAATCTATAAATTACATTACTACAGTGTTTTAAGCTGTGATGAGTTGTATTAATGTATAATGGTACTTTAAGCTGACTAGACAATGTCCACTACCATGGCAAAATCAGCCATTTTATACAAAACAAACATTCTGAGAGAATTGAAAAATCATGTCACCTATCTGTAAAACCATTATTTAGTGAATGGTGATCAATTACAAAACTTAAACCTTAACTGAATTGACTGGCTGATGAATGGACTGACGGATACAGACAAAACCTATAACTCCCCACCCACCACCATGACCTGTCAGGCATAAGATGAAGTAGAACTCAAGATATACAATGAGCAAACATTTACCTAGTTTCCATAATTTCTTTCAATTTTATACAAAAATAGTAAACAGAAACAAATAAAATTTATAATAGGAATGGTTAATACTTATATCCATCACAACAACTGCTGTATTAAAGCAGTAAGAAAATGAGTACAAAATATAAGTCTGTTGGTTGAAAAATTAATAAAGCAACACTCACTGAAACAGGAATTATGAATGGGCAGATGAAGGAAAAATTATGAATGGGTAGACATATGACAATACATGGATAGAAAAACAAATGAATGATTACACTGTTGGATGGCTATAAGGTGGACAGAGGAATTAATAGATCTTGAAAATTAAATATAATGCTGATAAAGAGAGAAAATTGGGATGAAATCAAAGTACTGAAATGGGTTGTTATTTTTATAAAATGGGCTTCAAACTACTTCTATCAAACATATATACAATTTCCAGCCGTTAAATAAATTCAAAATTAACATTCTAAATATTATTTGTTGTATCTTCCACATAACTTTATTTATTGTCTGTCATGTATTAACAATCATTTCAAAATAAGACATAAGCATTTATGGTGTCCACTTAAATTTAAACCAAACATGACACTAAGAACAAGTAAACAATTTTTTTCATAGCGAAAAATGGCTGTGATTTAAAACTTGTAATATCGGACATAAACAATCCTATTTAGGGCTATTACCATGGTACATGACCATATACTCTGCCAAGACTAAATAAACAATCAAACAATGTTCTCTATCTTGTATTTATTAATATAAATAACTGTATGGGGTGAAAAAGACAGTTTACCCAATTTATTGTTAAAGAAATAATTTTTCATCAACATAATTTAGGCCTAAAGTCACGATGTAACAAAACGATCTATCACAAATTTCACTTATAGACATCAATGCTTTCGGCAATGGATAAAACTTTGTTTTTTGTTGAAGACATCGTTTCTGTTTGAAATCCATTATGAACAGACAGATTACACAAAAAGTTTAGGTTTATACATCCCAATCTAATTGTAAGTAACTAAAAAAATTGTGATAACTGTTGTGTAACCACCTGACAATGGACATGGCAAATTTTCCCAACTTCCGCAAAAACAAGAACTGGAAACTGTTACATTCAATGTTCGAGTTACCTCCCTTTGCGATATCAATACACACAGTATTCAAGTAACCATCCGCTGAAATTGAGCAGTCGCTGGTTATGTAAGGCATGTGGTCACCATATATGGTGTATAAGTAAAGGAAATATGCACAGGGAATCTCATTAAGGCAGGTTATGTATAGCAATTAGTTGACAAACACGTTAATTTGATGGTTTTCAAAATGGACAGGTACTTAACCTATTCATAATGAATTTCACGCGCCATTTGCATAACAAGCACCTCCTACTCTATGCTATCCCCTCTATTCTGCTTTTATTATCATTTTTCCATGGACTAGAAAACATACATATTCTTGAGGGTTCAACAGAAATTTATTTAGCTTCATGTTGGTATCAGTAATATCTAATTATTTCTATTTACAATCGATGTATGCTGTCAATGTCAAAATGAAGAATGGCGGAGTAATACCTCAGTTTCTCAAGGCAGGCTCAACATCACTGGAAACTTACATAGTGGAATTCCATATTTGTAAATAAATCGATGACGTTTTGTTGAAACTAACTAAAAATCGTATTGTATAATTTCGAAAGGCAGAAGTAAGTAGAATCATATGGTATTTCATTTAATGATTATTCAAACTAGATTCAATTTCATTTACACCAATATATTTGACTTTTCTGTAAAATTGGAATTCTTCAGTTGGACTATATTTTACACGAAGTGCGAATGCAACATCCATGACCTCTTCACTGCTAACAGGATAGCCGTCAATAAAAAATGGAAGTAAACCCATAATAGGTTGTTATTACATAACAACCCATAACAATTGAAAGAGACAGAAAAGATGGATGAATAAAGTGATAGAAATAGGAAAGTTGGATGAATAAAGTGAAAGAGGAAAGATGGATGGATAAGTGATAGAGGAAAGATGAATAAATAAAGTGATAGAGGAAAGATGAATGAATAAAGTGATAGAGGAAAGATGGATAAATAAAGTGATATAGGAAAGATGAATGAATAAAGTGATAGAGGAAAGATGGATGAAAAAAGTGATAGAGGAAAGATGAATAAACAAAATGACAGAGGAAAGATGAATAAATAAAGTGATAGAGAAAAGATGAATGAAAAAAGTGATTGAGGAAAGATGAATGAATCAAGTGAAAGAGGAAAGATGAAAAACAATAGAAAGAGAAAAGATGGATGGAGTAACTGATAGGAAAAGAAATTTTGGATGAATGAACAGATAGAGAGGAAAAAAATGTGTGGGTAACTAATTCATCTTAAAGGAAAACTGATTCTTCTGAAATAGTTACAGATGTTAAAATGGCAACACTTTTCACAGCAACGCCAAATGCTAGGACTTTCACAGCAATGCTAATGGCTATGTCTTTCACGGCAACGCTAATGGCTACGCTTTTCACAGCAACGCTAATGGCTACGCTTTTAAGTGGAACTAGTACCTGCATCGTCAACATATACAGAATTAGTTGACCTTGTATATGATCAGCATTAGTATATGTATGTACACGTAGGCCAAATGTTAAAACACTGCAATTTTGTTACACATATCACCATGGTTACCTATAGCTCGGGAGACTGACAAAATTAAGTTGACACGCCAGATTCCCCTCTGCTGTTGTACAAAACCACCTAATGCCTCAATGCGGGCTCGTTCATCCTGAAATTTTTAGACTAAAATCTCAACATCTGCATTATATAGAGACTATAAAAGAAACTACAGGACAGTTGTAACATTTCATTGCCATTAAATGCAGATTTCGACATATTGCTAAGTAATTATAGGAGATTTATATGTAATAACCAAAAGAAAAAAGATGTTTATATAACAATGTGTAAAAGATCCTAAATATATACAAATATTCCAGAAGTACGTAGATAATGCTGCTTAATACCTTTCAGTAAACGCTAAAAGATTTTGATAATAGAAAGTAATTCAATGATATTCCTAACTAACTTTGTGCCATATATCTACAATGTGTTTTGCTGCAGGGCTTTGAAAAATGTTTGAACAGACTAAATTGTAAATTTTCATAAATAAATATATAAAATTCTATCAACTTTTATTTTAAAAACACAAGAAAAATACATCCAGATTTTTGTGTGCAGCCAAATTGTCAAATAACAAGGATTATTCAATCCCACAAACAACAATGATAAATATTTCACAATTTGGTTTGTTTGAATTATTTCAAAGGCCTCAAATAATTTATTTATAGTTGGAAATCTGCATAATCCAGGAACAAAATGTTATATCTTCCCAGACATAAATCATATCAATATCATGGTTAAAGCAATTACCTATGGCTCTGGACACGGCCAAATTGCCATTTACCCTCCATGTGCCCATAAATACAACACAGCCTCCGAGGGCCTCAATTCTGGCCTTTTCATCCTGAAAATAGCACATGATTATCACAGCCGAGGGCAAAAAAGCAACATACTAGTGGTTCAAATGAAAGTCACAAAATTACTATGTGTGTAAGTAACCCTTTATTCTAATGCAAAATAACAAATCATTTTACTTCATTTTCAGGAGAATTAAGATAAAATAATCCTCTTTTTTTCCCAAAGATAAGATGTATCAACTTTTAAAATATCAATTTCATAAATTTTAGAGAGAGACTTAGACATAGGGTATAGAAGGACATTACAGTGGGACCTGTACATAGAGACCACTGTCAGGAAAGGCCACCTGGCTTTTGAGACCAAATTCTGAAAACCACATGGTTAAATAGCCCTTTAAATAAAACCTCTTTTGAATGACCTGTCTTCAAGAGACCACATTTTTGTGGCTGACTGGGAGGTCTGTCAACACAGGTTCTACTGTACAATTAAATGTCATCACTTTTCTTTTGTGTGTAAGTATGTGAATTTGCAAGAGCATGTACGGTATATATGTAAGCATGTGCTTGTATATGTATATGCATGCATGTACATATCATGCATGTACATATATGGTATATATTTGAGCATGTATGTGTGTACATGTATGTATGTATGTATGTATATATGTGTGCATGTCTTTGTATACATGTATGTATGTATGTGTGTTTATACATGTATATATGTGTGTGTATACATGTACACATGTATATATATGTGTGCATGTGTTTGTATACATGTATGTATTTGTGTGCATGTGTGTATACATGTATGTATGTATATATGTGTGCATGTGTTTGTATACATGTATGTACGGTATGTATATATGTGTGCATGTGTTTGTATACTTGTATGTACGGTATGTATATATGTGTGCATGTGTTTGTATACTTGTATGTATGTATGTATGTGTGTGTATACATGTATGTATGTATATATATGTGCATGAATATTTATACATATATGTATGTATGTATATGTGTACATGTGAATGTACGTGTATATGTGAATGGATGTAAATCTGTGAGTGCATGTATGAGATGCACAAGGTTATAATTTTACATTATTTAATGACTATTTAAAGACACTTGGCAGTATAAGAAAAATTCTGTCACTCTTCAAGACTTAAGAAGTCAGGTGCAAAATTTCAAACATTTTCCATGAGTACAGGAACCATTTACAAATCTATAATCACCTCTCTTTCTGGTTTGTGAGGCTCCATAACTTTTACTGCTTGACCGTTTCTGACAAGAAGTGCCTGAGAGTCACCGAGCCAAGCTACATACAGCTTTTTGTCTCTTATCAATGCAGACACCCCTGTAGATCCACTTTTTAGTTTCTGTAATTGGAGACAAATATGATAGTAACTGAATTCAAATACCAAAATATATTATGTCGCAGTATTTCACTTTAAACTATGGCATTACTTCTACATATCTAGTCTTGGTACGAGTCTTCCTAAATCCTTAATTGATTACGTAGGACAAGTTTGCCAGTTTACTTGCAGAAAGCTGGTGTGCCTTTTCATAAGATTAATTGTAATTTGGTTCTCTC
Organism: Atrina japonica; assembly: GCA_030159075.1. Lineage (NCBI taxonomy): Eukaryota > Metazoa > Mollusca > Bivalvia > Pterioida > Pinnidae > Atrina > Atrina japonica. Next base: position 186,198 of record BROG01000777.1, on the reverse strand, counting down.
CATCACCATTAGAAATGGCTGCCATTGCATGACTAAAACTATGGAGAAATACTAGTAAATGATTAATATCCAATATTGAAATTAAATTGAAAGTGTGATACTGATCTCTGTATCCCACATCAAATCTAGAGTTAGCTTAGGTCTAGGAACAGCAATGCTAATAACAACTATATCATAGGAAAATCTAGAGTATTGATACCTACAAGCCTCTGTATCTGGCACCATGTTAATCTAAAGGTGGCTTAGATCTAGATACAGCAATGCTAATAACAACTATATCATAGGAAATAGAGTATTGATACCTACAAGCCTCTGTATCTGGCACCATGTTAATCTAAAGGTGGCTTAGATATAGATACAGCAATGCTAAATAACATCTGAATCATAGGAAATAGAGTATTGATACCTACAGTCCTCTGTATCTGGCACCATGTTAATCTAAAGGTGGCTTAGATCTAGATACAGCAATGCTAAATAACAACAATGGAAATAATTGATAACATCTGAATCATATGACAATCTAAGATACCTGCAATTAATGAACAAATATCTTCTAGACCAAATTCACATGCCTATATATCGTACAAATATTTTTGTGTCGTTATCTGAATATAATCCAGACTTAATTTCCTTAAATGTCTTTCAACTACAAGACATAATAGACTGGTCTAAGACAATAGTACAGAGCATACCATTAAGATACATAGGGTGATTGGGATTAAAGATCAATAATGCAAAATAATCAGATAAATACCCCTTTCTGTGCCTTTTTGATAAAGTCACCATCTGTGGCTGAATAAGAACACTTGAGTGCTGATGATGGATCTGATGAGAATTTCTCACAGGTGGAAAGATGGACGTGAAGGTGATTTGATGCAAAAACAGCTGCCTCTGTACCGGCATGACCATCAAACACAGCATAATATGCCTGGTTAGGTAGGTTCTGGTGAAGTATATACAAATATATACAGTAATTAACATCTCTTTGTAACCATGGTAACACAGCATAATATGCCTGGTTAGGTAGATTCTGGTGAAACATATACAAATATATACAGTAATTAACATCTCTTTGTAACCATGGTAACACATCGTAATATGCCTGGTTAGGTAAATTCTGGTGAAACATATACAAATATATACAGTAATTAACATCTCTATGTAACCATGGTAACACATCGTAATATGCCTGGTTAGGTAGATTCTGGTGAAACATATACAAATATATACAGTAATTAACATCTCTTTGTAACCATGGTAACACATCAGAATATGCCTGGTTAGGTAGATTCTGGTGAAACATATACAAATATATACAGTAATTAACATCTCTTTGTAACCATGGTAACACATCGTAATATGCCTGGTTTGGTAGATTCTGGTGAAACATATACAAATATATACAGTAATTAACATCTCTATGTAACCATGGTAACACATCGGCCTGGTTAAGATTCACATCAAATATGCAGTAATTAACTGGTGTAGGTAGAATTCTGGTTAGGTGAAACATATACAAATATATACAGTAATTAACATCTCTTTGTAACCATGGTAACACATCAGAATATGCCTGGTTAGGTAGATTCTGGTGAAACATATACAAATATATACAGTAATTAACATCTCTATGTAACCATGGTAACACAGTGTAATATGCCTGGTTAGGTAGATTCTGGTGAAATACACATGTATAGGTAGGTTCTGATGAAATACATAGAAATTTCATATACATATACACAGTAATTACCATCTCTATGTAACCATGGTAACACAGTGTAATATGCCTGCTTAACTAGGCTTTAATATATTGCAGGATACTTAAATAACTCATCAGAATATGCCTGGGTCTGGTGATTTTTGGCATATTTAAATCTCTTTGTATAACTGGTAATATGCAATTCTGGTGAAATACACTGTATATATTCTGATGAAATGAAATCCACCATGTCCACCATTCTCAGTATTATCATCATAAATCTGCACCATCAGAATCAGGAAATTTTGTGGGGTTATAATTTTGTTGCTTTAAAAATAAAACAAATTCCTTGACATTAAATTTCACAGATATAAACATGTTTGCAAAGGAAACTATAAGTATTACTAGGTGTTATTTATGTAAAATTTCACCATGGTTTTAATTTCGTTGACAAGTAAAAACAATAAAATAAATGGAATTAAAACCGTAACAAAATATTCTGATTGTGCAGCATATATGTAGACGATTTACCGTAATATCAAATAATGTGTTGAAGTCTGGAAGGATGACATGGCGATCCTCCATCTTACGTCGAGTATTTTTTATCTCATGGAAAGATGTCACATGACACATTTGGGGTAGCTGGATCTCGGGTAGCTGATTGTTCCATTTCTGACAAGTCTCATGAATGATATCCATCACATGTGAGCAAAGCACGGATGTGTTCAACACTGGAACAAAAACGGTATTTTTTTCTAAATTTGGACATTTTTTATTTTCATAAAAACATGTACATATACTTTGTGTGTTTCTGTAACAAAAAAATACTTACATTTGCCATTGTGTATCTTCTCTAAAATACTGTTTTCTACTCAATAAGTGTCCATGTTCCTATAAGCACACCCCCCCCCCCCCCTATGGTTGTCAAGGGGATGTGGACCAGAAAAACATCAATAACAGTTCATCTCTAGTCCCCCAGCAAGAAAAGAATGTATACAGGTATCCTTGGTTATAATTACAAAAACTTTGCATAGTACTTTACACAAAAAAATAGCTGTTTTATGTCAGTTTGACTCTAGACTGGTCTCAATAAGCACCCACCCCTTTTCCCCATTTTTTTACATGCCCTGGTCACTTATTGGGTCAAATACATTACTAGTAATGCAATAATGTGACACTAATTGCCTCACCATTGGTTTAATTTTTCTGTCTGGACACAATTCGCTGTCTATAATTAAAATCTGGATGATAAGTATGTTCATTATCTCATAATTTCATCTATGAAATATTTCAAATAAATTTTATTGCTTAAATTGGGAAGAAAATTGAGTACCCGGAGAAGACACTTGTATCCGAGCTGGCGACTGCAATCCACCTTACATACTTCCCTGTCCGATGATTGAACTTGGGTGGCATTGGTGAAAAGTGGGTGTACTAAATACTCAGATACTCACATCTGAAATATTTACTCATATACTTTAATGAAATTAAAGTTTAAATAAAATTTCCAGATGTTTAGTGATCAATTTAAAACAGCTGTAGTTAAAGTGATGTGAGCTGTCGTGGGTGAAAAATTTTACATTCCATTTTATGTGATATTCTATCTCGTATATATTCCAAAGAGACCATCTGGTGATTAGAATAACAAATGCATTTGTAAAATTGCAACAGTCTTGCCAAACGTACAATGTAACCCATAATATCAATTATTTTTTATCCGCCATACCTTGAGCATTGCAAATTAACTTTCAGTAATTTTTTACGAAGATTACCGAGTGACCAATAAACATGTGCTATTTGTAGTTAATATACAATCTATTCTTATTACCCCTTACGTTTATTTTCGTACATCATCATTTCATACCTACATGTATATCATGCAAAGAACGTAAGTGCCAAGCAAAGGCCAAACTTTGAAGCCGGCATTTGGTGACGTCTCCATAGGATTGAAATATTCTTGAGTGGGATGTTAAACAAACACATTTACTTTCTGTAATTCTTACGAAGATTATCGAGTGTCCAATAACGACATGCTATTTGAAGTTGATATATATTCTATTCTTATTACCCTTTGCGTTTTTTCTCATACATCATCATTTCATACCTAAATCAGGAAATGTGGTCTTTTTCGTCGTTTCAAAACATTTGTTTCTAAAATTGTCCATGTGCCGGGTATATTGGGTGATCTCGACCCATTTTTAACTCTTCCCATCGCACTCTCGACTTTATCATTCTTGACACATATATTATTATGATCATGAACTGCCCAACACCACCATACATGGCAGCACGATTGTAAAACGTGAGGTACGCATACTTTTCACAGTTATTTTGTTTTGATTTTGTCAATGTCAGCATTCAGATAACTTATATTTAACATATTTAACCGAGTGGTTTTCAAAATTTGGACTCTAAAGACAGGTGGTCTTTCATGACAGTGATTTCTCATGACAGGTTCTATTGTATACAGAGTTATCATCATGACACCACAATCCTCTAGAGTTCACTTACTGTAAGCATGAGAATATTCTCAAGTAGGTCTGTTTAGCCAATCAGAACTTCTGAAGAGTTCAGACTTCATAATTTCCCTAATCTAAGTAAAATGTTTTAACCTAATAGGCTTTACCACTAAACTGATTCCAGAACCTCTCCCTAAAACAAGACATTATCGTAACCATGGAGACAATGCTTGTGATAATTTTCCTTGCTAATCACTTAACATTGATATATGTTCTGTAAACGGGTTTATTACCATGGATTGTATTTTTCACATTTTTCTCTCTCCCAACACGATCATGTTTTTCTGAACTTACAGATTGGGAGTCGCACAAAATCAACATCAAGTCCTGTATAGGCAGCCCATAATACATTGCATATATATATATATATAATTTTGTTAAAAACTTATTCATTGTTTCTTAAATTCACAGATTTATCAACACAGTGAATATAGGGAATATTAACACCGCAAGTTATGCTCCCCCTGTAAAGTCGACAGTATGGTATATCGTTCATGTTTATGTATATCTTGTCTGAAGTGTACATCTGTCAGTATCACTGAAAAACTTTACATCAAGCTACACTTATCAGATTACAATGTAGTCAAACTGTACCAAAACATAATCTCTTCTTGTATCTATTTTGAAACTTTACCTGTATCAGCTCTGACACCTTTAACATGATCTCTGTCATCGATATCACCATTGCTTGCAACTTCATGATCTTCAGTCTTCCGAGGAGAAGATTCTGATGTCCTGGAAGAGAACTCTAGGTAGTCTATCTTGACAATCTCTTCGTAAACTTCGCGACTTAGCAGTGACGCCAATGTTGGTGGGCAGTTGCTATAAAAACAACAATAATCATGGTTGTAATTGTTATATCTTAAAAAATGAACAAAAGTGTGAATAGATAGAAACATCTGACCTGGGGAAAATTCATAAGTCAACAAGTATTTTCAGTGTACAAGTGTCTTTAAAGGCCAATTAAGGAAACAGGCCATTATATCTGTTATAGACAGGTGACCTTTGAAAAAAGGTTTATTCATTACATGTATATAAACATTAATGTAGGTAATGGCCTTTATAGACAGGTGCCCTTTGTAAAGAGTTGTGCTTCAATGCAAGTTTGATTGTATTGATAAATACATTCATATCCCCTTCCTACAAAACTTTTATCAATATTATGATATTAAATTCATCAAGCAATAATCTAAAATACAACTTCAAGTGAAAATTAGGCCTTTTTCTTCTAATTTTGGGATAATGCAATTGGGAATTTTTATGTTACGGAAAAATACTTTGCATACATGTAAATCTTAACGTTACAGAACATGTATTTTTGTCCCCTGCATTCATTTATTTTTCATTACTGTAGTGGGCTGTACACCAAATTGATATTTGTCTTCAAATTGGGGAAAATGAATATCGGCACCGTGAAAACCACAGGAAAAGGCCTAAAATAAATTATGATCCTAAAACTATTCTGTGAAAAAGCACCTTTAACATATCCACCCCCTCATAAATAAATAATGGACTCGTCTATAAATCAATGAAGTAAGCCAGTCTAAATGTTTTTAGGGATTAAAGCGATATGAGCTGTCACAGGTGAATAATAATTTACATGCCCATTTTATGCAATATTTTATCACATATATATATCAAAGAGACCATCTGGTGGTTAGAATAACAAATGTATGTGTAAAATTGCATCAATCTTACCAAACGTAACCCGTAATATCAGTAATTGTTTGTCCACCATTACTTTGAGCATTGCAAATTAACTTTCAGTAATTTTTTTACAAAGATTACCAAGATTACAGAGTGTCCAATAAACATGTGCTATTTGCAGTTAATATACATTCTATTCTTATTACCCTTTGTGTTTATTTCCATACATCATCATTTCATACCTAAAAAAGCAAAGTTGGTCATTTTCGTTGTTTCAAAACATTCGTTTCTGAAATTGTCCAAGGGCCAGGTATATCAGGTGATCTCGACCCATTTTTAACTCATCCCATCGCATTCTCGGTTTTATCATTCTTGACACATATGATTATGAACTTGCCCAACTCCGACAGACATGGTGGCACAATTGTAAAACATGAGGTACGAATATTTTTCACAGATACGGTATATTGTTTTGATTTTGTCAATGTCAGTATTCAGGGTAACATAAAAGATTGGGGAAAAAATCTTTTAGTGACCTGATATATTTATTCATATATTCATCCGATTTTTTTCAGATATTTAAAATAGCATTGAAAAGCATATATTTTACATGATACATGCACTCTCCAATATAAACCAAGAGATTGTTTTTTTCTTCCTTTGGTTTGGCAATTTCAGTAGAAAGATAACGGTGAAGAAACTTAATTATGCATGAAATGAGAAGTATACAGAACAGATGGGATGTGTGTTTGTTCTGTTTTTCTTCTCACCTTGACATAAACAACTTCAGAACTTAACACAATTTTCAAGTCGGCATGTACATCGTGTATGTAAATCAGCGAACTAGAATTTGTGGAAAATGTAAGCCTACACCTATCATACTGTAAGTTGCGATGTTAACAAGGAACCATTGACCCTAACTGCTGAATAGAAATAAGTTACATGTATTTATACAACATCTCCTATACAACAGATTTGTAATCAAGTACATATATGATTAACGACATTTGTAATTACTGGATTAAAACTTTGCAAGAAATATGTTGTAAAACTTTTCCTGCTTAAATTAATGCTGGTGAAAACTGCAAATTTTTTGTGAAAATTCTGCATTTTGTAATCCAACATAAATTTTGTGGAAGTGTTTATTAAGAGTATGCAAAAACACATGTACATATATAGATCTTGTTAAAAAAAACATTTACAATTTTCATCAGGTACATGTAAATGATTATATGCCTTTACTCAATCACCCCTAAAGACAAATTTGGACTGCTCTAAGTCATTGATCTACAGAAGATTCCATTGCTTTTCAGCAGTTGATGATTTACTTATAGGGCTTCTATTTTCCTAAATCTGTTTATATCAAATAATGTAACTGTTTACATTAACAACATACATTTGAGAAGTTCTCTATATGAAGAATTGATATCAACTTCCCTGTTTTTAACAATGGTGATATGTAGATCATCTGACAGCTCATGATAAAAAACCCAATAAAATACATGTAATGTATGTTGTATGTTAAAGAAACACTTTATGTTTGAGGCCATTTTGTTTTTAGGTCAATGTCAAGGTCAAAAGGAATTTGGTATTGTGTTGATCTGATCGGTGTGGTATGCAACACCCAAGCATATTTGTTACATGGTAATTGTGTAGCAAGAACCTTTTACAAGGTAAAAAGGAACCTGTCTTAAACTCATTCATCCATAAGGACATATTTGGACTGGTCCAAGGCATTGACTTAGAGAAGAGTCCATTGTTATTTAGGGGTTGATAAATAAAAATACAACACCATCTGCTACTGAAATGTGGTCTCTGATGACAATTGTCTCTCTTGAGAGGTTTTATTCAAAAGATTATTTAACTCAGTGGATTTCAAAATCACAGGTCTCAGAGGACAGGTGGTCTTTTATAAGAGTTTTCTCTTAGGATAGGTTCTACCGTATTATTGTAACAACAACTGGCATTTTGTGCGTAAATTAAAAACTACAACTATTAAAAACTTGACTAGTAGTAGGAATACTAGTAATATATTGATCATAAACTTCTTCTGCAGGAAGACAATGATTTTATTGGAGAGAGAGAGAGAGAGAGGGAGAGAGAGAGAGGGGGGTAGTATGTGAATATAGAGACTCAAGAATTGCTGGTCAATTTATGATGGTGAGCATTTCTAACATAGAAACTGCAAATTGTACCCTTTATTAAAAAATCTTATTGGAATGGAAAAGTCACTATTTCTATTGCTTTAATATTGCAGTAATTGTAAACTTAGAATCATATATGACATGTACACAAGAATGTACGTACCATATTTAACCTAATAAATGTCCCCACCTTAGTCAATGTCTCTCCCCTTTTTCCATAACAAATCTAATTCTTGACCAGAATGTTGATGTCCAGCTTGGGTAGTGTGGAACTCAGATACAAGACAAAATTTAAATTAAAATGTCTCTAATCCTTAGTATATAATGAAGTGAATGATTGCACATGTCAAAAGTTTAGATAATGTTTCATATTCAGTTTAAAGGTAGTCACTTGTGTACACAATTACATTTGTAGACACCCACACCCACCTAGGCAAAATGCAGTTAGGATAAATACAGTATATTTGGCAAATCTTATACAGGCATCTAAGAATATATGACCCACTGACCTTCACAAAGAACTACATACATGTACAACATTCTTTTTTTTTTTTTAAATCTTGAATAGCTTATCTAAATGAAAATACAAGTTTATTTAATTAGAACAGTTATTTTCAAGTAAGTGTTTTCAGGATGTAGAACAAACATGAACAATAATGATCATGACTACCTCAAACAAATACTTAATCCAAATATCTGCTACAATGTTTCCAAAGTTTACAAAAAATGTTGCTGAAATTTACTAGCATTAAACAATCACGGAGTGTATTTGTTTTGAATTACATGTACTAATACAAAACTGATTGCATCTTGTGTAACTATCAACATTGATAAAGTCAAGGAAAAGACATTGTTCAGACAGATCAGAAAAAGATCTAGTTTCAATCTTAAGAACAATAGGTGCTATGCCACACTTCCTATAAGGAAATCGTATACAAGTTAGATACTGTTTCTTATTTATTCCTTCACACTTAACATACATCATTCTATGTAGCAAAGCACTGAAAATAATCAAGGTCGGATACAGTTAAATGTGAAAAATCTAGCTAGCACAAATTTATCTCTGATTTATACTGTACTGAATTATAAAACAGGTCCTTCTAGAATGAACACACATGTACATGTATGTTTTGCCTGTAATAATCTTGACCTTGAAGATTAAACCTTGGCCTGCACAAGGTCATAAATCCAATTGTGTGATTAATGTATATACATGTACACTATATTTTGAGTTTTCAACACTTCATGACATATATAATCAGTATAAAAACTCACTGCATACAAAAAACATGTGTAGTAAAACCTGCTCTAGCGACCACCTGTGTATAAAGACCATCTGGTCACAAAGACCAGTTTTTTGCTGTCCTCAATAGAAGCATTTGAGTACAAATCAACCTCTAAATAAAGACCACCTCCCTATAAAGCCAGTTTCTTGTGTTCCTCAGGGGGTCATTATATAAAAGGTTCACTGTATATATAAATGTACACATATGCATATATGTTATATATATATATATATGTGTGTGTGTGTGTGTGTGTGTGTGTGTGTGTGTGTGTGTGTGTGTGTGTGTGTGTGTGTGTGTGTGTGTGTGTTGTGTGTGTGTTCCTAAAGGAACCATGGCCAATCTAGCTTATACATGTATGATCTGCATAAGATTTCAAGTACATATATCTGAAAAAACTTGGGGAATCCTAAATCAAGAACTACTAATTATAATATTGGTTCCTTCCATGCATGGCTCGATACTGATATCAATCTTAATAAATCTTATCTCATGTAATAACTCAGTACCCATGAATCTGATTGGTAGCAATTAGGGTCACTTTGAAGGTCATGAGCTTCATTTTTTTTATGTTAAACATAATGATCAGATTATGAGCATACCTGAGTTGAACATCTAAAACATTTTGTAGCAAAATTCTAATGTTGTTAATACACATATATTTGGCAATTTGAACTCTTGAAGATAACCCATATAATTTATATACAGATCAATTGATTGCAGATTTTATCTGAATATATTTAATGCATATTTAACGATTATCTGACTGATAATACAGGCTTTTGATGTGAAGAAAATAAACTATCCAAGGCCCCTGTGCTGTGCATAATATTCCTATATCAGTATACAGTGTGTATATCTATCACTGCTTGTAAAAAGAGCAGATCCATTACTTCCTGTGTATACAGCATTTATCATAACCCCCCTACAGAGAAAACTCTGATTACAGTTATTGCCCTAAACGATCTTACAAAAAACTTCAGACACAAGGTATGAATAAAAGATGTATATAGTGACCCTCGAGTCATGTGACCCAGAAAATGTAAAATTAGTATACTGGTTGAATAAACTGGTTTTAAAGAAATCTAAATATAGAATTAATCAGTTCAGTATATAGATACTATATGCTGAGAGGTGGATAAAACCGAAATATATTTATAAGGTGTATAGTGGATGGAACTGAAATATATTTATAAGGTGTATAGTGGATAAAACCGAAATATATTTATAAGGTGTATAGTGGATAAAACTGAAATATATTTATAAGGTGTATAGTGTATGAAGCTCAAATATATTTATAAGGTGTATAGTGGATGGAATTGAAATATATTTATAAGGTGTATAGTGGATAGAACTGAAATATATTTATAAGGTGTATAGTGGATAAAACCGAAATATATTTATAAGGTGTATAGTGGATAAAACTAAAATATATTTATAAGGTGTATAGTGGATAAAACTGAAATATATTTATAAGGTGTATAGTGGATAAAACTGAAATATATTTATAAGGTGTATAGTGGATAAAACCGAAATATATTTATAAGGTGTATAGTGGATAAAACTGAAATATATTTATAAGGTGTATAGTGGATAAAACTAAAATATATCTATAAGGTGTATAGTGGATAAAACTGAAATATATTTATAAGGTGTATAGTGGATAGAACTGAAATATATTTATAAGGTGTATAGTGTATGGAATTGAAATACATGTAGGCCTATATACATTTAATACGTATTAGGCATACAGTGGACAGATCTGGAAAATAAAATGTATATGGAGGGAGATTTTGGACTCGAAGCTTTTATATACATTACAAATACATGTATATGAAAACCATTTTCTCTCACTGAATTTGAAAAACATGAAACCGCTAAAGACAGAATGGACTAGTTGCAGGGTTGACAGAAATTGAAAGCAAGATTTAAGGCAATGGGCACAACACTCACATACAAATCTGAATAGTTCTCTCCATATGACACAAAAATGAATGTGAATTGTTTTCAAGTTATACATAAAAAACATAAATTTCAGGGGGTGGGGAATGAGCCGCTATATATAACTGAATGTGCCTTTCCATAAGGAACAAGAATATACAGTTGTGTATATGGTTTTGAGGTGGGGATATGAATGATTTTCAAGTTACAAGCAAAACAAAAAGTTGTGGGGATGGGGCAGTACATTCAAGAACCCTATATACACCAAAGTGTGTTTCTTTATTAAGATAAAAATATATATGGTCTTTATGTTAAAGATAAAAATATGTATTTCAGGGGGTGGGGCAAGGAGCCCCATATAAACCATGTAATGTATCTCCCAATAATGAAGAAGTACATATATGCTTTAGGGGATGTGAAAGTTTTGTAAGTTATACATTAATATATAAAAAAAATATATAAATTTAAGGGGATGGGACATTCCCCCTCACCAATGAAAACAATGAATATTTCTTCCTATAATGAACATGTGTATATGGTTTAAGTGTTGGGATGTGAATGATTTTCAAGTAATTCATAAAAATATAAATGGGAAATGGGTGTTAATTATCAAAATAGGTATTTGACCCACAGCTGTCAGGTTTAAAGGTCAAGGTTTGATAAATAATTTTATTCCTGCAGCTCAGGTTAAAGTTTTTGAAAAGTAGGTCAAAGTCTAAGGTCAAGACCACTAGGTCAAAATCAAGGTACCAGATGAAAGATCTGGTCTTATGAAATTTGTATTTGAAATATCAATGCCATATTCCTCACGCTTTAAAAGATATACATGTAGCGGAGCTGTAAAGTAACTGACCACAGACAATGCCCGGGTGGGGGGGAGAGGCTGTGAACATGACATTAGCTCTATTGACATCTTGTTGCAACAAGCTAAAAATAGCATGATCAAACCAATATATATGCGAGACTTAAATTAATGTACACAGTTCCCTAGTCATTTAAGTGATTTTTGAAAGAATTACTCTGTTTTTAGACTATGTTTATATCCTGTTTACATTTATCATTATACTTAGTCTGTAAGTACAGCAACATCCTGTGTTGTCACTTAAACATCCTTCACTCATACTGATCTACATCTATACATAGAGAATTGAAATATCTGACATGTATACATCTGGAGAATCGAAACATGCTACATATATATATATACACCAACTATGGACTAAGTCGCTGTCAGCTATGGACTGAGTCACTGCAAGCTATGGACTGGGGCTGTGCCAGCTATGGTCTGAGGCACTGGCAGCTATAGTCTGAGGCACTGCCAGCTATGGACTGAGGCACTGTCAAGTATGGACTGGGGCTCTGTCAGTTATGGACTGGGGCTCTGTCAGTTATGGACTGGGGCTCTGCCAGCTATGGTCTGAGACACTGTCAGATATGGTCTGAGGCACTGTCAGTTATGGACTGGGGCTCTGCCAGCTATAGTCTGAGGCACTGCCAGCTATGGACTGAGGCACTGTCAGTTATGGACTGGGGCTCTGCCAGCTATGGACTGAGGCACTGTCAGTTATGGACTGGGGCTATGCCAGCTATGGTCTGAGGCACTGACAGCTATTGACTGGGGCTCTGCCAGCTATAGTCTGAGGCACTGCCAGCTATGGACTGAGGCACTGTCAGTTATGGACTGGGGCTCTGCCAGCTATGGTCTGAGGCACTGTCAGATATGGTCTGAGCACTGCCAGCTATGGACTGAGGCATTGCCAGCTATGGACTAAGTCGCTGTCAGCTATGGACTGAGGCACTGTCAGTTATGGACTGGGGCTCTGCCAGCTATAGTCTGAGGCACTGCCAGCTATGGACTGAGGCACTGTCAGTTATGGACTGGGGCTCTGCCAGCTATGGACTGAGGCACTGTCAGTTATGGACTGGGGCTATGCCAGCTATGGTCTGAGGCACTGACAGCTATTGACTGGGGCTCTGCCAGCTATAGTCTGAGGCACTGCCAGCTATGGACTGAGGCACTGTCAGTTATGGACTGGGGCTCTGCCAGCTATGGTCTGAGACACTGTCAGATATGGTCTGAGCACTGCCAGCTATGGACTGAGGCATTGCCAGCTATGGACTGAGGCACTGTCAAGTATGGACTGAAGCAATGCCAGCTATGGACTGAGGCACTGTCAGCTATGGACTAAGGCACTGTCAGCTATGGTCTAAGGCACTGCCAGTTATGGACTGAGACACTGCCAGGTATGGACTGAGACACTGCCAGCTATGGACTGAGGCACTGCCAGCTATTGACAGAAGCTGGTTCTTGCATGCTTTTGGCTATTCAGAACAGATTTTTTTTTTTTTTTATAATTCACAAGACGATGGACAATTTTCTCAAACAGAAAAAAACAAATAATATTGAGGTACATACTAAAGACGAAATAACAACAAAGCCAGCTACTGGTCCCCGACCAGTACCACAAGACCATGATGGATGTTTATGTATCCGAAATTCTGTCTGTATGTTGATAAATACATCGAATATGAAGCCTGTCCTCTGTAATGAGAGGATAGGACAGACTATATAAAGGACTTCTTTATCAACATACAGACAGAATTTTAGGCTCCTATGTATTATATAGCAACGCTTAAATCATTTTGAAAATGTTTATCTCTCCAAGCTAGCTGATACATGTGATATATATATATATATATACACAAACACATAGAGTTGAATCTCGCTATCTCGAAATTCATGAAATTTGAGATAACTAAAAATTTTCAATTCACATATTTTCTATTCTTATTGGACAACAAATAGACCTACTCAGAGTACAGTATAATTCAAATTGGATTTAAGCAGTTATTAATTACACTTTCATCTTAACAGAAGTCGATTGGTCTGTGTTTTGCAGGTAAACAGTAATTTTAAGAATGATTTCTGTGTATAAAATGTAAATCTTCAATCACAGATGGTAACTTTGAGATAACAAGTGACTTTCAATACTTCAGCCCAGAAAAATACTTTCGGATAAGTGAAATTTCGAGATAAAAGCTTCGAGATATCCGAAATAAAAGAGTAGTACAATTATAAAGTAAAATGATAGGGACCGGCCATTCGATTTTGACATAACCGGATTTTTGACTCATCTGATTTTGACATAACAAGATTCCACTGTATGTATATTTATATATGGTTATATTTCCCATTGACTGTTGACACACTGTTATTACTGTTCATGAAATCAAAACCCCTTTAACAGATTTACATATGTACTGATGTGGACATAAATTGAAGGCTTGAGACAAAAACTCTTTGTATATATACAGACTGACCACAGTAATAGAATTAATATTGTTGTACCAATGATTTCAATTGTAACATTTAACTCTAATACCTAATCAAACATGGCCATTTAAAACCATTTCCCATTCAGATTTATGTTTGATTTTACTAAGAAATATGTCAATACTGTGCCAGTACATTACCTTTATCTGAATACTAACAAATATTTACCATAAAATCGCCCATTACTCTTGCTTATATTTATAATGATGGAATGGTTTTTTGGTAATTTGTCAACATAAATTTGAAAACTCAATTTAAGATATATCCCAACTTAACTGCTTCTAATATGATAATGTGCTTAGACTCGACATTAAAAAATCTGCCACATTTCATAGCTGAAGTTAGCTCCAACCTTCAAACCAGTTGTATAATTGTGTCAGTGTTATTAATGCCTGCACATACACGTGAAGTTTCAAAAACTACATAAAGATATAAAATCTCTTGTCAGTAAATATAATGTACAAGGTTTAAACTGGGTTCCCATCAGTGTTAAATAAACACACTTCATGAGCTTATGAAGAAAGAAATACAAAATTTAAAATCTCTTGACCGTTACTAATACCAGTTACATTTAAACCAGCTTGCCATATCACTGTTTAGTTGTGTACGTGTACATCGTAAAACCACCACAATCACACAAGAAGAAAGAAATAAAGATGTAAAAACTCTTGACAACCTGGAACAACAGTTACATGCATGCTTAACTCAGTCACCCCTTAAGACACATTTGGACTGGCCTAAATCATTGATTAACAGAAGAGTCCACTGTTTTTGGGGGTTGGCGAATTGAACTGACTTCTCACAACTCCCATTGCTCTAGTGGTAGAGCATTCAACCTCTCAAGCAAAAGGTCCTGGGTTTGACTTTAAGTCCCTGGGGCCCGTTTTACAAAAGGTTCCAAGTCCTAAATCCTAAGTCTTAGTCTAATTGTCATGGACACTGGCCAATCAGTGATGTGTTGCCATGGTAGTTAGGATTTAGGACTTAGGGCCTTTCATAAAATGGGCCCAAGGTCAGTAACGTATGACTTGAATTAGAATAATGTTTTTTACGACACACTCAATAATTTGTCATTTATATGGTTGCTACCAGTTTTTAATGGTGGAGGAGAGAACCAAGTTACATGTACAATGCACCCAGAAAGAGACCCCCAGCCTTCCACAAGTAAACTGGCAAACTTCCTAACAAAAATCAGCTTAGTTTCCTGTGTATCAGACCAGAAGATACTGTAAATACTCTGCCATGGTGGGCCACCTATGACTTAAAAGAAGGAAATGACCAGTTCCTTGTCAAGCACTTGGCATACAAAGTAAAAGTTACATGTCTTTCCCATGTCTAATGATATTTAAAACTGAGATACAACTTCATTAAATAAAGTGTTCCATTTACACGTGTATGTACAATTACACAATATTGTATGAAGAATGACACAAGAATGTAAAGCTCTTGAAATGGCAGATGACACAAGTTACATGCAAAGTCACTTCTTGAATTATCACCACTCGATCCATCAACATTCTCTTAAAAACACCACATTTTCAGGAACGTTTTCCTGCTACAATGATTATTAAATTCTCTTTATAACAACAAATTAATAACACCATCTGCCATCAATTTAAAAAATAAACTTCCATTTCAAAATAGGTCGGTTATCTTAATACAGCCCTGTATGATAAGAAAAATTGCTGAGGCAATTAGGCATGGAGCAACGACAGCTCTACCTATGGTCACTTTGTATAAAAAAAAAATCGTATAATTAACAAAACATGGAATTATCCATGTTAACAGTATTAAAAAGAGACATCCATTAGAATTATGAATCTTGCAAAACCTATCAGAAACATTACACAAAACAATGTAACTTTATAACAAAGCAAATACAGAAACTTTAAAACTTTAATGCTCAATGTTAAAAATTGTACTGAAATTGAATGGAAAAAACTTTGTAATATAATTTTTAATACATAATTCTGAAAATACAATGACTATATGGTTTTATATGAAATATACAGTGAAACTTGTATATAACGAACTGCCTAGGGACACAAGAAAACCAGTCTTTATAGGGAGGTGGTCTTTATATAGAAGTTGATTTGTACACAAATGGTACTATTGGGGACAGCAAAAAATGGTCTTTGTGACCAGGTGGTCTTTATACACAGGTGGTTGCTAAAGCAGGTTTTAGTAAATAAAGAAAAAGAAAAATTCTCCTCACTTTTGCCACCAAACTGTATGTACATTTTACATGTAAAAGTACATGTGTGTGCTAAATCAGCTTGAAATACAAAGTTATATTAAAATATCTTAATCACAGCTCAAGTTAAATGGAGAGTATTTTTTAGGCTTTAATACACTGTAATTAAAAAGTAATTTTATATATAATCTTATAAAGTGATCTGTTGACAAATTCAATCGTCTGGCAGTTTAAGCCTACATAGTATTTAAACTAGTACATCATCTACATGGGAAATATTCAAATTGCATATATGCGATTATTTACACTACTTCAGCATCTAAATGGAAATACATGTATTCAAACTGCAGAAATAAAATGACCTCAAACTATGCTGAAGGTCTCTGTAAGTAATGTGCTCTATCTCAACATGTGATACAACAATTAATTCATATTTCATAAAAAATAGACCGTTAGAATCAACCTTATTATTCTCAGATAAAACTTCAATGAAATTAATTTAAACAGTGTTTTAGGCCACACTCAAAAATTTTACACTTATGGTGGCAACGCGTTTTTAATGGTGGAGGAGAGAACATGGTTACAATGTACTGGGGAATAGACCACTGGCCTTACGCAAGTAAATTGGCAAACTTTGTCACAAAAATCAGTTTAGGTTTCCCTGGGGCTCAAACCTACAATGTTTGCTATTCTTAAAACAAGAGGCCCAATGGGCCTTAACGGTCATCAGAGAAAAATTTTGAGTCAAGTTTGATCAAAATTAACCCACCGGTTCCTCAGAAGAAGTCAAAACTGTTTAAAATTTTACCTAAAAAATTATCTTTTATATTTACGTTGGTGTCTTTGACCTTGACCTTTAACCCTATGACCTTGAAATTTTGTCAAAATGATCCTCAGATAATTCTTAACAACTTTCTCATATACGTTTGTGTACAAAAGGTCCATCAGTTTTGAGTTATTAAACAACTTGTAATTCAATTGTACTCTATGTTACTAAAACTCCCACTAGTGGCTCGTTTATGGACAGATTTCATTTTCGTTCGCAGAATTTGAAGATATTGACTTAACATCATGCATACAAAATTTGAAAGTCATGTGATCATTGGTTCATCAAAAGAAGATTTTTGAAGATATACCAAGTTTTGGTCCTTTTTGGTCCCTTATGAATCCTAGCTTCTTTTTATTCGCAAACTTCATGCGACTACACATGGGGATGATACATGCCATGTTTGGTTAAACTTGTTTCACTGGTTCTTGAGAAGAAGTCAAAATTGGGTAAATGTTAACTATGCATGACTCACAACGACAGACAAAAGACAATCACAATAGGTTATCCTAAGCCTATGGCTCAGGTGACCTAAATATCCAATAAAACTATGCTGGTACAAGAATAATTACCCTAACAGAAAAAAAGAAATAAAATAATAATATTTTCATGAATATAATTAGAGTGTGTACATCAATAGTATATACATCATTACATGTACATATTAATATAAATGTATGTATGTGTAGACAGTTACATTGTTTAAATTCTGTTCATATTTATTGATTATATTTGCATTTTTAGAATACTGACTTCTACTTAAAAAAACAAACCAGGAAATAATGAGTTGTTTTAAAGTGGTTAGAGAATCACACAAACTATATCACAACAACTCTTGTCTATAATTAACCAGACCTACTTAACACAGACCTATTCAACACAAACCAAGTCAATACAGACCTAATCAACATAGACCTAGCTAATCAACACAGACCTAGTCAACACAGATCTACTCAACAAGGATCTAATCAACATAGACCCAGTCAACACATATCTACTCAACACAGACCTAGTCAACACAGACCTACTCAACACAGATCTACTCAACTCAGTCTAATAAACACAGACCTACCGTAATTAGCAGAGATCTAATTAACAAAGATCTAATCAACACAGACCTAATTAACACAGATTTAATCGACACTGACAGAGTCAACACAGACCCAATCAACACAAATCTAATAAACACAGACCTAATCAACACAAATCTAATCAACAGAGTTTTGACCAACTGAGATCTTATTAACACAGGTCTAATCAATATATTAAATCAACACAGATCTAGTCAACATTCAACTGGTCTAGTCAATGCAGATATAGTCAAGTACTGAAGTAAACATAGACCTACTCAAGACAGGTGTGTCAACATTCAGCTTTACTCAACACATAGATTTGTAAACAGATCTAATAAACACTGCTCTAGTTAATGCAGGTTTAGTCAACAAAGGTCTAGTTAACATAGGCTTACTTAAAACTGGTCTGGTCAACATAGGTCTTATCAATAGGGTCTAATCAACACTGGTCTACCTATTACACATCTCCTTAACACACACCCAGGACAGGCTAGAATCTAAGCTGATTTTGTAAGATGTTTGCCAGTTAACTTGCCTAAGACTGATTGTCTTTTCCCAGGTACATGTACACTGTTACTAATCCAAGGTTTTCTCCTCTACCTTTATATGCTACCTGCCACAATATCACTGAAAAAAAGAATTTTCTTGCTTATTTTCAAAAGTATCCCAGAATTCTTCAAGTAATTTGGTAAACTTAAAATACATGTGACAAAACATGTATACAGTCCAATGTATACATTTCAAAACAAAAATTGGAAAAATTGACATAACTTTAGGGGAAACTAAGACAAATATTCTAGTATGGAAATAGCCTTTAAAATGGCTGTAAATTTCTGCCTTTTAATGACTGGTAAAAAAAACATTTAAAAGCCTCAAAGTAAAATATATACTTGACTCTAAGTAACTCTCATTGTAAATGCTACTTATGTTCTGTCTGGAGACCTAATTCTGTCCTACCTACATTGTTTGGGGTATTCTGTCCTACCTACATTGTTTGGGGTATTCTGTCCTACCTACATTGTTTGGGGTATTCTGTCCTACCTACATTGCTTGGGGTATGTTATGACAAGATTACATATACAAGGTATGTACATGTATATATACATCAGTACACAATGATGTTGAATTCTACAACCTTTCTCCAATGTTTATATGAAAATTTATATTACTTGTACAACAAATGACAAAACTGAGGTCAGGAATTTGATCTTTGGCCTAGATATTCTACATGCAAATGTAAATGTAACCAAACCAGTGAAACTGATTTAATTCATCGACCTTGAAAAACAATGGAGTCTTCTGTAAATCAATGACTTAGACTGGTCCAAATGTGTCTTACAAATACAAACCAGGGGCAGGGTTTGCCATAAGGGCCATAGACCAGGTGAACAGAAATAAAGATTTGCTTCCAATACGTTTATAATAAATATTGTCAAAACCTTGTGGCACACAGAGAATTGCTCTTAATATTTGACCTTCTACTGAAATAAATATAGAAAACCTAGTTACAATGTTACTCTTTTCTTTTAAATATTTAATCTCCCTTTTTTAAAAAGGTAAACCAACAAACAACAAAGGCGTCGGAAACAAATTTAATTGAAAGTGGGGGGGGCTAAACCAACTTAAAGCACACACATGCCAGAAACGTCCGGGGGCTTAGCCCCAATTTTCAACACCTATGTCTATCTTTACAAAAAATGGGGGGGCTAAGCCCCCCCTAGCCCCCGGCTCCGACGCCTATGAACAAGTTGAGGTAACTAATACAAATCTGAACATCTCTATTCCAACTCACATATTCCAATGTTCAATCTGATAATCAAACCCAAGTTTCACCTCACTACATGTACATTGTACAGTGTACATAGTATTAGAATTTGAATTGTGAATAGTGTTAAATGCCACACTCAAACATTTTTCACTTATATGGTAGCACTAGCAGACAGTTTTTTTTTTTTTAATGGTGGAGGAGAAACTGAGAAGAGACCACCGGTCTTCCACAAGTAAATTGGCAAACTTTCTCACAAAAATCAGCTAAGTTGCAACTTGTGCTGACCACAAGTGAGATACTTCACGGTTCAAAGTGTGATGCTGTAACCACTTAGCCCCAGAGGCCCCGGACTACACAGGACATTTCGAAATCCCAACTCCTTTTTTCAGACTTCATTTTAATCAGTGTTAATTTATAGTCACAAACTGTCAAACCATAAATAAAAACCACAACAAAGTATGGCTAAACACTTTAATGTTTAAGAGGATCAGTGGATAAATGATAGGGATCGGTGACTTTTGTATATTTACTTGTCCTTGGAGCTGTTAATTTCCATCAAAAATATTTGAACTCCTGTCCCAGGCATGATTAAAGTTTGAATACACATTTGTCTATGAATTATATACATGTATATACAGATTTCAAATAGATTTGCATACCTGTAAGTATATTCAAGCAATATATATATATATATAATTTGAGGGAAAAACTTCCCAATTTGGTGTTGATGCCACAACCATATTGAAAAATTGACTGACATAAGGGAATTTACATTCAAAATAAGAGGCCCAAGTGGGCCTCAATCACTCACCTGAGAACCATCTACAAATGTGGAAAGAAGACCATGAAAAATATGTACATGTAGGCTGATCTGGCCAAGAAACATAAATATTGCTATTTCAATAAATTCATAAAAAATTCTAGAAATCAAAATTTTGGCAAAATTCTTGCACAAAAACATTTCTTCAACTATATACAAGTAAAACACTTTAATGCATCATTGTGAATGCAAGGGGAGATAATTAAGGAAATCATGCGAAAATTAATGAAAATGACAAAGGTTGAAAAGACCTCGCATCAAAAACTGATATTCCGATTTCTATGAAAAATACAAACTTGAATCATACATTCATGTAGATCACTCAGAAACAATCCGTTTTTCAATTCATGTAGTGGTTTTGGAGAAGAAGATTTTCAAAAAGGGTACCTTTTGGGACCTATTCTACTCTGCCCTGGATCCATCCCTAGGCCAATCTGACTGAAAACTACAAACTTGGTAAATGACATAAGCACTTGCTTCCTGAAAATTTTGTCAAAATTCCTTCAGTAGTTTTGAAACAAAAACTGATAGTGTGAAAAATGCAAACCCCCCCCCCCTTTTTTTTTTTTTTGCCGTCTTAAAAAAATTCATTAAAAATTCTAGAAATTAAATTTCTGCAAAATTCTTGGACAAAAACATTTTTTCACCAAATTACAAGTAAAACATATTAAATGAATGCATCAAAGTGAATGCAAGGGGAGATAATTGAGGAAATAATGCAAAAATTAATGAAAATGACAAAGTCTGAAAAGACCTCAAAAATGCGTCAAAAATTAATATTCCGATTTCTATAAAAATACAAACTTGAATCATACATCCCTTCAGTGGTTCAGAGAAGAAGTCAAAAATATGAAAAGTTTACAGACGGACGGGGAGTGATCATAATAGCTCACTTGAGCCTTCGGGTCTGGTGAGCTAAAAAAGGTTCCATTAAATTTCAATTTCCATGTGTACAAACAGTTTTTCTCAATTTGACACAAATTCATGTTAAAATTCCCAATTGTGTCACCAATGGCATTTTCCCAAAATTGACAGAAAAAGGCCTTTATAGT
This sequence comes from Atrina japonica, assembly GCA_030159075.1. Taxonomy (NCBI): domain Eukaryota; kingdom Metazoa; phylum Mollusca; class Bivalvia; order Pterioida; family Pinnidae; genus Atrina; species Atrina japonica. Next base: position 163,898 of record BROG01000777.1, on the reverse strand, counting down.
TATATAATGATTTTCAATTTACAAGTACTCACTTGACCTAAATGTACTTGTAACCAAGGGCATTGACAACTGTCAGTTTATGTTTATCATGTACATTACAAGTGTCTCTTATGATAAACTGAATACATATCCTCTTTACTTCATCAATATTTACATGAAAAAAAAGATTGGGAACATCTGTAAATTTTAGTTTACCAGTATATATGTACCTACAATATACAAGTATGTACATCTAAATCTTGAGTTACATACTTATACCCTCCTTTAAGTTATAAACCCCTATGGTCACATTTAGACTCACCCAAATCAATACAAAGTATGGTCTACTGTCATAAATCAGGAATGAATAAGTTAATAATTCATATTAAATTACTGTAAAATTTGGATGCAAAATAAAAAACTCCTAAATTTTGCCAGTGGACTTTACCATTCTTTGAAATGGGTGAGTTCAAATGTGAATACAGGGGTCAATGAGCTGAAATACACATTTGTCTATGAATTATATACATGTATATACAGATTTCAAATAGATTTGCATAGTTGTAAGTATTTTTAAGCAATATACACACATGTACATTGTATATACAATTTGACGAAAAAACTTCTAATTTGATGTTGAGGCCACGACCATATTGAATTAAAGTACTGATACGAGTTGATGGCAATCGTAAGTTTTAATGAGGTATAATACACTCAGTATACTGAATACTTTTTAATTTGGTAAAATTAGGTTTTACAAAAAAAAAAGGAACTAAACTCAGGTCAGACATCTGGCCTAATGTGAGTACTGATGGCTTATTTATTATGCAATAAACTAAATAGATCAGTAATATGATTATAAAATCTTGTGCTTATAAACATCGTTTCATCGATATTAAATTTCTATGCGGCAGGGCAGTATTATACCCTTATGCTATACTTCCTGTCAGTAGCCTTAAATCTCTAGGTCAATATGTGTACATGTAAAACATTTTCCCAACTTCAAAGACTGTCGCAAGTTTCTTGTCAGTTAAGATTTTGATTTGATTTGAATTTTTGTTTTACACTATACTCAACAATCTTTCAGTCATATGATGGCGTCCAGTTTTTATTGGTGGAGGAGAAACCCCGGTTACCCAGGTAAAGACCACCGACCTTCCACAAGAAAACTGGCAAACTTTCCCACTTAATTCAAAATGACCCTAGAGGGATTCGAAACAGAGGTGAGAGGCCTTGTGATTTAAAGTGTAATGCTCTAACCACTCGGCCACTGAGGCCCCCTCTCATCAGTTAAGATCAGGTGTATGAGGAATGACACAACTTCTATGTCCAACTTCACAGACAGATCTTGCCAACACACAGTAAGGGAAACTTGACCAAAACTCATTTTCATATTAATCCTCCTGTCTATTGCTTTTAATGTCAATTTAATCACAAGAGTATAATGGTAAAAAATAATTGAAAAGTAACATTCTAAATCAAATTTATAATATCTTAAAATTCATAAAGGACACCGAACTGACCTTTTATAGCATATACTTCAACAAGTCTTGTAGACCTAAATTTTTCAGTGAATTGTTACTATATTTTTGTCATTATAAAAAGCAAAAATATATAAATTAAAGTGTGATTTGGAAATTTCAATCTTGAAGTTGAGTTTATGTTGCTGAAATGCACATACATGTGTAGTTTTGTGGCAATATAATGTGTTATTAAACCAATACTTCAAAATGTGCTTTGACTTGTTCCCAATAAACAACTTAGCATAACATAACTGCGTTGATGTTCCATCAACTGGTAAAAATGAATTGACATAAGGGAAACTGCAATTAAACAAAGGGTTCCATTATATTTGAATTTACATGTGTACAAACAGTTTTTCTCAATTTGACACAAATACATGTTAAAATTCCCAATTGTGTCACCAATGGTATTTTCCCAAAATTGACAGAAAAAGGCCTTTATAGTTACAAAGTGATTTTCAATTTACAAGTACTCACTTGACCTAAATGTACTTGTAACCAAGGGCATTGACAACTGTCAGTTTATGTATATCATGTTCATTACAAGTGTCTCTTATAATAAACTGAATACATATCCTCTTCACTTCATCAATATGTACATGGAAAACAAGATATTGCGAACATTTGTAAATTTTAGTTTAAGTGTATATATGTACCTACAATATACAGGTATATACAGGTATGTACACCTAAATCTTGTACTACAAATCCTCTTCACTTTATCAATATGTACATGCTCTGTAAACAAATGTTTATGTCATGTTCATGATGTTGTGGTGTAAAAAAGTCAATTTACATACAATGTACATGAACTAGTATACTTTATACAATGTACATGGACTAGTATACTTTATACAATGTACATGAACTAGTATACTTTATACAATGTACATGGAGTATACTTTATACAATGTACATGGACTAGTATACTTTATACAATGTACATGGACTATACTTTATACAATGTACATGGAGTATACTTTATACAATGTACATGGAGTATACTTTATACAATGTACATGGAGTATACTTTATACAATGTACATGGAGTATACTTTATACAATGTACATGGAGTATACTTTATACAATGTACATAAACTAGTATACTTTATACAATGTACATGGACTATACTTTATACAATGTACATGGAGTATACTTTATACAATGTACATGGAGTATACTTTATACAATGTACATGGAGTATACTTTATACAATGTACATGGAGTATACTTTATACAATGTACATGAACTAGTATACTTTATACAATGTATATGAACTAGTATACTTTATACAATGTACATGGACTATACTTTATACAATGTACATGAACTAGTATACTTTATACAATGTACATGAACTAGTATACTTTATACAATGTATATTAACTAGTATACTTTATACAATGTATATGAACTAGTATACTTTATACTTTATACAATGTACATGTACTATACTTTAAACAATGTACATGTAGTATACTTTATACAATGTACATGAACTAGTATACTTTATACAATGTACATGAACTAGTATACTTTATACAATGTACATATAGTATACTTTATACAGTGTACATATAGTATACTTTATACAGTGTACATATAGTATACTTTATACAGTGTACAATGTACATATAGTATACTTTATACAGTGTACATATAGTATACTTTATACAGTGTACATATAGTATACTTTATACAGTGTACATATAGTATACTTTATACAGTGTACATATAGTATACTTTATACAGTGTACATATAGTATACTTTATACAGTGTACATATAGTATACTTTATACAGTGTACATATAGTATACTTTATACAATGTACATATAGTATACTTTATACAGTGTACATATAGTATACTTTATACAGTGTACATATAGTATACTTTATACAGTGTACAAGTAGTATACTTTATACAATGTACATGTATAGTTGTATATATCCACAAGTATTCTACTCTCATCTGTTTCCAGTCTACAAGTACTATTTATGTGCATATCAAGCTAGACCTACAAACTATCAAACACTACATTATTTACACCGATGTCTAAACTAGATCTAAGATCTAAATGATAATCTATACATGAAGGCTACATGTACATGTAGATATATCTAGGCTCTGTACACAATGTCAATTTCTTGACCAGTTACGATGTATATAGATGTATAGATACAGAAGAAACAGTGTAAATGTATTTAAAGATGTGTCTGATAGGAAAAAGTTAGCTATAAGAACCCCTCCCCCCTCCTCCAAAAAAAAATTTAAAACAAATAAATACAAAAGACAGGAAGAACAATTATACATCAGACCCAAAACAACAACAAAATACATCTATATGTACATGTAAAAACAAAAGTGGGGAATAAACCGGTAAAATTTCAGTTAAATTGAAAGCACTGAGCAGTTGTATTGGCATTGCATTGTACACATGATATAGTGTGTTTGTTACTTACAAGATGCAGCCACATGTTGATGGATGCTGATGTAATATTTCCTGCCGTTTACATGTATATATGCCAATCAATTTATTAAAACAATATGTTTAAACACTAAATGTACATGCACTGAATACCTGGTGCTTCTTCATGTTGTGTGTATCTTATCTTTAAATAGATAATGACATGTTGGAACTGTACAAAGAACTTGACACTTTGATCTTAGACCATGAGGCAAGTTTTATTTTCTTAATCAGAAAAACAGACAATGAAAGTACTACATCACTGATGTTTCTTACATAATGATATGTTAATGGCATTTATATTGAATACAGAGCTGATGCATATAGAAACATTCATAAATATTTAGGGATTGAGACAATCAAACACAAAAAAGAGAAGATTGCAGACATCTGTAAATTTTAGTTTACCGATATATACCGGTATGTACCTGCAATATGTAGGTATGTACATCTAAATCTTCGGTTACATACTTGTACCCTCTTTTAAGTCATACACCCCTATGGTCACATTTAGACTCATCCAAATCAATACAAAGTATGGTCTACTGTCATAAATCAGGAATGAACAAGTTAATGTGCATATTGAATTATTGTAAAATTTGGATGCTAAATCAAAAACTCCTAAATTCTGCCATTGGACTTTACCATTCTTTGAAATGGGTGAGTTCAAATGCGAATACAGGGGTCAATGAGATAAAAGACTCTACCTGCATAACAATGAAATTTAAAAATTTTCAAAACACAGTGGAATTTAATTTTTGTTATGTTGATATTGGGTAAGTTTAACCTTCAGGACCCGAAGTCACCAAATTTACTCAGTACTCAAGCTCAACAAACTTTTCATGATTTTAGGGAAAAAACATGCAAAAATTATTCTGTAACTAGACATGTTTGTATATTGACGGCATACAATTGTAAATACTGATCAAAATTTGTTATCATTTGCAGAAATCTTCAGAAATATTTAAAAATTCCTTGAGTATATACTCAAATTTTGAGTACCATACTCAACATATTTATTCCAAAAATTTATGTAAAAATTTATATGTGAATGATAAAAAATAATAATATATTTCCTTATCACTCAAACCCTAAAGTTTAACAAATAATTATATAGTCAAAATAATGAAATAAAATTTGAGCTTGAGTTATGAGTAAATTTGGTGACTTTGAACCCAGTTATATCAAAGTTGAACAGCTGGTCGCGATTAAGATTGACAGATACAGTCAAAACTTGTTAGGTAATCTCAATTTATCTCAAGATCAAATGCAGGTTGGGCCCTGACATTTTTGCTTCTATCTCTTATATAAAAAAAAATCTGATAACTTGAGATTGGAAAAGTTGAAAAACCAAACATGGTCCCGATGCTTAATTTCAATGTGAAAGTAACCAGTAATTTCATGTACATCGTCATTAAATCATTCTGACAGGAATATTTATAAAAGGTCTGTATTGTACTCTGTTAGTTTAAAAAAAAACTGTTAATCTAACCACCTCCTATTTTATTTTCTTGATTTAACTATTGACCAACTTCAAAGTTTAAATTAAAAAAAAGTTTAAAATTAAACCATAAACGTTAACTTATGCAGACATTATTCGATTTCTGAAAATACACACAAATATACATGTATGTAGGTAATTACTTATGTATTCTAAATGTTTTTTATGTTATCATTATAAACACTCCATTATCTACTGGTACATGCTTGTACTGAAATTTTATGCTGCGAACTGTGTGTAATGATTTTGATTTCAGAAAAATTTACTATATATCTCTTGATCTAAATAATTTATATGTACCTGTACACGTATACTTTATATATACTGGTACACGTATACTTCATATATACCGTTACACATATACTTTATATATACTGGAACAGGTATACTTTATATATATTGGAACAGGTATACTTCATATATACCGGAACACATATACTTTATATATACTGTAACACGTAAACTTTATATATACCGGAACACGTATACTTTATATATACCGGAACATGTATACTTTATATATACCGGAACAGGTATACTTTATATATACCGGAACAGGTATACTTTATATAAACTGGAACAGGTATACTTTATATATACCGGAACACATATACTTTATATAAACTGGAACAGGTATACTTCATATATACCGGAACACATATACTTTATATATACTGTAACACGTATACTTTATATATACCGAACATGTATACTTTATATATACCGGAACAGGTATACTTTATATACCGGAACACTTATACTTTATATATACCACTATAAGTATACATTATATATACCGGAACACGTATACTTTATATATATCGGTACACATATACTTTATATTTTATATATACCGGAACACATATACTTTATATATACCGGAACACGTATACTTTATATATACTGGAACACGTATACTTTATATAAACTGGAACATGTATACTTTATATATACCGGAACAGGTATACTTTATATATACCGGAACAGGTATACTTTATATATACCGGAACACGTATACTTTATATAAACTGGAACATGTATACTTTATATATACCGGAACACGTATACTTTATATATACCGGAACACGTATACTTTATATATACCAGTACAAGTATACTTTATATATACCGGAACACGTATACTTTCTATATATCGGTACACATATACTTTATATTTTATATATACCGGAACATGTATACTTTATATATACCGGAACACGTATACTTTATATATACCGGAACACGTATACTTTATATATACTGGAACACGTATACTTTATATATACCGGAACACGTATACTTTATATATACCAGTACAAGTATACTTTATATATACTGGTACACGTATACTTTATATTTTATATATACTGGTACACGTGTACTATATATACACACATATAAATTGACTCCTTATAAACTTGGGTCATTTGAATTTCTGTTTGTACATTCAATTAATAGAAATGATGCATAGAGATCAATGGAAGAAGCTTAAGAGTGGTGACTTAATTTATTTTCATGAAACATGTATACAACAATGTATATACACTTATATACAATCTACAATGTATATACACTTATATACAATGTATAATGTATATACATTTATATACATTGTATAATATATATACATTTATATACAATATACAATGTATATTTATATGCATTGTATTACTGTTCACATGCCACTCCAATGCTTATAGAGTTCAAAGTGAGCATGGCTTACTGTGTACATTGTTGTACATTGTATATATTCTAAATGGAAAATATCAAATTTGTATAGAACAAAATGTAGTAACATTTTAAAATAGACAGACCCTACATTACATTGTAACACCATATTCAACCCATTAAGCAAACAGGGGCCAAGGTGCTACAAAAATCAGGATTAAGTGGTGGACACTTAATGGGACCAATTAATAGTCAAATTGACTTTTAAAATCAGTTAAAATTTTATAAGGCACAGTGGTAAAGTTGTTGTAGTTATTACTGAGGACACCTATCAAGGCACAGTGGTAAAGTTGTTGTAGTTATTACTGAGGACACCTATCAAGGCACAGTGGTAAAGTTGTTGTAGTTATTACCGTGAACACCATCAAGGCAGAGTGGTAAAGTTGTTGTAGTTATTACCAAGGACACCATCAAGGCACAGTGGTAAAGTTGTTGTAGTTATTACTGAGGACACCTATCAAGTCACAGTGGTAAAGTTGTTGTAGTTATTACCAAGGACACCTATCAAGTCACAGTGGTAAAGTTGTTGTAGTTATTACTGAGGACACCTATCAAGGCACAGTGGTAAAGTTGTTGTAGTTATTACCCAGGACACCTATCAAGGCACAGTGGTAAAGTTGTTGTAGTTATTACTGAGGACACCTATCAAGGCACAGTGGTAAAGTTGTTGTAATTATTACCAAGGACACCTATCAAGGCACAGTGGTAAAGTTGTTGTAGTTATTACTGAGGACACCTATCAAGGCACAGTGGTAAAGTTGTTGTAGTTATTACCCAGGACACCTATCAAGTCACAGTGGTAAAGTTGTTGTAGTTATTACTGAGGACACCTATCAAGTCACAGTGGTAAAGTTGTTGTAGTTATTACCCAGGACACCTATCAAGGCACAGTGGTAAAGTTGTTGTAGTTATTACTGAGGACACCTATCAAGGCACAGTGGTAAAGTTGTTGTAGTTATTACCGTGAACACCATCAAGGCAGAGTGGTAAAGTTGTTGTAGTTATTACCAAGGACACCATCAAGGCACAGTGGTAAAGTTGTTGTAGTTATTACCAAGGACACCTATCAAGGCAGAGTGGTAAAGTTGTTGTAGTTATTACCAAGGACACCTATCAAGGCAGAGTGGTAAAGTTGTTGTAGTTATTACCAAGGACACCATCAAGGAAGAGTGGTAAAGTTGTTGTAGTTATTACCAAGGACACCATCAAGGCACAGTGGTAAAGTTGTTGTAGTTATTACCCAGGACACCATCAAGGCACAGTGGTAAAGTTGTTGTAGTTATAACAGAGGTCACCTATCAACATTTTTCTGTTGCTGGGGACTACAGATAAACCATCACTTACAGTTTTTCAGGTCCTTGTCAACCAGCTAGAAAAGATTTTTTATTTTAAAGGGGGAGTGCTGCTATTGAAAATGAGAATATGAACATGTTTAGAGACAGCCTGACTCAGTCAGTAGCGCGCTCAACTCTTTATCATGAGGTCGCAAGTTCAAGTCCAGCCTGCAGCAGGTCAGATTCCTGTCCTTCGGACGAGACAGTAAAAACCGAAGTCCTGTGTCTGCAGTTAAAGAACCCTCACTGCTCAATGGATGTAAGTGCCAAGCATAGGCCAAACGTTGATGCCTTTCACTGGCATTAGTGCCATCTCCATATGAGTGAAAGATTTTTGAGTGGGATGTTAAACAACAATACAGTACAATGACTGTGTTTATATACAATTTATATACAGTACAATGTATGGGTCAATCACAATGAGGGTGGATTTATATATGGATTCTGCACTTAAATAAGATGGAGTGTACATGTATGTATAATACCAATATATTTTTCCACTATTAAATACAAGTAGAAACAATTTTAATATGATATAAAAAATAGTAAATTCTGTAGAAGAGTGCTTTCATCATAAAAAGGTAAATACAGTCAAAACTTGTTATTTCGAGATCGGTAATCCTTGTTAACTCGAGATCAAGCACCAATCCAGGCAATTTTCCTTCTTTATCTTACTGAAGAAAGACCCGATAACTCTAATTCAGAAAAGTGGAGAAAAAAAACACTGATGTTGATGTTAAAACATGGTCCCAATGCTTAATTTCAATGTGAAAGTAACCAGTTAGCCTATCTTGAGTTTATTGTTTTTTTCATCTTCATTAATTTATTATGTAATGATATGTCTAGTCCTGAAAAGATATGCCTTCTGTATGGTTTTTTTTTAGTACATACCAGTACAATGAATAAAAATATTCACAAAAATTCCAGTTTGCATACAATATACTGTCACAGGGACAAATAACTGTCCCTGCTGGGTATCAAACCTAGGGCCCCTGGATTATAAATCTGATGCCCTACCAATTGAGCTAAAGGGGTAACCCCACTAGCCAAGCTAGTAGGAACACAATTTAACCACTGCTACATTACATTATGTAGGCCTTCACGTATTCTAGCAATTATGAAGAGGCTCACAAGAGGTTTATCAGGATTCTATTTAGTGACAGACCTTTTTATTCAAGGACATGTATATTTCAATATTTTTACTTGGTCCCAACAACTTTGAGATAATGAGGTTCGACTGTATATCAAATAAATAAGTGTATTGATCAGGCCTAAAGGATTCGAATGAATATCAACATAAAATTTTATTGGACAAATTATTGGTCAGGAATATTGTGACAATGAATTTGATTCCTTGGTTGATCAGTTTGGAGAGATATTGTCAATTATTTACAGAATAATTCTGTGTAATTCTGGACAAGATATACTAACAATTGACAGGTCATTTCAAAATTAAAATGTCAATACTGAGTAAGTCTACTCAAACTTCAAAAGTGAAATGAAAACGGATTTGGAAAAAAAACATGAACACCTGTGATATTTATTTATAACTATAAACTATTGATTTGTTTAATTTCATAATAAGAATCAGTGCCTGTAAAATGTTTATCACAATCAATTTCTGCCCCACCACTAAATTTAAGTACATGTACAGAGATGAGACAAAAGTATTTGGACACTATCCTTTTTCATTATATACATGTATTTCATATAAAACCAGTTTTTCAAATAAATACATGTATTGTGAAGCCATTTCTGATAGCATTTCAATAGAACTTTCATCTTTAAACAAAGAATTAAACTAAGTTTCATTATATATTTTGATTTTTAATTTCAAAATAAGAAATTAAAAGATTTATTTATTTAAACAGAAAAAATTAATTTTGTGATGACAACTACCTAAATGGGTTAGTAAAACTGTGATGTCTAATTTTTACTTTCTGTTTAAATTGTTAAATCTTTAAAATTAAGAATCAGAAAATTACATCCAAATAATCAATAAAAATTGGAAACATCACTGTTTAATGGTGAAAATTCTACTGAAAAGTGATAAGAAATGGCTTCATACTATTTTTTGAAAAAATGTGGTTTTATATGAAATACAGAGTGAAAAATAAAAGTGTCAGGATACTTTTGTCCCATCTCTATACGACATAAACCTACATGAGAACATTCACATATGTAATGTACATATATTGTACAATGATTAATTTTATAATATGCCAAGTTGTTACTTACACCCTTTTAATTGTTCATTACAAATGTACATGCATGTCAAAAAGGGATACATGACATTCTGTTGGGACACTTTCCCCACTTCATTTGGCATACATGTCTAAAGATACTTTAAAGTTTAACCCATTCACCCTTAAAGACACATTTGGACTGGTCTAAGTCACTGATATATACAAGAGTCAATTGTTGTTCAGGGGTTGATGATATGAGTTAAGAATACTGTTACACTATAGTTACCAGTATCATAGATAAAACAAACAAGATTTCATTGATCGTGACTTATTTCATATGATATCAGTATGTATTCGAAAAAAAAAAAAACTCATAAATCCTCATGTTTTTGTTTATATGCCACATCAAGCAGTATCCAAAAGGAAATCTTTTGGACCATTTAATTCCTATTTGTAAAAAGGAGTGGTTTTTAAAGACTAAATTTCTACTTTACTTGCATTTTACTTGTGGGAAAACTGACAATAAATAAAAAAAAAATGCTTTTGTAACTTTCAATTTTGAATTTCATAAATTATTAATATTATTTAATGAAAGTTAACTGCCTATTTTTTCCAATAAATTGTCATCAATTTGGCATTTGTAAAGGAATGGGCCCACATGATATTTGGGTGAAAAATCAGATTGCATAGTTACATGCATTGCCTTATGTTTCTCACATGGGTGGTCCTTCTATATAAATTATAACACATGTACTGATGTAATCAATTCACAAATTATAGATCTGAATAACGAAAAAAATATCTATACCAGATTGTACATATTTAATGTCTCAGTATATTGTACTAGTACACTATAAATCTACACGCCAGATCTAGATCAAACACCTGCTGACTGTATCTATTAGCTAGTCATATAGTACTGAAGTACACCCCCCCCCCTTCCCGAATCTAATAACATTAGCTACAGTTACAGTAAACAAAACAAAAACAATATCCGTGTAATGAGATTGGAACTATTAAAGACATACTAAATCTGCCTTTATCTAATGATAAAATAAAGTTTATCAAAATATGCTTAAATAACTGAAATTTAACATGAGTCACATTTCTAAACCAGCAACTTAATCCATCTAAGTCAAGAGTATGTAAAAAGCCGATAGGCCAAGATTGGCTAGAACTGAAACACTCACTGTACAGCCAAGTAACGCAATGTCCAGTCCAAACATTCTCCCTGGATCTCTTCCGGTATCAAATGGTCATTTAAGATTCTGATGGGAAGAATATCATCCTCTTCTGTCTCAGCGATAACGGTATTGCAAAAATCATTCAGAAAACGTTGAAAAGACGGAATGTCATTGCCGTACGACTTCTCCATCACGTCTTCGTTTTCTCACGCCATTGACGGGCTTATGAATAGCACATTCTAATGAACGAAAATGTTCCACATAAGGGACAGTAACTCAATATTTTTACTACGGTTTTCGAAACAGCGATATGTAAAGCATTGAATATCGCTGGATATTTCAAGCATTATCAACAATGACAATAAATATTTTCTCATTAAATACAAAACATTAAAGCTCTGAAACTTTAACAATTATACAATTGTTAGGGTATTATAAAGATCAAAATACTGAATGCAGTAATTGATTAAAACAGTTAAAATCAAACTGATATAAATACCTCCGCTGTAACTAATAGGTTTCTAATTTCTGATTTAAGATGCTATACAAAAAGTGGAAACATAGTATTCAATTATTTTTTGCATATCCCTCGGTCGAGTAAATTGAGTGATTGAATTATAATATCAATACAACATTTAACTGATCCGAAAACATTTTGTGTATAAAGTAGATGAAATGAAAAAAGTATATAATTAAATAAAATAAATAGCTCATACATCCTAAATCTAAAAGTTATATAATAAGAAATCGCACTGTGTTCAGAGAGAGAGAGAGTTTGTTCGTGGCACACACACACACACACACACACACACACACACACACACACACACACATATATATACATATACATATTATATATACACACATATATATATATATATATATATATATATATATATATATATATATATATATATATATATATATATATATATATATATACAAGTATGTAAGATGACATCTTATCCATTTTACAAACTATGTATTCCCAGATTATGTATTTCACTTGTTTGTTCTAAAATACGTTCTCAATTTAAAAATGATTATTGAAATAACTTCCTAACTTCGCAAGACCGTTACCTCGGAAGTTTAATTTAACATTTCTTATACAGCCTCTCTAAAAATGATATCGGAATGAACAACTAATAATTAAAAAAAGATGAGCCCTTCAGTCATGAAGTCTCTCACTTCTGGTCAGCGCAGAGTCGAGCCTCGCTTGTAACTAAGCTAATTTTTGCAAGAACGTTTGCCAGTTTACTTGTGGAAGCTCGATGGTTTCTTCCCGGATACATTGTAACCCGGTTCTCTCCTCCATTACTAAAACTGGTCGCCACAATATAAGCGAAAAATTGTTGTGTGACGTAAAACACTATTTAAAATTCAAATTCTAAATAATTCATATATGGAGGTGATTTTATCTAGATTTAAACTGTTTCACAAGGCATTCCTGTTAAGGCATTCCTGTTGATGTTGTTTTCTTGTGTATCCCCTTGCATTCGCCTTACAGTCCATATATAAGTTCCAATGACCCTGATACGTACATATAATTGATTATCGACATTATTAAAAGAAGTCAGTTGCGTAAAATGTCTCTTACGTTGTAAGTAATTCACGCAAAATCTGATGGAAATTTCCTTTGTGGTCTAAAATTATCTATTATAAATATGCTTTAGTTATTCTTAATTTGTTTGCTATTATGGTACCATACTCCACAAGAGACCGAAACGATGCTAATAAAATAAATAAAATATAATATAATATACATGTGTCTGTGTCGTTTCTATCATATTGTGTGTTATACAATAAAAATGACACAAAAACATGTTTGTGCTAGATACCCGTGCCAAATTCAACGATGTTTATGGGAATTACAATAAAATACGCTTTAAACCAATATTTCCGTTATATGGTGGCAGTTAGTTTTCAGTGGCAGGCAGAAATCCCAGATGCGGCATATTCGAGGGAAATTCCAACATGTCGACCGGTCGCAGACCTTCAGCAAGTTATCCGGCAAATTCAACAATCGCACTCTGGACTCGAACCAGTGAGATACATCATGGTTTGAACCGAGGTGCCCCAAACATAACTGAAATATTGAGGTTTCCTACAAAGTGTTTCATTTTTGTGAAAGTATACTATTCATTGACTAGGAAGCAAATCAAAGGGATATATATATATATATATATATATATATATATATATATATATATATATATATATATATATATATATATATATATATATATATATATATATATATATCCTACAATTACATTTGAAGCAATTTGCTAACGTGTTGATAATATAAGAATTGTTCTTGTATATGAAAAAGTGCCCTCCTATTGGCATTTGTTTCAATAGACATACTTTTTTGTGTGAATTCTTATCGTGGAATTTTGGAACCAAAACTGATTCCTCAGAGATGCATACAAACCCATCTTGTTAGTGTCTATTCTTGCTGATTCCTTAGGGATACATACAAACCCATCTTGTTAGTGTCTATATGTATGACTTTTTTTACTTAACCTAGTTTGATTCCAATATGCAATTCCCACTAAACTAAGATTGATTTTTTTTAGCTTTTTCGGCGTTTCATTTTGGAAATTAATTATATTATACAATCCATTCGATGTCCACTAGAATAAGAGATTAACTTCAGTATCACCAATTTTATGTCTTATTACTTTAAAAAAAAATTACGCCACTTTATTATTCTTACTTGAATACATAATATACATTTTTCATTTATTGCCGATTTTGTATTAAAGGCAGGAAAAGTTTAATTGTTTTAGTGTACACACCGAAGGGAGAAAACTCCTATAAGAATTTTTCAAGGTGATTTTTCCATCAGGGACGATAACTGTTAAAGGCTTATACAAAGTAAAAATTTTTAGTCTATGGATAATCGAAACTGCAAGTACATTAGAATACGACAAATTAGATATGAAAAAGGTCTCAACATGAAGAACAATTGCAAATCTCAAATGGAATATTACTAGGGGCCCGTTTTACGAAAGGTCCTAAGTCCTAAATCCTAAGTCTTAGTCCTAATTGTCAAGGGACTGGCCAATCAGCGATGCGTTGGTAGTTAGGACTAAAAGTTAGGATTCAGGGGTCCGTTTAACGAAAGGTCGTAAGTCCTAAATCCTAAGTCTTAGTCCTAAATGTCACGGGACCGACCAATCAGTGATGCGTTGTAATGGTAGTTATGACCAACAGTTAGGATTTAGGACTTAGAACCTTTCGTAAAACGGACCCCAGGTGTCCGAAAGGAGTCTGTTCGGTGAAGAATGTCATCAGTTAGTTTGAGATATGATTGGCGAAGGGGAGTCACTGTATGTGATCGTGCCCCAGAACACTATCTAATATTCCTGAGAGGTGTGCTTCATCATGAGCGTTTAACAAAATTCCCGTATCGACCTACAAACAAATGAAATACATAATCTGGGAATACATAGTTTGTAAAATGGATAAGATGTCATCTTACATACTTGTAAATATATATATATATATATATATATATATATATATATATGTGTGTGTGTGTGTGTGTGTGTGTGTGTGTGTGTGTGTGTGTGTGTGTGTGTGTGTCACGAACAAACTCTCTCTCTCTCTGAACACAGTGCGATTTCTTATTATATAACTTTTAGATTTAGGATGTATGAGCTATTTATTTTTTTTAATTATATACTTTTTTCATTTCATCTACTTTATACACAAAATGTTTTCGGATCAGTTAAATGTTGTATTGATATTATAATTCAATCACTCAATTTACTCGACCAAGGGATATGCAAAAAATAATTGAATACTATGTTTCCACTTTTTGTATAGCATCTTAAATCAGAAATTAGAAACATATTAGTCACAGCGGATGACTTTATATCAGTTAGTTTGAGATATGATTGGCGAAGGGGAGTCACTATATATGATCGTGCCCCAGAACACTATCTAATATTCCTGAGAGGATCGTTTAACAAAATTCCCGTATCGACCATAAAACTTCTTTACTGACGATTTCAATCGTTTAACTACGTAACACTGCGAATAGTTTATTAGAGAGTCGTTTGACTCTTAAAATAAAACATTCATAAGAGGGGCATGACCTTGCATAACGTATCAGATACGAAATGAAAACGCCATAGGCAGGGGAAGATGGAATATTACTACAAGGAACGAAAAGTTCGTGATATGGAAATTGAAATCGCAGCAGGGGCCAGTTTCACTAAATGTCATAACTTTACGTGTAGACGTAAAACTAGACATACGCCTGAATTGAGTTTCACTAAAGGTCATATCATTCTCCCTACGTATAGACTTACGTCTGAGCTTACGTCTGCTCCAAACTACTGCTATAAAAATAATTTCACACGCAACTTAGTGCATGCAGCGACATATAAATCTTATAAAGCTTTTGTGAAACTGAAACTACGTAGACTACACGTAATTAATTAAAATCGCTATTCGAGTTACGTCTACGTTTGCGGGCAAAGTTACGACCTTTAGTGAAACTGGTCCCAGATGTGTTGCTATCTGTCGTCTCATTGATCTCAAGCTCAACAGGATAAAGTTGAAATTCTGAATTATTTATGGACAGGACGTCGTCGATGTGCCTGTGAATAAAATCGAACTAAGATGCTAACTGTTTATTCCCTGTGCAGAGCAGAGACTGAATAAATTATGCTTCATGTGAATAAAAAATATGTCAGTCAAGAGTGGTGCACAATTGTTACCCATCGGAATGCCGACAATTTGCTGGGAAATCTTTCCCGCAAACACCAAAAAGATGTTGTATACTAGAAGCTCCAGCATCTTAATGATATAGTCTTCACTGTAGGATACTTGTTATTGGAATCAGAGTGTTCTGTCATAAAATAAGGTTCTTCATGACCTAACACCGAATAGTTATATCTGCCATTTATATATTTGTATACAAAAGAGTTTTTGTATAATAGGTGTGAGTCTACGTTCCACTCAAGAATCTTTCACTGATATGGAGACGTCACGAAATGCTGGTGAAGGGCTTCAAATTTTGGCATATGTTCGACACTTTGACACGGGACCTAAGCGTATACGTATTTGCTGACTATCCGCGGGAATATGTCGGGTTGATCAAGTCCATGGAATGCGAGACGAATTGACCAAAGCGATATTACCGAGGAAGATCAGTAACAACCCTAATGGCTGTTTTATTTGCTTGAGGACCACATTCTGATATAGGAATTGTCTTCAATTGTCACTGTACATAGAATAATGTGTATCATATCATCTGCCATTGCCGTCTATTATTATTATTTTTTATTTTTGCTATTGATCAACCGTAGAACTATGGAAGGCAATCACGTGACTTTTTATACCGAATGTAATGGCGACATTTCAATCCGAGGCAAAACAAATGGATACATGACGGGTAACGTTTAGTGCTAAAATTACAAACTTTACGGTTGAATGATGAACTCGTTTGCAATTACAATGTCTCATTGTCTGAAACGAATGACTTATTTATTGTTTGATCCCTAATTTGAGTTAAATGTAGCCTAACGTTATCGTTTGACATGGATGTGGACTCCACATCTCGTACCTGTAGGCCTACTTATATATTTCTAAAGATGGAGTGAAATGTGTTATCATTTAATCTAGGTTTGGCTGTTTGTTAAGCGGGAAAGTAAGTCGAGAAAAGTGTTATAAGAGAGGTAAAAGTGAAAGAAAAGCTTTAAATATGTTAAGAAAAACCAGTTCTTTTACTACCGGGTTGAAACCGGGAATTTCCCGTATGTGGAATTTGAATTCATCCTATCAGTTAAGGTATCAAATGTCCACATTCTATGTTTAATGGCCTCCAGTCACGTTCTGTTTAACTTGGATGTTTACCCGTGATGCGTATGTACTCTGTAACAAAACACAGAACACGATGTTATGTATGAGTTTTTAGCCCACTATTAACAGATGGTGAAATATTCATATGACCCTGCATCCGTGGTCCGTCCGTCGTCCGTCCATCGTCTTGTTACTGCTAGTTCTCAGAAAGGACTCCAGTGATCTCCTTGAAATTTAACAAGGAAGTTCCCCTTAAGATCTAGTTGTGCATATTACATTTTCAGCACATAGGATGTTTGTTACCGTTATTTTTCAGGAAGGATAGATGGGATCTCATTGAAATTTGACATGAAGGTTCCTCTTAAGATCTAGTTGTGCATACTGCATTTTCAGAGAGATTTGAAAATATTTGAAAAATTTGAGATATGGCCGCCTGAATGGATTTCCTTGAAATCGGATATGAAGGTTCCCCGTGAGGTCTAGTTGTGCATATGACATTTTCTGAGAGATTGGATTCCAACATGGCTGGCAGGCTTAGATTTAAGTATGTTTTCTGAGAATGTATTAAAAGAATCTTTTCGAAATTGATTATGGAGGTCCCCTGAGGTCTAGATGTGCATATTACATTTTCAGAGAGATCAAAATCCAAGATGGACACTTGTAGACCATGTTGAATTCCATTCTCTCTGAAAATCTAACATGGTCAGTTCAAGTTCAGTTTTGCTATAATCTTGAGAAAAAAGTATTTCACAGAAATATGGATTTAAGTTCAAATTCAATGTTGAGACAGAACATTCCATTGTGGGCGCCAAGATCCCTCTGGCATCTTTTGTTGTAAAATAATAGTTTCTACAACTGTTCAGTACAAGTTTAAACAAGTTCACAATATAGTATAAAAACATTTTATTCACAATAGAATCTTTGTCAATACATTTTACATTCATTCAAGGGGTCAGAGAATGCTTCCAATGCTTTCCCGATGGCATCTTGTAAAGTCGCATAAAATTTGCACACAAAAATAAACCCCCAAACCCCAACAAACAATTTTATATTACAGTCAATCAACAAACAGATCAGGGCAATGGATTGTACATGTATATCAAATTAATTAATCCAGAGTCTAAAAACACCGACTAAACTCAATACTCAAGATCAATTAAAGTGCCAATTTCCAAAAACGATGTCTTTTTATTGATTAGATTAATGTACAATAACAAATATATATATATATATATATATATATATATATATATATATATATATATATATATATATTATATATATATATATATATATATATATATATATATATATATACATTGTACATGTATGAGAATACAAAAATTGACATATTTTGTGAGAAAGCTGGATAAACCCAGTTTGACAACACTTAACCTTACTTTTTGTATATGCAAACAGCACTGAACCTAGCATATTTCACAAAATATACAGGAATCCGACTGTAAGATTTTTTATGTCTGCATAAATCTCTGTATTTAACCTAACTATTTGTATATGCAAACAGCACTGGACCTAGCATATTTCACAAAATATACAGGAATCCGACTGCAAGATTTTTTATGTCTGCATAAATCTCTCTCTCTCTCTCTCTCTCTCTCTCTCTCTCTCTCAAAACTCTCACCATTTACGGTATGCAGTAACTTGTTGTATATAATTTGTAGTATACCCTTTACAGAAAATGCACGGTTATTCAAGGATGATATAACGACGTTAGTAAATCTGGCATAAAACCATGATGAAAGTTGTTCAATAATCTTTGCTTACACTTCATGCTACAGTACTGTTTAAGTTTTTTACGATTGTGATATCTTGAAGTGACAGTAATTTAAATCTGCAAGGCATATAAATACAACTGTTACAGCATAGCCCAGTGGTGTTAAAACAAATAAAGGAAGCCATTTAATAAGGGAGGACAAACGTAAAAGGCATGATATAATGTGTTATCAATGTTAAGGTAGTTATTTCACAGAGAGGGCTGAAGATCATATGTTTTATATTATTGAAACTGTCATTTTAAATCTATTTCAATATCATTGGATGTGTGGTTCGGAATAATTTCGACCTTGTCTTCGAAATTTTCATATATTAAGAAACGTTTGTCTATCTATCTGATAGATATTGGTATGCAATGATTACGTAAGTCAACCAAAGTTTTCTCTGATATTTGCTTAAACAGTCACACTAACAGAGGCGTTACAAAGACTTGTAGCGTGAATGCATAATTCAGATAGCAATACTTTCGTTAGTGTCTCAAATACTGTATCTGGTAGACGTGGTTATGTTTGTCGTTAGTTCCCAAGTACCACACATTCGATTCAAGGTCAATCCCAATAGCAAATGGTGATGAAATGTTAAAGTTTCTAGAATCGATAATTGTGAAAATCTGTCCATCACTGTCAATCAAATGAATCTTGTGACAGTATTTGTCTGTGACAATGACTCTGGAATATCCGTCACAAGCAATGCCCTGCGGATGAAAGTTTCCTTGTCCTGGAGTTGTATTTGATCCAGCGTAGTTCCATTTATAACATCCATTTCTATCAACTGCAACGACTTTGTTAAATCCTATATCTGTAATGACATAGTCGCCATTTGTATTCTGAACAAGTCTTTCTGGGCTATAAAACAATATGTCACCACTCTCGTGATTCACTGATTCAGTAGATCTTACAATTCTAGGGGACCAATTTCCCCTTCCCAAGCGACTGTGACTTATTTCTAATACTTTGGTCATTCCATCTCTTGAGTAAATTCGAACTACACCACGTAGATCAGCCAAGTTGTCTCTATCTCGAAACGACTTTCTCCGGCCTTCGTCTACCAAACATACGGCTATGTGTTGATTTTCGTTGATACAGATACCTTTTGAGACATAAGGATAAGTGCTAATGAGTTTGGACGTCTTTCCGTGTGATACTATTCTTATTTCTTGTCTATGAGAGTAAATGAATTCGCTTGATCTAGTTATTGCGAAATATTTCTCGCTCAAAGATGTTTCGGCTTGCTTTCTGCCTCGGCAGTTGTAAAGTGTTGGAGGACATTTCTCACCGGATATCCATGCCTTGTTGGTACTTATAGGTAAAATTGTGAATGGCACGTAGTCAATATCAAAAGAATCGGCGATGATGAAATCACTATTGGATGGCACGATTTGAACTGGGGCTCCCTCTTTCAATGTTCCAACCAGATTTTGTATTTCCGTATTACAATCCTTCTCACTGGATATGAATTTTGTGGCAGTTGGACAATTTACGGTGGTGGGTTGGAGATTTACAAGATCTACACATTCCTTCAGGAACAACTCAATAGTGTTTGAATTCGGTGACTGGCAGTTCTTTTCACATTTTTCGATCAAATCTGTTATTGTTACAATATTCGTGTCCATTTGTTGGTCTAGTCTCTTTGTGTCATCTGCAATATTATTTTCAATGATTTCGACTAAATCCAAAAGTTCTTTTTCGAGTCTGTTCACATGTTCTCTGATTTCTGTACATTTACTGGTGATGCGATATTTCGACAGTTTGATGTCCTGCCCTTGGGTATTCATATGAACGTGGACACGATCCCTCATTCTCCTATAAGCTGGCAAAATATGAGTACTTAAACTTAAGGAATATTTTTCCAGCAAATCAACTGTAAACCCAAGCTTTTCATTAAAGTTTGTTAGATTATGATCCAAGTGTCCGTTAGAAAGACAGTGGCCACAGCATGGTGTACGACAGTCCTCACAGTACACAGTGATGTCATTAGTATCATGTTTTTTACAGTGTTCATTCTTGAAGTCGTTCAGTCGACGGAAGATATGTTTTGGTATTATTTTGTGAGTGCTTGATATTTCTGAATGTTTCTGTTCGCAGTCACTACAAATATATCCATTGCACTGAATACACGCCGACGTCACTTTCTCTGACGTGTCACAATCTGCACAGTTAACTGCCGCCTGAGGACACCGTGACGAGGCCATATTAGTCACAATTATGTATTAAGACCTGCAAGAATAAGTTGTATAATTGTCATATATTGAACAAAAAACAACACTTTACTTTCTCTTTAAGTCCGTTAAACCTTTCACCCCTGCATATCTGAATGGTATGCTCCTTCTATTGTTTAAAACCAGTCTATTGTGGTCTTTATGGTTGAAAGAGTTAATGTAAAGCAGAAAGAATAATTGAATTATTTTCTACCGCTAAAAGATGATAGTATATCCGGATAACATTAAAGTACTGTATAAATGGAAATTTTGACTCCCGCTTAATTTTCGCCATTTTCTTCACTAAATGAAAGGACGAATCTATAAAAAACGAAATTTTCAAGCTAAATAATTCAAGCAAGGACATATATGCCACCCATGAGACTATGGTGATTAAGGGCGAAATTAAGACCGGGTGAATATGTTTTCCAGAGCCGAAAATGTCCAGGTATGCATTATACATACTGTGCAGTAACTAAGTGTAACTATTATAAACATAATACCAAAGTTACAATGCTCAAGACGATATCGTTTCTGTCAATTAGACTTCATCAGTTGAGCTCCAATTTGAAAAGTATGTGATTTTTACTAAAGATAAAATGGTATCATACAAGGCCAAATAATATAGGTATAGCTGAAATCCGTCTAAGAGTAACCACTGTAAAAAATGACTATCTTAGCTTTAGAAAATTTTTAGAATTTAAATGGTGTTAACAGTGCCAAATATTACTTAAGTATAAAATGAACAGCTGGTACCGAAATACCAGGTACTAGGTTTATGTATACCTCGGGGACTCAAACGGTCCACCAGCAGTGGCAACGACCTAGTGGTTATAAATATTATAAACATAATACCAAAGTTACAACTATAAAATCTATTGTGAATCAACGATTGTTTGGTTTAACTATCACTGCTATGTAACTGTCAAGACAAGTAAAAAAAAAAAAACAGTTTGTGCAATAACTATCTATGAAATAAATAGGTCATGTTGAAATGTCTGTTGATGTGAAATACGTGTAAATTGAAACATGATATTGCATTGCATCATTGCAAATAAATTGCACTATTTTTTAAGAGTTAAACAAGCACGTGCCCAACATTTGATTATATTTCGAGAACCACCATATTAATTTTCATATATACGTAAACCCCGTATCTCCTTAAAGTACCTTTATCATATCATTCGTTATTTTTTTTTTTTTGAAAAAAAAAATAAAATGTTACATGTTTAAAATCATTATTGTCACATGCCATACAGAGCAACTCATATAAAAAGCAATACGGTAAAAGAAACTTTCATTTTCAAATTGAATGAAATATGAAAGGCATATATTAAAAAGGCACTGAGTATAGCTTACCTTAAAACGGCATATTTGATTAACTCGTAGGTCTGGACACAGCTACATGTCATCCCTTCCCCAATGTTCTGGATGAATACCTATCTCAACAGTACAAAGTGAGGTTTACCAGATCGCATTAACGTCTTGTATTATACCTGGGTGCAGTCAGTATGGTGTATAAAATTACATTGCCAAGGTCACAATAGTTTAACTGTTAAAATCATGTTTACCTGTATCTTTGTAAAGTTTTGTGGTCGTGTGTTTAAAAGCTTATATTTTATCTCCGAACTACATTTTCTTTCAACAATGTATATAAGTATTGGGCAAATTTATCTGATGAACATTTTATTTTCGTGGTTGTCTTTTTCAGAGAATCGTCATGTGTTTGAGTACCAAGGATATTGTATCCGTAAAGAACACCAATTTAACTTTGTCTATGTGCATCCAGTACGTAATGCGTCATACATAGGTCTATGAAATATTCGAAGACATCTGTGAGATCACGGTACTCACTGAACATAGTCATACTAAATGTCTTCCAAACGATCTGAGCCCGAAGTCACAAAATTTACTCAGTACTCATGCTTAATTTGAGTGTGACGCAAAACTTTGTATGTGAATGACGTAAAACGATGATTTATTTCCTATTCAAACCTTAAAGTTTTACAAACGATTATATAGTCAAAATAATGAAATAAAAATTGAGCTTGAGAGAATTTAATTTTGAATATTGTTTTACGCCATACTCAACAATTTTTCAGTTGTGGCGGCGGCCAGTTTTTAATGGTGGAGGAGAGAAACCGGTTACAATGTATCCGGGAAGAGACCACTGACCTTACACAAGTAAACTGGCAAACTTTCACACTAAAATCGGCTAAGTTTCCAGTGGGACTCGAACCTGTGCTGATCAGAAGTGAGAAACTCGATGGTTCAAAGTGTGATGCTCTAACCACTAGGTCCCGGAGACCACACTTGAGCATGAATATTGGGTAAATTTGGCGACTTCCGGCTCTGGGTATAATCGTAGTTCTTGTCAGAAATATGTGAATCTGTTAGTCGATTGTCAAACATTTCTTTTAGTGGAAGTTTGACATTAGTTTTACAGTATAAGTGTTAATAGAACAAGTTTGTATTATATTGGTACACATTGTTTTGCATTGTTTTTGGTCCGGGTCTCTATAATTTTCTGTCCCCTGTTAATTATAAATATGCTTCATCGAGATAGAGATAACGCATGCAGTTAGCAAAATAAAAGTTATTTATTTACTATTTTCATTTGACATAATTTTGTATGGTGGTGTTTGAATATGAAACAAAACTTACCTTGACACCTAAGTGTATATTCTAGAGTTGTAAGAAAGACGGGGAACTATTACTAACATCCACTTATACGTGATAACAACTATGACAAAACAAAACAATGGGTTTTACTTTAAATCTACCTGTCAACAGGTGATATGGAAGCCATAGGCCTGCATGCTCCCGCAAAAGTAACCCCACCATACTCCGAAAACTTTATTAATGTACTGTCATATTACAAAGTGGTATATATAGTTTCAGTAGAAATGGAATAACATTCATTTATTGCACACTTAACCGGGGTATGTATGTGTTAGAGTGTTAAATTCTAGAGATTTCACACACGTTATATCGTCACCCCTTAAAGAAATGAAGCACTGAACAATATCAAACCAGTGATGTATAAAGCCTGTCTTCTCGATTGAACAAACACCAATAAAACATAGGTAACACGTTTAAAATATAATTAAGATCTGTCAAAGGTGCAATTCTTTTTCTTACATTCAGTTTTTAATAATGAAATGATAATAATGGAAATTATAGACGGAGGTTACCATTATCGGTCCGGCCGGACACATTTTGAGGTCGAACGGATTATTATACGACATTGGAAAGCGTCCCCTATTAGCATGCCACATCCGTCGCAAATGTTACATGAAAACCTCTCGAGTTCAGTGAAAAGGTTAAGCTATGTGAAAATGTCATCAAATGAAAATTTCATGATTCTGATTGGCGAAAGGGAGTCAATGTATATGGCCGTGCTCCAAAATACTATCCCAGCATTCCTGAGAAAGGGGCTTCATATTGTTTAACCAGATTTCCGTATCGACCGTAAAATTTCCTTAGTGATAATTCCATGCGTTCAACAACGTAATCCCGTGTGAGTCGTTTATTGGCAACTCGTTTGTCTCTCAGAATGAGACATTCATAAGAGAAGCATGTCCTTGTATAACGTATGAGTTATGAAATGAAAACGCCATAGGCATGAGGCATAGGCATATTACTTCTCAGGAACGGGAAGTTCTTGATATGGAAATTGAAATCGCCATGTTTGTCATAAAGGGAGTGTATAGTTGACCGTCCTTCCCAATCGACAGGAATAAATCTCAGTACGAAGCATAGGTGTCGCTCTCTGTCTTTTCACTTGTCTCAAGCTCAACAGATTACATCTGACCTACGTAATTCTAAAGTTTTTAATTATTTATAGATATATAGATGTCCCTGTAAGTAAAATTGAACCGAGATGCTGTTTTTTTCTGCGGAGAGCGTAGACTGTATAAGTTTCGCTTCATACAAATACAAAATTGGGAGGGGCACAATTGGTGTCATTGAAATGCCGACTATTTGCTGGAAAACATTTCCCGGAAACACCAAAGATGTTATCCACTAAAAAGCATCGTGATGATTTATTCTTCAGTGTCCTCATTATTGGAATCAGAATTTTCCTTCACAAATTAAGGTTCTTTATGACCAAATATTTATATTTGCATTTTCCATTTTGCAAACAAAGGAGTTGCGTATAATAGTTTGTCTGTTTTTAAGTTTCTGGTGAGGATGTGTAAAGGGTCGAAAACTAAAAAGACTTAATACTTGTTATATGTTTATAATACTTGAAATTTGGAGACCTAAGATGTTAACAACTCTTTTGAATTCGTAATATACATCTGATAAACTCCGCTTCTTGAGTAGGCTATTATACAGTACGCCTGAAAACCTTGCTTAATGTGTGTAAGCAGTTTGGTGAGTAAAAGGCTTGGTGGGGCACCTATATGACCCGCAATGAATCGGTGTTTATAGGGGTTTTTGTGCATCTTCAGAATCTAATCAATGTATGACAATTCAAGCTCCGCGTCACTTGTCGGTATTCCAAACGAAGTGAGAAGAATTTTTATCTAATATTTCAGAGAAGGATGATCGATGAGATAAATAAATTTGTTGATTTTATATTATATTCTATGTTGTTGTTGTTGTTAATTTTTGTTGTTGTATCTGGAAACAAAGATAGGCAATGTTTGGTCGTGTTACAGGAAAGTCGGGCTCATTGATGTCATGAAATGATTGGTTACCGGGGTTTAACGCCATCTGTTCCGCTGTCTGTATCGATATAAAATCTCAGATACCAAAGTATAAATCTACGGGATGTCCATAATACATATAATATACAAACACGAACCTCTGGAAATCGAGAGGTGGGATCAGGTGTCATGGAGGAGTAAGCATCCCTTGTTGACCGGTCACACAGTAAAAGTCAAATAAAATGGGTGAAAAAGAAATCCGCGTCAAAATTGGTACAGACGACTTAACCGCTATCGAATAGGTAACTCAGCATTTTACTTAGTGAAACAGAAACAGAGTAATTGCAAACAAGACTATTATACCGACCGGAAAATTTGCAGAACGTTGACATCAAAGGCGATTTTCGATAACCCTGTATCAATAATTTGTCAGTAAGTAGTTAACCTCTGTATATGAAATGTTCATATGTTGATCATGCCTTGGCACATCGGATCATTTGTGAGATATAAACACCATATGCAAGTGATTGAAGGATATTACTACTTAAATGTGGAAAATTTACGATGGGAAAGTCGAAATATTTGCGTTTTTCGTATAGCCTGGTTATTCATTTCCTGTCTGTGTCTATAGTTAGTAAAATGTCCTAACAGGTAGCGTGTTAGCTTTATTCCGTTTTGTCTTTAATTTCTAATTCGTTGGGATTTACCGCATTGACATATATGAAAATTGTCGTTATTAATTGACAAAAAATCGTCGATATATCTAATTGTCAAAATAAAGGACACCGCTTACTTTTTCTTCTATGGTATCAGAAGCTTCTGAATGAAGTCTACTTCGTATGAATAAAGGAACAGGTAAGTCAATAAAGCGATGAAGTTAGTCCCCCAGCCGACAATTTGCTGAAATACATGGTCTACAAACATTACAAATATATTGTCTATTAGAAAATCCAGAATTATTTTAAGTGTATTTGTGGGTAGAACCAGAGCGGTGTTAGACGATTTGATTTGTTATGATTTTTTGTTTTACGCCATTTTCAACAATCTTTCAGTCATATGATGGCGTCCAGTTTTTATTGGTGGAGGAGAAACCCCGGTTAGACGGGTAAAGACCACCGACCTTCCATAAGTAAACAATCAAACTTTCCCACATAATTCGAAACGACCCTGGCCGGACTTGAACCAGAGGTGAGAGGCCTTATGTTTTAAAGCGCAATGCTCTAAACACTCGATAACGGAGGCCCCCGTGTTGGAAGAAATATCATGATAACCGATAACTAAATACAACGTATCTTATTTACACTGTTTACGAATCTAAAAACTCTTCAAAGAAAGGTTTATATTTTCTGGGAGTCAAGAGACAGATTTTTCTCTATTGACGCCGTCATCCATAAAGTTTTCTATGTGCCAATAATGTTAATGTGTAATTTTCCTTGTCGGAGTTGTATCCAATAAGAGAGCAGCTTTTCACAACAGTCAATAAATATTTTCATATCCTTATCAGACTGAGTTTTCTGGTTGTTTTGTCTTCTGCATTAAGTTCGGATATTCCCTCGTTTTCATATTTCACAGCTTTTACTTCCGGTAGATCTTTGTTGTTTTACGTGACACATATACAAGTTTTAATTTTCTTCATCGTTATTAAAATCAAAAGATTCGTCCTTTCTTTTAAGTGGAGGAGAATCAAGTTATATTTTTTCTTTCCTTTGGTACTGCTCTGCACACCAGGTTTTCACATGGTTTTATAGATCGTGCAAGTTTTCAAAATTAATCATTTCGTTTTGTTTCAAGTCCTTGAGTGGTGATGACAGAGAACGTCTATATATTTGGCTTGAAGATGTGTCCTGTGTAATTGACAACATCGGTATGGTATCGGCTTTCTATAGGAGCCTGGTCAAAACACGTCTGCTTCCTTGAACTGCTGATGAATGAAGAAATTTAAGTTTTTCTTATCGTTTTATAGACTTATCTTTATATACATCAGTGCGCGAACGTAACGATTCGGTTGTAGTCGACTTCAAATCTATCAATAAAAACCCCAAGCGTTTACTGATGACTTCTTTATAACCTCTGTCTCTGATTAAATGCTATGTCTGATTAAATGCTGATGATCTCGGGAAAAATTTATCGGGAGATCGCAATTAATTCTCTGAGTCGTATCCTTGCTACAATACAAATTCTGGTTTATTGCAATCACGGACAAATTTCTGTGATGACTTCCCTATGTAAATAATTCGGTAACTCTTTGATCTTGAGACGCCGTATTAAGTCGTCAAGTAACATTTGGGGGATCGATTAGTGAATCTTATCTAAATCTAATGGCATTACCTCTATAAACTCCTCAAAGGGAAAGACCGTCGATTTGATGACGTCATGCTGAGGTTACCGTCGTTTGTACAGCCAGATGATCATTTGTCAAGTTTGTGGACTTAATCATATTATATCACTTTGCTATTATGTTTATAATATTTACATCCACTTGGTCGTTGCCACTGCTGGTGGACCGTTTGAGTTCCTGGGGGTATACATAGACCTAGCACCTAGTATTTTGGTACCAGCTGATAATCTTATGCTAAAGTAATATTTGGCACTGATAACGCCATTTAAATTCTAAATTATTCAAAAGCTAAGATAGTGATCTTTTTACAGTGGTTACTTTTAGACGGATTTGACCATGAATTTCGATTTATTATTTGGTTTTGTATTCCACTTTCCCTTTAGAAAATCTTGAGCATTGTAACTTTGTTTTGTGGCAATATTTGAGTATGGTTTCGGCATGAAGTTGTGCCCGAAATATTGGCTACAAATGGATATTTGAACGAAAAAATTTGTTCTTGTGGCACCTGCGGCACTCATAGTGGCACCTGCGGGACTTTTTGTGGCACTTCTTGTGGTACCTGCGGCACATGTTGCTGCACCTCTAATGACCTTATTTGCGTATCCGTTAAAAACTGTTATTTCGTATGTGACGAAGTAAATCTTGAGCGAAAATAACTTTTTAGACCGAGATTACAATTAAGTCTCATGATGATCGATGTTAACAAGTCCACGTCCACAGAGAAGACGAAGACAGAACGTCTTTTGTATTTACAGGCTCTGTACGTCACTTTCCCTTACGATAACCTAACCATTTCACAAAACACTCCGATACTCCGTTTCTCTTTCCTCTTTTCAATATTTTTCAACTTTGAATGTATCATTTCTGTCTTTGTTGTCTTTTTGTAGTTCACTTTTGTATATTATTCCTTGTATGGATTCACCGTCGTAATCCACGATTTTGTATACGGGAATTCCTTGTCGAGAATATCTTCAATCAATAGTAAAGATTTTTTCAGTCCATTTCTGTTCGTAATAAAGTTGAATTTTATGTCTTGCGCTTGAAACTCTTTTTACGTCACAAACTTTGAATATGAATGTTTAAAAAACATTTTTTTCACCATTGATCTTTTGGAGTCGATATACAATTGTTTCCATACGAATGTCTCGTTTGATTTATTAATGTCATTTTGGAGATTTTCCATTACGAGCACCATGTGGTTTGTTGTTGTAATTTAAAATAATGTCTTGTAGGACATCCTTGGGCTATGATTTTTCTGATTTCAGCCGTAGTGATCTTTGTAGGCTGTAAGCATCAATGCCTTGGAGATAATATTAATTTGCATCTACACCGACTTTGTATCTTTTCTCATGTCTGAAATATTTATAAATTTTCTCTTGTCCCGCATAGCTGATGTGTCAAAATAAAGAATTGTTTTGTGTATCTGTGGTTTGTAAATATACTACTAGATGGTCTAAGGAAGATAACTCTTTGTTACTACATCGTCTCTAACTCATGAATGATAAATATGTTTTCTTAATTTTTTTAAACGACACAATGGCGTAGGAAGCAAACCACAAGGAGGCAATTTTTATTTGTTTATTTTTTTTTATGAAAATGTTTTCATGCGCCTTTTGATTATGTAATAAATATATACACCAGTGTCGGATCTAGAAAAAGAAAAATTAAAAAGTGTGTTTTGAGGCTGGTGACATAAAATGATACTTATTGTGATACAATGCATACATCATCAAAAGCTGTATTTAAAGTTTGAGTGGCTGTAAAAAAATTATTCACGAGGCATTTTTACTGCCTGATCTGGCCTGATCCACTAGTAAATCACGTTGATTACCCTTCTCAAAAGAAGGTTGGATCAGAAATACAGTTATTTAAAACCAGGGAAGAATTTCGTTGTAGTATCCTTCAGACAATTATTTTGACCTGTTTATTGTTCAAAATATTTTGCTGATAGATTCTGTAGCTTCCAGACACAAAAACGTTTCCCAGCTGGGTATGTTCCTCAGCAATATTCCATCTTAAAAGTCCAAAGAGTTAATTACCACATTGCAACTCGTATTTTGTTTGTTTGGGTTTTTTTGTTTTGTTTTTGTTTTATGTTTATTTGGTTGGTTTTTTTTTTAGTTTGTGTGACAAGACGCCGTATAAAACGATTGGATATAATTGATGATTAGATTTTCAGACCTTTAATCTTTAGATGATAATTACACAAGAGAAAATCGAATACATTTTGATCCAATGCAAATTTTGTTTACAAATGAATTCATATTCATACATGCTGAGAAAACGCAGACGAAAATTTCTTTTCCAATTTGAAGGGCAAACCAAATCCATCAAATCCAAAACATACAGACAAAGCCAGGGTGGATCCAGGATTTCTAGTAGGTGGGAAGGAAGAGTATGTAAATGTTTTCTGTAGCCCCTAATTTAAAAGCGCTGGGAAGCCTTTTTCTGGATTCCAGACGTGATTTAATTATAAAAAAATGTATGTGAAAAAGGAGCGCTCCCCCTCAATATATTCGTTTGGGTTAAACAAGACATTCGTTGATATCTGTTATTATTAGCTCACCTGGCCCGAAAGACCAATTGGTCAAATGCCATATTGTATAGTTTTATACAGATGGGCCTATTATCTCAAAACAAACTGACCTTTGTTTACTGAGAGCGAATTTGTTGCAAATAAACTATTTTCGGCTTTGGTTTATGGTTCACAACTAGTTTGCAAACCGGTTTTGAAACTAAAACTGGTTTCCTATTGCTAAACAAATAAATAGTTTAAACTATCAAAATGGGGTAGGCCTACAGAAAGAAGTAAACAGTAGCTCTGTTATATGACATGTAAAAATAAAGGAAAAAATAATAACAATTATAGAAAAAGAGTATTAATTTAATACAATATTTAGTGACCCTGATTATCATGTTTCCACTTTTTGAATTGCTAGGGGCTAATATGCTAAAAAGCAAAAATCACTCTATGGCAATGTCCATATTAAATAAAAACGTGAAAACATGATAACCAAAATGACAATCGATAGCTGATCAATTTGGAGACTGAATTCAACAATTCACCTTTTTACTATTGTAAAACGTTTCTCTGCCATTATAAGTACAGTTTTACTGTCCAAGTGCATAAAAGGTATCCGATATTACTACTGGTCCATGTTGTCGCCGCCATATTGTTGTAGCAACAAACTTGCATAAACCTACTAAACCACACCAGGAGGCAGCTTGAATGGTTTGATAAACTAGTTTGGGTTTAGTATAAAACAAATGACAAACCAGTTTTAGTTCAAAACCAGTTTAAAATGGGTTTATGTAACAAATGGAAAGTTTACTAAACTGGATTTAATTTAAACATATTTTATTATTACAAAACAAATGGATTGGACACAAATTAAAACAACTTCATTAAGTAATCTCCATTACATACAACAAATATACATTTTAACATGTCACGTAACGATGATTTAAACAACAGGATTTATATTTGTTACAAAAGTAAAACAAGTAAAGAACAGAAAATAATCTACAAAAGAAAGAATGAATATGCGGAAATGGAAAACTAATTTTCGGAATTATTTTAGACTAACATATTTGACTAACATATCGGGTCTGTACACACTAAACCGCATTCGATAACGTTCGTCTTATCAAAAAGTATTAAAAGTACACAAACCGGAAAATCTTTCGTCTGTTTGCAGTCCTTTGCATTCTTGAAATCCAATCCTGGAAAAACTCGCATTCATTACAGCGGACCCGATATTACTTATCATTTAAAAAAAGACGATTTATAGTTTCATTGACTCATAGGACCATCAATTGAAATACAATACTAATGCAAAAACCAAAAATTAGATTTAAATAAGATTTAAACTTTAGATCCTCAAGAAAATCGTTTTGTTGAATTAATATATTTCCGAACGCTTGAACAAAGTTTTGTACTTAAAAGTTCATTAAGGCTGGGGTCATCATACTTTATTGTTTCAATAGATAAATTACAGTACCAATACAATTCATTTAGCAAGGTAATACGCTATCA
The DNA here is from genome assembly GCA_030159075.1 of Atrina japonica. Taxonomy (NCBI): domain Eukaryota; kingdom Metazoa; phylum Mollusca; class Bivalvia; order Pterioida; family Pinnidae; genus Atrina; species Atrina japonica. Next base: position 131,156 of record BROG01000777.1, on the reverse strand, counting down.
TAATATTTAGGACAATGAAATAAAAAATGGTCTATGTCCTCAGATGCAAAGCCAAAATCATAAGATGGATCACCAATCAGTGGGCACAGAACAGATCGTAATTTAGGGAACTTGCGCGGTTTCGGAGTTTACAGTGTAAAATGTTAGCACTTCGGGGCCCGTGACTTTAATAATATTTGGTTTGTATAGTTGAAGAAGTGAAAATACTGTTCTGAAGTGATTTCTAAAAAATTCGCTTCCTGTGTTTTACTGATTGAAGTAAATCGTTCTAAAGGTTTGTTGTATGCGGTATAAATGACTGATTTGTTAGTTGAAGGCGACATAATGGCAGTCGGGTTGTGAATATCGTAAAATAAACTAAATTTTCGGAATTTCGTTCTTTCTATTAGCATGCTCCATCCCAATTCCCTATATAAAAATTCTATTTTAGTAAAAACTGGCGAACCAGTAATTATCCGGGTGGCTTGTAGTTGAATATTTTCTAATTTTGATTGACAGGTCTCACCACAGTTATCCCAAACTTCACATGCATATTCCAGTGTAGGTCTTATGTAAATCAAAAACAGTTTTTCCAATTTTTTTCTTGATAACAAAAAATTCAATTTCCTCTTTGTAGAAATGTAACATTGGGCCAGAATTTTGGCGTAATTAGTAATAGCCTCCGGACACTGAATTATGACCTCTTTATCTTTATTTTTTTATTGATAGATTAATTTAACCTGAAATTGAAGTGGAATTTGGTGATAACTAAGGAGTTCGGAAGTAACCTCCAGAGATAAAATTTTTGAATAATCCAATGAGGTATTTTCTAGCTTCCAGACACAAACCGTCTTTCAAATTGTATTTTCATTATTTCATTTTTTATGCTGATATTTACATGAAATACAGCAGAATGATAGTAAAATATTAAATAAAGATAACAAAAATATAAAATAAATGAAAAAGGAAATAAAAAATGTAAATATCGCCACCTGATGTCTTATGTTATAGAACTACGTTTCCCCCATGCTCCAGGGCATTTCCCCAGAAAAGCACAGAGTTAATTTTCCCATTGCGACTCGTTCATATACCAAATAATGCATTAAATTGACATATTATTCGCACACACAGACACAAAAAAATTAGTTTCAACACATATGCTACAAAACCAATTCAGCTGTAGGCTATTCATTTTAGAAAAACATGATGATAAAATTTCTGCGCTCTAGGTCATTTTTTGACTTCCAGATACTAAAACCTTTTTTACTATTTAAAAAGAAAAAGGGGAATTTGGGGGCGTGGGGGGGGGGGGTGAGCGCCCACGCTCCCTCTGTGAAGTTGTTAGAAATTATCTAAAGACCATTGTGACAAAATTCCAATGTCGAAGGTCAAGGACACCTAAGTAATTAAGATTAATATATGGCTGTTATTATGTTTATGATGTTTTTAAGTTATTTCAGACTTCGATTTTGTATTGGTCTCAAAATGTATCACCATATCATGGGCATTGGCATATGCATACCAATAGAAGTGCCAACATTCTATTTTTCACTACATACGTTTACATGTAGGCTACATCGTATTTCATATGAAACATTTTTTCCATATAAATGCATAGGCGTCGGAACGGGGGGGGGGGGGGGGTAGGGTTAGCCCCCCCCCCCCCCCCCCACACTTTTTTGCAAATATAGACATAGGACATATACGTTTCTGGCGTGTGTATGTGTTTTAAGTTGGTTTAGCCCCCCCCCCCCACTTTCAATTTGCTTCCGACGCTGATGTTAATATGTATGTATTGTGAAGCCATTTCTCGTCACATTTCAATTGAATTTTCACTGTTAAACAAAGAATTAAATACAGTTTCATTATATATTCTGATTTTAATTTTCTGAATTCGAAATTCAAAGATTAATTTAAATAGAAAGTTCTTTTTGACGAAATCTCACTTTATGAGTAAGTAATATAATGATATCTAATTTTTAATTTCTGTATAAATTGTCAAATCTTGTGAAATTACAAATTAGAAAAGCAATAAAACTTGGAAACATTCGGTGTTTAACCCTTTCACCCTGATGTAAATGGAATTGTTGAGACCAATCTGTTGTGGTCTGTAGGGTCGAAAAAACTATGAAAATTTTATCGTAATGTGATAAGAAATGATTCTGTTGGTGTCGAAACGCCCCGATACATACTAATACTCATGTCATTTTTAAAATGTCGAATTGGATATTATTATTTTTAGAAATATCAAATTTTCGCGGGATTTTCACGAGAAATAAAGGACGATAACTTTTGGATAGTATTAACCACGTGACATTATGCCCACGCGGTCTATAGTCACGTGACGACAGGCTTGGAAAATTCAACAGCATGGCGGACGCAAGTCGTAAGTAATAAGAAATATTTATGCAAATCATTGCTTTATTTGTGAACAGTTTGTCAATTGTTTGATGCTGTAAACTGTTCGCTATCTTATGTTTAAAGTTACAGACATTTTAAAGAGAGATTTGTAATAGTTCTGTGGCACCGGTTTCGATACTAAAGTAGTAAAGATCATACGGAAGCTAAACTCGTGCAGTTAACATGTAAATCCCACTTAATTTATTTCAATTTACAATCATTGTAGCGCCTTACATAACAAGATTGGTTTGTAAATGGAGTCTAATATTTTATTGATATTAAGGAACGTGTTATTGTTATAGAAATTAATGACGAACTTTTGATTCCGTTTCCATTGTCAAAGAAACAATGGCGGCAACTCAAAAATCAATGGCATCGCCAAGCGTCCTTGACATTGAGTCAATGTGTGGTATCGATAGATATTTTAATATTACTTTTGTCCATTATATTGAAATGATTTTACATTTAAGTTTCTATTTTTCTTCGATTTTCCACGTTGCCTACTTCAAAATTAAGCTTCTTCGTTTAGTAGAAAATATTCTCAAAAGGCTCATTCAGTTTGTCATGTGAGAAATCTGACAGCAAGATTCCAAGATTTATTCGGTAGAGGTAAAAAATGGAATGTACCGAAATGGAGGGTAAAACTACTAAAATGTATACTATTTTGAGACTATAGACATTATTTCACCAAATCAATATCTAATCCAAATAATTTAGAATAGCAGAATATGTACATGGATTAATACGAGGGTTGGTCTGCATTTCAAAGCCAAATGTTTGGTTGATATTCGGTAATATAATGAAAAATTTGGGTTAATCCAGAAATTAATCCAGATGTGTAAAAATATGTTACTTGTCTCAGAATAACTTGTATTTCAGCAGTTATGATACATTTCGGTGTATTATGTACATTCATTATTTCATCATTCTTGTACATTGTGGTATATTTCTGCTATCATGCTCAAATATTTTGATTTGATATTAATTTGGCTAATTAAGAATATGTCTATAGTCTCAAAGTAACATACATTTAAGTAGTTTTACACTTCATTTCCACCTTTTTGGGGTACATTTCGGTGTTTACCCCAACCCAGATTTAATCACTATTAAGCCTGTGCCCCAAAATATTACTGGCACTGGACTCTAGTCTATGAGTCATGCTTTGTTTGGAACAACCTCGCAGTTGTTGCTGATAAAATAAAAGTGTTCTAGAATATTGGGTAATTTATCTATGCACATGACAATTGAATCCTGTATGTTTGAAATATTCACAAATTATACTGGTGCGGGAACTATTAGGACACATGGTTTTACATGTGAATGAAATTTTTTTTTCTCAAATATTTTTAATACATTGTCAGATTTTAAACTTTAATTGAAACTTGTTACAAAAATTATGTCTAACTAGACTTTGTCAAACAAAGAAAGACACAGGCTTTCCAATGTCCATGTAAAGACAGTCATGTCCAAGAAAAGTAATTGTGTTTATTCTTTTGTTCTTGATTTATGTTCTTGAAAGTAAGGGAGACTAACTGCCATCTGTTTTATGTTCCTGTGTTAAGTCTGTCACCAGTTATCGCATTGCAGCAGATTCTGTGTTTGGACTTCTGTGACCTTGACCTTTAGACCCAATGACCTTGAAAGCATGTGTAGTTCTAGAGAAAGTCATGGAGACTAACTGACATAAGTTTCATGTTCCTGTGTTGAGTCTGTCACTAATTATCGCATTACAAATGATTTCACGTTTTAGTCTTTGTGACCTTCACCTTTGACATACCACATTTAGTCAACAATAAAAATAATCCATACAGAATAAACAGGGTATGTGAAACAAAAACTTTATTTTTAAAAGTAAGTGCACAGAAATGCAATGATGTCATTATTGAATTTTCAGCTTAGTAGTTTTTTTCCTGAGTATGGTAAATGTATCACATTGTCAGGTAAAAATCACACCTACAGTAGGCCAATAGGCCTAGCTACATGTATGATAAAAATACTGATCATGGCAACCAAAAAATTTCAAGTGGCGAGCAAAATTCGAACTAAGCAGCCATTTGGCAACTAGAAGTCAAGGTGTACTTAGGGCCCTGCTTGTTTTGCAGGGCAAGTGGAATTTTTTGTGATTGTTGAGCCCAGATGTTAATATGCAAATGAAAGTTGAGGAATTTCACGAAGATTTCAGTTTTAATTCACTGTATTTTTTCAAGAATTCAGTGGAATAATTTTCTCTGCAGAACTAACAACATTAAACTTTTATATCTGTTTTTAGAGTACAGTTATTCCACAGCAGCAGGACAGACTGGGTAAGTCATATAAATGTCAAATTTAATCCTGGATTGAATCCTCTGTGTAATGATGATAACTTCATTATATTATTTGTTTAATTCAGTGAAAAATTTAGTTTCAAGCTTTCACATTTTTGAAAAGAATGTATATATTTCTTGTTTAAAAGGACTTAATTGTGTAAGTTGTAAAATTACTACCAGTATAAGTTGGTGGCTTCCATTTATCAATGCTGGCAGAAAGTTAAATAAAGCTTTAATTCTTGTGATGTTAGTGCATCAGACAAAAGTATGTTGGTTCAACAGGCATTGCTCCAAAAGTTGATTGAGTAATTTTATTTGTACAGGTTAAAGAAATGACCATATGTGTTGAAATGATGCTGGCATTCATGTATTTTCAAATATCAACCTCTTAACTGTAGTCCATAAGAACTTGTGTATCATTTTAAAGTCAAATTTTTTCCTTACAGGGAAAATATTTTTTTTTAAATTGACATTTTGATGGTATTAGAGTTTATTATTTGATCTGCAGTTACATGCTTGGAGATTTTTGCTATAAATTAAGCCATCCAAAAAAATTTGTTACTTTGCTGTAACTTGACCCAGATATTTTACTGTGAGTAAATAGGTAGGATTTTTTGGGGGTGGTTGAGCTGTAATCAATAAACATAGACTTGCCAACCCTCCACTTTTTAATGGAAACCTTCCGATTTTAACCCTCACCTCTAGACCATATGTTTTTAATAATGATCCTTACGTTTTTTCGAAATCTGGATTTAATAAAAAGTTTTGGTCAATTTCCGTTTCAGTATGTATATTAGTATCGCCCTCAGGCTTAAACTCAGTCATTTGAGCTTTTGGAATATGAACATACCGGGAGCCCCACATTAAAAAAATTAAAGGGTTTGGAGTGAGTCCGTTAGGTTACAGCAAATCAGCATTATTTTATGGATGACCTTATCTTATGAATATGTCTAGAACTTTGAAAGTATGGTGATAATTTGTGCATAAATAGGTATTAAGTGCCTACAGAAAAGTTTCTTGTGAACATAATTCCCCTGAATGTGAGTTTAGATGTGATGAAAAGACCAGTATTATGCATAAATTGCATATTAAAATAATGTGCATTTTCATAAATCTGTATTTTCTGTTTCAGTTATAGCTATGGAGGTAGCTATGGTCAGTCGTCAGATACCAGTGCATATGGACAACAACAGCCAAGTGCTTATGGTACAGCTGTAAGTTTCTTTTTATCCTGTAATTTGTTGGTGAATTTCCACACTATCATATCATGAGGCCGAAATAAGGCCTCATTCCGTATGCAAAAACAGTGCATCCCCCAATTTGCAGTCGAAATTTCCCAGTTGAAGTCAAAATGACAATGAATTTGAATATATTATGTTTTCAGTTAGATTTGCAGGGGTTTCCCTGGGATTTTCAAATGAGGAGTCCATGGACTCCCACAACTACAAAATTAGGAGTCCATTTGCAGTCAACTTCAATTCGAACAGAATTAAACTGAATGTCAAATGTGCACTTTTGTTGATAATTACAGACATCCCTATAGGGAAAATATCAAGAGTACATGTGGAGCATTTATTTTCTGATCATAACTTAATCATGTCAGGAGAGTGAGTAATTTTCCCCCATTCATGTGTGAAACAAATCTTCAGCACCATATTTTATATGGTACTGTAACACCATCGTAATTTCTTGGTTTGTTCTTGAACCCTCAAAGTTCCCTTAATTCAATATATAATTATTGTATACATACATGTACTATAGATAAAAGGTTTATAAGAAATTAAATAAAATATAGTTGTTTTAACTACATTTGAAATCATATGGAAAATTTATATTAAAAATCTATAAATTGTAATATAATTACATGTTTTTAGAAATATAGATGCAAAACTGAAAAGTTACTAAATACATGTAGCCTACTAATTGAGGCCTCAAATTTATTTATTTGAAAATTATATCTATTTTATCCAGTTCAAGTATTAAAGTACTTTATCCTTTGTAAGATTTACATAAACATTTGTGTAAATAAATCATTTTGTATAACTATCAGTACTTTCATTATTATTTTTTTATTTCCAAAATTCAAATGAAACTCGGGTTTGGTATCCCTTCTATAATTTATATTTCCGGAAGTACCCATAGTGTGATGAACGATGTTGTCTTAATGACTCTAGGTCTATATTAGAGGTAAAGATTTTCCTGTTTTATTATAAATAAAATGATTCAGTTTCTTGGTTTTCTTGTGGAATTGCACTAGAACATTAGAATTAAAAATGGACATAAAAAAGGAAGCAAACTGGTAGAAAAAGGTCGCAGGCTTGGTTTATTTACCCAAACGATCTCGAAAGACATCAAGTACTTAACACATCCACTAGGATGCAATAGATCTTATTTTAGGCGTCATTTAGGATTTTTACGCGTAAATACACAGAATTTTTGAGTCGGGGAAAACCCTGATTTGTTTTTCTAGATTTCCCATTTACTATAAAATGTTGCAAAATTCCCAATTCAAAAGTTCCAGGTCCTATTACTATTTAATGCTGCAATGTTTAGTAAAATCAATTAATGTTTTCATGATACTCAGTAATTGAAACATAAACCTTTAGTCTTACACAGGTCTATCAACTCATAGGTCATAACCATAGTAACCTAAACCGAAATTCTATCCCAATTTAGAAAAATAAATTAATATAAACTACAACAACTACTTTCATCGCCAGGAGTTCTGCGATCATTACATTTCCAAATTGCAAGAATACTGATGTTCACGAAGTTTCAATATGACAAAGTTAAAAACCCTAGTTTCACTTTTGATTTGCATGATAAAATTTAGGGTTTGTTGATGCCTAAATAATCATGCAACGGTGAAAAATAATACATGTCATTTCTTTATATCTGGTTAAAAATTAAAAGTATATCATTGCTAATGCTACTACTTTTCCAAACTGCGATATGTGATGCTCTGTCAACCAATGACTTGGTCCAAAGTTACAAGACAATCAATTGAAATCGAGCATGGCACACAATCTAATGTTTTCAAAAGTAAAACCTAGCTAACAGGAGGGTTTTTATAATACACATATTGAACACATGTATGATTACTGTACAATTATATATTCATTCATTATCATAAATTAATGTGTTCAAAGAAATACATGAACTTTATTTTTAGATTTTTCTCTATATTTTACACAGCTATGGCAGAATCAGGAAGATTTTTTTATATAACTAATTTCATTTACATATAATTATATTTTTCACAGCGTCTAAGAATATGTATTTAGAGAATATTTTTGTCAACATCAGTTTTTAAGCCACTTCAGAAAAATAAGTTAATGGCTACATTGGCCTTTATAACTAGCCTAGTGTTACATGTTCATGGACCCAACAGTAATTTTCACAGACACTTGATAAGACTAACAGTACTTGTCAATTGTACAATATAATTGTATTAGCTTGTGTTCTTTATTAAAGAATGGTTGACAGCTTAAGCATACATTTTCTTACAACGGTCTCTTACTATTTATAGACACAAGGATACCAGCAAGGTTATACAGGATATGACCAGAGTGCATATGGTCAACAAGCCACTGGACAACAAGCAGCTGGTCAGACTGCTGCCTCCACGTATGGACAGCAAGCTGGACAGGGGTCATATGGTCAGCAGTCTTCATACAGCCAGCAGCCAGCCGCCTACAATCAGACTGGATACAGTCAGTCAGGTATTCTAACATATATAGCTAGACAGCCCAGCATTTAATTTAGCTATCTCCAGAGAGAGCCTGAGAGATACATTTGCAATGCACTCAGATGTCAGGAGAAGTGTGTCACTTGGTATATCTGAAATTTTGGTCATTTTTATGTGCTAAATATTGAAGAGGACTTCTTGAAAAGTCTTTCTCAGAGTTCTTGGTATTTCATTACTTGTAATATAGTCTAGTTTTATTTAATCTAAGAGTAAACTTGGTAAAAGTATTGTCTGTTGATATTTCACATTGAACTCCATGAGAGCCATAGGTCAGCTGTGAATACAGTTCAGCTGACAGTTGTGTAAAAATACACTGAACAATTGGTGTATGCCGAGAGACAAGGTGGCCATTTATTATTGAACAAAGCATGTACATTAAAGTGTCAAAATACTGGCTTTTCAGCTCAAGGAGGTCAACAACCGTACAGTTCGTATGGACAAGGTTATGGACAGCAAAGCGGTGATTATACCCAGCAGTCATATTCACAGCAAGGTAAAACTATTTGTAACAAGGGTTTGAGAAAGGTTTACAAAGGATGTCAAAGTATGGTTGTCTTTTTTTACCCACATTTTTGTAGGTTTTCTTCACATTCTGTTAAAAACTCTTTAAAAGATAATAAATTTTTAATTTGACTTTTGTTCACTGAGGTACTGAAATGAAATATCTTTTTGGTATTTAACGTTTTTGTAGAAAACTCCTTTTTTCATTATATATGTGAAATATTTTACTCAAAGATGAATAAAAACATGAATTGTTCAAAGTTTGATATTCCAAGTAAGTTTAGGCAAGGTCGCTTGTCTATATATGGACAAGAAAAATAATTTGGTAAATCATAAAAGTTTCATTAAAAATAAAAATAATCAAGAGAATAGATAAAAAGAAATAATTTACTAACCAGATCGATTATCTGCACAGGTCGTATACCTCTAAATTGATTTTCCTGCTGATGTTGTCATCAGTTTTATTTTTTTATTTTCTATAAAAAATTGTCTGTGTATCGGTGCACATGTTTGAAATTGTGTCTGATTTATGTTTAAAAAACATTTTGCATCAAGTTTTTACACTAGGATGGATATCTGATCAGCAATGTTTAAGATGTCGGAGTGTTTTTGTCTGACTTTATCTACTGTTTCTTTTTTTTTCATTTTGTTTGTGTTAAGCAGTGTGTAGTTTCCTACTTATTCACCAATGCATTCATATATACTGTTCATTTAAAATATCTAAATTATAGTCACAAATCTCCATTCTAATTGAAACGTTAGTATTTATTTTTAACTTTTTGTTTTCAATCCTTTTACCTGCAGAGTTTTTGACACCCTATCAATTAAGCATTTTTCTAATGACCTGTTCCAAAACTGGAAAGAGTACTTCAGATTGTGAACACAAATTATGTGAAACTTCAAAATGCAAAACTTTTATTTCAATTCAAATTTATCTGAACTTAACAATGATCCATTTATGATTTATTTTTGAGTTAAGCAATTGCAATTCTACCTAGAGTGTTTGCTGCTTAGTTGGTCCGTAGGAATGTCTTTAAGAGGTAGAAAACATATGACCATTGCTAGCTTATATCAACATTTTTACACAAGTATTCTTCCTTTTTATTCTTAAACAGGGGTTGTTTTTTCTTTTCTTTTTCTGCCTCAGTATCAGTGTTTATATCATGTGATAATTTTTTATGGTAGTACAAATTTATAACCATGTAAAGTAAAACCTAGCTGTGTTAAGTACCGATTTAAAAAAGCTGAGTGCAACTTAAAACATGTTCATGCTGAGATATCAAAATATTCATGTTATTCTTATACAAGAATTGACGGACAGTGATAATACATTGTTTTATCGTTTTGTGAGTCAATATGGAATATTTAGATATTTTTTTTTTACATATACATGGGATAAAGTATATCACATTTTTGTCATGTTTTATTTAAAACAAAAACAACTCTCTGCATAATTTGATGTTTTTCTTTTGATTTTTACCTGAACAAAGCTACAAAATATTTAGGGTGTGAATTTTTAAGGTGTTAAGTAGAGTTTTTTTATCCACAGAAAAGTAACTTCCAATTGCAATTGATAATCATTTTGTTTGAAATTTAATACTTTGAAGGTTGATTACATTTTACTTAAAGGGTTATTTTATAGAAACTGGTGTTGTGTATTATATCTTTAATAGAATAATGATTATGTATATATATTTAGAATTGAAAGCTTGTGGTGATCTATTGGTATAGCATTTGACTCCCAAGGGAGAGGTCCAACATTAGATTCCCAGCACTGGGTCATACCATTTTAAAAAGGTGGGGGGATAGTGATTGTTCTTTTGCTAAGCACAGATGTCTCTTGGAACTTTGAAAAATCTTGCTGCATTTGTCATATTTTGGCACTACTGTAAGTTTATGAAATCTCCAAATAGGTGCACAATTCTTGACGGGATGGAAAACAGCAATTAAATTAGTAAAAACTATGTAAGATCTAAAGTAAAGGGAGCTCAAACACATTCAAATGCCATCATTTAACAATTTTCAATGCCCCTAGGTTTAAGTATGTATCATAGTAAAGATGGGGAGAATGTCAAAAATATAAATGTTCTTTGCTTCTTGTTTCTTTTTCCATATAGGGATGGAAGGAATCTTTTTTCAATTTGCCTATACAAATATATGCACAAACTTCCCTTAACGACATGATTTCACCTGTGCAGGTTATTGTTACACAGTAGAGTCAATTTATATCAGGGGTTGTCAAGTCAGAAAATATTGAAAAACATTTGAGTATATCAGAGGTAAAGATGCTGCATTTTGATATATTTGTATAATCCATCTGTCTCTTCAATACTCATGGTATCTTATTTATTTTTTTGTCTTTGGTATTTTTAGGCAAGAAAGTTTAAAATTGCTGATATTTTGTGATTGTCAACAAATCAAAGTATCTGATTCTGTGAATTGGTTATACAGCAAATGTCAATTTATGCCTGTAAATTTCATTTACTGTAAAAGTAATCTAAATATTATCGTTTGCTGCTTAATAGCATAATGAAATAAATTTTTTCAAGATTTATTGATATGGTAAAGCAAATTTTGTTAAAAGGGATAAAAAATGAGCTTAAATATGACAGTTTTTGGTAGATTTTTAGTAATATTGTATCATTTTGTATAAATATATGCAAAGAATATTTTTATACATGATAATTACTTCTGAGATATCAGAAAATTTCAGTCTATATTTTTGACAGGATAATAGATATAAATGTAATCAAATATATTTTAAAACATTCTAGTCATGTAAAGATATTCAGAGTATTTTGGTTATGTGATATAAACGATATGCCAGTTTGGTCAGATTGCAAAGCACGTACCATTCTATGAATTGACCTGTTGACAAGTGACTGACACATGGACTGTCCATGTGCTTTTTTGAAGTCATTCCATTGTGGTGTCATAATCTCTCTCACAAGTGTTTGATGGGTCATTTAATTGTGATGTCAGAATGGAAAAGTTGGCCAAAAGGTGTCGTGTCGGGCATTTGGCAATAGGTCAATTAATGATGTCCATTTGCAACAACAGTTAGGTTTAGCTCTGTTAATATGAGAAAATCATTTGGAGTATCACAGTATAGTACTTTTGTGTTGGTCTTTATTTTGTACTTTGATCTTTGTAGTACAATGGATTGCAATTTGGCAATACCATCATAAAAAAAGAAAATAAAAACCTTGGGGTCATTTTGGTATCGGATTTATTTTCAGTTGGTTTGGTTTGTAATGTGTGTGCGTTATTCTTTTATACAAGTTGTCAGTAAATATGTTTTCATATGCACTGAAACTGAATAAAAGCGGTTTATCAGTAATTTGATTGCCTTCATCGCATTTCAACCAGTTTTCAATTTTTTGTATATTGGTTAGTCCTCTGTGTAGTCTGTTGGAAGCAGGAACTAAATATTTCTCACTTAATTTTAGGTCACTTGTTTTTTTTTGTGATATATATCCAGTATGGCATAAGTAATTTTTATTTTTGGGATATATATATATATATACATGGTGGGACGTTAAACAACAATAAACAAACAAACAAATATATATGGTGATGTAAGTCATAATTTTTTGTAACAAGCATGTTGATGTTATATGCAAATGACAGATTGGTTTTGGGAATTCTGGTTTTGATGTATAAACAAAATGCAGAGGGTTAAAATATAACTAGGAGATGGTCGAGTTATTTCATTCTTGGTTGTCATAATATGTCAAATTTGATGAAAGTTTGTGAATACAATTGTACTTTAAAATGAAACAAATGAAGAAAGATAATTGAAAAACTTGGCAAATGTTACACATGGTGATTGCTTTTCTCTGCACTTATGTTTTATTTTATTTAAATACATAGGTTATTTGTGATGACAATACCACTACCTCTGTGTTTACTGCTGGAAAGCTCCACATTTAAAAAGAATGTTTATTTTTTTTATTTTCTTACACTTGTTTCATGTATAAATATTTGATAACTGCATTATCTGTTCACATCTTCGCTATCTTGCGGTATGTACAATTTGTGTTGATCGCCATCTGCATGTTGTGGATTAATCTGTGAACACATAATGAAAGCTTTGATCGTTTGTTTGTTGATCTATTTGGCTTATAGCAGGATTTCAGATTTCCACATTTCGGACTTCATAGACAATGGTTAAAGTGACAGTGAAAGTTGTTATGTCTAATGTGGTGATATTGTGTTACAGGTGGCTACCAATCACAACAGTCAGGAGGAAGCACAGGTGGCTACAGTCAACAATCTAGTGGATACAGTGACTCGTCTAGTGGTTATGGTGGATCCTCTTCGGGAGGAGGAGGAGGAGGTGGTAGTGGCAGTTATCAGAGTGGAAGCGGTGGTGGATATCAGAGTGGAGGAAGTGGTGGTAGTGGTGGTGGAGGAGGAGGAGGAGGATATGGTTCTCAAAGTGGAGGAAGCGGATATGGATCTCAAAGTAGCTATGGAGGTGGTCAGGATTCATATGGAGGCAGCTCAGGTGGTGGCTATGATGGTGGAAGTCGTGGATTTAGAGGTATTTACAATTCCATATTTCTGTAAGCTTTAATTGAAGATAGTTGGTTTCCTGTATTTTGATATAGGTTTCTTACTTACTAAGGGTCATATTTCACTTTCTGGCCATTTAAAAATTTGCTGCTCTGTTACTGATTGATAGATCAACTATCTGAATTGTTAAGCTTTCTGCTAGGTCATTCATTAATAGGGTGTAATGACTTATGAGCTGAGTCAGTTTTAAATATTTTAGTAATAGCCAGTCTGTAGATACATGACTTTAAATGAAAATGAATACTCATGCATGATATTTTGCATCGTCTTGTCTTTTTTTCAGGCCGAGGTGGCGGAGGTCGAGATGGCGGTTTTGGGTAGGTTATTTTTTCATCTGTCAGTCATAGTTTAATGGAATTGGCTAGATCCAATGTAAAATTTATAAAGAGAAATTGAAAGAGGAAATCCTATCTTTATGGTATTGGTACGATGTAGCGTTACGATTTAATTAAGTGTTAACTGGGGATACAACATCTTCATACATGATGCCGAATTTAATCAAGCCAGTCAAGGTATATAACCACAAGAGATCATGTCGGTTTGTATTGATTTATTGGTCATTGTTGAGTGTATTGCATTTGCAAAACAAAAGTCAGAATCCTTTATTGTCGTTCTTTTGAATTGAATGTGAAGAGGTAGCCATGAAATCAATCAAATCAGTGTCCTATGTGGACCAGGTTAAATAATGTTACATTTACATAATGAATTTATCAATGTGATTAATAGAGGTCACAGTTTATGTAGCAGTTACAAGTTAGATCTGATCAATTATTTAGATATTTGTAGTAGAAAGGACAATTTAGCACATTGAAAAATATCATGTACTCATGTAATTGTACTCGTATATTTAATGATAACTGCATCTTTTTAAGAACTCTTTCTCACAGGTTTTCCAATAAGAAGGGTGACTGTGTACTTTGTTGCAAAATGCACGTGTAAAATGCATTACAACTTTAAAAAAATCTGCACATATTTGTGCATTGGGTATAATACGTACATGTTAAAATGGGACTCGCTGGTTTTAAAAGGTACTGTTCTTAGTATTACATAGGTAGAAGGTAGCAGAGTATATTTTAAAGATTTTTGTAAATATTCAATAAAAGTTCACATTATATATCTTCGGTAAGATTTATTTAATTGAACACATGATTTTTCAGCCAAACATGGTATATCATCCACATTGTGTTCAGGTAGTGATAAATGGTTATCTAGCTATCACTTGATGTCATGGTAAATAAAGAAAAACTTTGCTACTGAGTTAATGTAATGCTATTTTTCAAGGAGTAACATAAAAGGAATCTTGAACTGGATGACTTGTGTATAAATCCCTATTTATTTCTTATAGATACACTCATTATTTCTTTGGTAAAAAATGTTCGCCTTTTAAGGATGACTCTTGATATTGAAAGTAATGGAAATTACCAATCTTACACCTATAAATGTATTTTTTTATTAATTCTACAAAGGTGTTTTAGATAATATATAAATATAATCTAACCAATTTAATGTTCTTTCAAAATGATTTAAGTTACTTGGTTGCAAAAATATTCTTGTGTTAAATTTCAAGTGCGCAGAAAATGTATATGAAATGAAAGGAACAGAGCAAATCACACACTGTCATTATGGGTGATTGTTTTTAGATATGCCGCTGAAATTAATTTCCAACTTTCAATCATGTTGATACAAATCACATTTTAGTGGTTTTTATTGTCACTCCTGTGGTTTTATACATCATTCTGGTTATTTGGGGAACACAGTGATTCTGGTAATTCTGCACTCAAAGGACTGCACTTAATTATGATTTAAAACTCAGAAAATCCATAGAATAAAAGTTTGTATTTTAAAAGATACCATAATTGGTGTATAAATCTTTACTCTGTTTTCAGAAGTATAGATTCATACAAGTGATAGGAAATCTAAGTACTTTCTTAAAGGAGAATGCAAGAAGCTTATTTCTGTATCATAGATCTGAATTCTGTTATTTTTGTTGAACAGACAAACTATAACTTATAATTTTTCATTGTTTTATAATGTTTTTGGAAAAAAGGATGGTTGTGTTAAATATGACTACTTGGTTGAACATCAATTTGCTCACAAATTTAATCTATACTTGGTTGAACATCAATTTGCTCACAAATTAAATCTATAATGGCCTGAAACCACTGGGTTCAGATTCCTAGATCCAGCGAGTCCCAATGGGTGAAAAATGTAATTATTTATAAATAGATATAAAAAAAAGTCAAGTTTAAAGACAAGGTGTTAATGTGGCTCTGGTTGTCAAGGTTTAATGCTTCATCAATGTGTTGCCTTGATATGTCAATATTCCATACAGAAACAAAAGCCTTGGTAGTGGTATGCCTAATCACAATCCTGACTTGGTCTCTTGAAGTTAAACCCTGTATATTTGCCTGGTAAAATTATCTTGTTTCGCACTTATGATAACAAGTATTTGTGCTTATATTTTAGTTGGTTACAGATATACATGAACCAGTCAGTGGATCATCTCTATATTTTCATTATACCTAGAATGTGTCATAATGGTACCTAGAAATGCACTTTTCATTTTAACAAGAATATATACATATTTATGTATGATTCATACATTCATTTGCACACGGTGTTTAAGGCATAATCATTTATTTCTATGGAATGATATGTCAAATTGAGAAAAAAACTGGTTTGAGGAAATGTGATATTCAAAAGCACAAGTGACCCTGATTGTTACCCATTTCTTATATTGACAGTAGGATGGTGGCCATTCTGTCCTCAGGATGTTTCTCCCTACCTGTGTAACATCTTGTTTGATTTCTGTTTCTATCTGGTCAGAATTTACGAGTTTCACATTTGGCAAATTTTAAAGCTGTCATTTAGCTCTATGATTTGACAAAATATGATGTTTCTAACCACTGCTTTGGTTTAGTTGTTTTGATTTTTAAGATGTGTCTGAACAAAAACAACAATGCTGTAAATGACTTAAAAATCTGAATTTACAAATATGATCCTCCAACTTTGCAAATGAAAATAATGTAAAAATGACATAGCCTTACTATACTTTTGAAAAAACTTGGCTAATGATTTTTTGGTAAATACACCTACCATCCCTTGCATTATAAACAATGGCAAATACAATATCGTTCCCTGCATCATAAACAATGGCAAATACAATATCTTCCCCTTGCATTGTAAAATATGGCAAATACAATATCCTCCCCTGCATCATAAACAGTGGTAAATACAATATCTACCCCTGCATCATAAACAATGGCAAATACAATATCCTCCCCTGCATTGTAAAATATGACAAATACAATATCCTCCCCTGCATCATAAACAGTGACAAATACAATATCTTCCCCTGCATCATAAACAGTGGTAAATACAATATCTACCCCTGCATCATAAACAATGGCAAATACAATATCCTCCCCTGCATTGTAAAATATGACAAATACAATATCTTCCCTTGCATCATAAACAATGACAAATACAATATCTTCCCCTGCATCATAAACAATGACAAATACAGTATCCTCCCCTGCATCATAAACAATGACAAATACAATATCTTCCCCTGCATCATAAACAATGACAAATACAATATCTTCCCCTGCATCATAAACAATGACAAATACAGTATCCTTCTCTGCATTGTAAAATATGACAAATACAGTATCCTTCTCTGTGTAATACTAGTAAATACACATCCTCCACTGCATGTAAATGTAACAAATATAAACCCTCTTCAATATTGTAGCCAATAGGAAATGCAGATTTTAATATAAACAATGGCAAATGTACATCCTCGTCTGTATCTAAAATTGGCAAATTTGAATTAATTATCATTATAAGCTAGCAAATACTCTCCCAGTCATAAACAAAACCAGTTACACAGTCTCCCCATCACCATTAACATTAGCAAATACACATCATCCCCATCATAAACAATGATAAAAATTGTGTCATTATAAAAAGTGTCGAATACATGCCTTCCTCTAATGTCATAGACAATGGCAAGTATAGTTATCTATGTTATCAATGACGGATACATCTCACACACACACACCCCCCAACCTTACAGTGATAAATCATAATATCACACAGGTGTTTTGTAGTTCTGTGGTATAAATGATTTATCAGGATGAAAGTGAGTGTTGGTATATGTATAAACATGGAGTTGATATTTTGGTATAACGTCCTATCAAGTGTTGCTGATGTACAGTGTGTAGAAACTTCCCTACAACCAGAGCCACTTTACAGACGTTAAGTCTTACATAGAAAAAAAGAAAGGTTTCATAAGAATTTATATAAGTGATACTATAGAATATGGGGAGGCAAAACAACAACAAAGTGGTGAAAACAAAAGTGTGATATTGATAGGGGTACTTTTGCAACAGCCTACATGTTAGTCATGTTTCATCATGATATGTTTATAAAAAGCAATGCCATATCGGCAAATAGCAGAGAAACGTTGTGACCAGGAACATACTAAAGACACCAGCACTACAGGGAACGGAAAACTAGTGTCACTGGTTCACTTTTTCACGCTCGTGCAACAGTGGACCATAATTGACACTCTATCTAATATATTTCAGCGGTGGTCGAGGTGGTTACAACAAATTTGGTGGTAAGTCAAGGTCATAGTTACCATGGTATCTTGACTTTTTGTTTTTGTTTTGATCTTGAACAATTTAATTCTTCCCTTTCCGTGCACAATAAGTAATAATTGAACATTCTAAAGGGGGGATTTAATGATATAAAGAAAGAATGAGAGGTGACTTGTGTAATTGTATATATACATACCTACTTAAGAATTAAATTAGTGGTAAACAAGAAGGAAAAGGGAAAAATGAAATAATTTGTTTTTTGTTGGTAAAACTTGAATCATTGCACAAGGTATAATAATACAATTTTTTTTGCCAACTGTATAAATTTTCATCAAAGAAGTATTCATTTTTTATTCAAATAATTTGTCTAATTATAATATACACGTATATGGAAAGTAATCTAAGGTTTATGTTTGAATATCTTGGTCAACCAAATACATACAAAATGTGGGTAATAAGAAAGGTGAAGTTCAAAGCTTTACATGGCATAGGGAGGAGATGGTGTTTCAATAATCTTATAAATTTTGCAAACTCGTCCTCTTTCCAATTTGCACCTCACCTGTTGTGAATTTTCCTACATTTTGGCATGAAAACCACAAAATTTGAGATTATGGTTTGTGTTACTGGTAATAAAGATGATATTAAAATTTCCCAAGTGAAAAAGGTGAAATATTTAAGCTTATAAAGGTATTTTTTAATCAATTTATATATATATATATATATATATACATATATAACCAAAGATCTGTATTTAAAGACCTTGTGTTTCAACAGTTTGGTTGTATTTGATACAGAAATTATTTCTAATGAAGGAAATTTTTAATATATGAATGGTTTTGCAGCTTAAGATTATGAGTGCTGGTCCAGATATTTATAAGCAGTAGAATTGATTGCTGTAGAATTTATTGTTGTGTGAGACTTGGGTTAATTTAGAATTATGTATTATCAAGATTCTGTTCAGTTAAGAGCACTTAACCATGAAAGCAACAGCTTTGAAGAAAAGGAAATTGGGATTTAGGCACCTTGTGACCACTGCTTGATCACTTATGTTTGTTTTTTTTTTAATTATCAATAACCATGGAAACCAACTAGGAGCAGCATAAGAGTTCTGTCTCTTACTGATTATACTTGTGTACATGTTTCCTCATACATAAAATGTAATTATAAGTATATCGGAATACTAAGAAGTGTTCAAGAAGTTTGAAGGTTTCTCACAAAGATTTCAGTATTGGTAAAATCATGCCGATATGATACAATGTGTGAAAATAATGGTCTGTTTAAAAATGTTGTGTGTAGAACAACAAAACTGTGAAAAGGATTAATACTCCTGTGGATTAGTCAAGGCTTGGTGGTAAATGAGCTTACCCATTAAAAAAGAAGTTGTAATCCAAGGAAAATAAATCATGAAAAATGGTTATAAAAAATAATTTAAAATCACCAATAACAACATATTTTGTTACCACTGGTCTGATCAAATCATCAGTTACATTTGTTCAGTTTTAAAGAAATACTATACAAAGAATGGTGAATCAAATATAATTGAAAAATAACTTGTGTGAAAAAAAGCATTTATATTTGTATTCACCTGTATAATTTCTATGTTAAAGATCTTTCCCAAGTACTCTTAAAACACTGGTTTATAAATTGGTTTATAGATCACAGGCTAGATATATCTGGTCTTGATTTTATTAAGAGGAGTAAGTTTTATGGTTATTTATTTTACTTACCACATGACTTGATTCAATTGAACAAAAGTTTGCTTTGTAAGTGAAAAGTGTCAATCATTCCAAGTCAACAAATGTCTCGGTGCAGCTTGTTCTCTTCAGAAATAGAATAGACACATGTTTAATATTTTAAAACAGTTACGGTAAAAAAATAAAAACTTAACAAGGCTTGTAAAACCAATATATGCTCTAAGTTGATGACATTGTATTTATTTCCACCTAATGAATGCTTATAAACACAATTGTATGCTCTAAATCATTGGTGACCATTTTCACTTAAATTTTGTTCAGGTGCCCTAGAGTGATTTTTTTTTCATTTTGCTGACCCAGTATCATTGTTGTTAGTGAGTGTGAAAAGAAATAATAACCTGGATTAAGTACAAAATTCAAAAGACAAAGTGTGATCTATTTATCAAACATCTTGTTAAAAGTATCCATTTTTTAGATTAAATTATGTTACCTGTATGTACTTTCTTCACATTTCCCATGTTGAACTTCCCATTACAAGTTGACTTTTGTGTGCCGCATCTCTACATAATGACTTGTATATCATCATGCCAGCTTGTATAGGGAAGTGATGGGGTATAGATGAAGTTATAATCTCCTCTTTATATGTTTTGTAGGTGACCGGGGTGATAGAGGTGACAAAGGTTAGTAAACATGTTTTAAGTTATGTATCTGAATTTGGTATTTTCTGTGTTCATTTTCCCTCCATTCTTTTGGGGTTACCTGAGTTATTCTAAGTAATATTTTGCAGTGATAACACAAATAAAATTCTAAATTCTTCAAAAGCTAAAATTTACAGTGGTTACTCTTAGAGAGATTTGGGGTATGCATTTAGATTTATTATTTGGCCTTGTGTGATACATGTACCACTTTCCCTGTAGAAAATCTATCTACAATTGGAGTTCAGCTGACAAAAGTGATCATCTTGAGCATTATAACTCTGGTATTATGTTTATAGTATTTGTTTATGTAACTTATAGCAATTAAACAATGTTTCATGTGTAACTGTTGTGCTTAAATTTGTACTTCTAAATGCTACTGGACAAATTCTTTTTAAGACTGTTTTGTATTATTTATAGGGTAAAGGTTTACAATTATAGCAATTTTCTTTACTCCTGGTTCTGAATATCTATTTATAGACCAGGGATCCCAAGCAACTTAAGGCCCATCAGCATTTTCAGGAATAAAAGAAAAGATAACTTTGTTAATATAATCAGGATTTAGGTTATTCTGATATTTTCATTAAAATTTTGCAACAATATTCTGAAGATATATCGTCATTAAAACTGATAATAATTTTACAGGTGGTGAAATGCAAGAAATGGTAGACACAATCTTCGTCTCTGGTTTGAGTGAGGACATAGATGAAGAAGGCCTCGTGCAACACTTTGGCAGCATTGGCGTTATCAAGGTAAGTAAAGTGTACTCGAGCCTACCCACATACACTACTCGGCCTTGGAATATGTCAGTTGTATATCAGAAAGTCTCCTTATAAGTGATAATCTCATTTCCTTCTGGTTATTCTTTTGCGTTTTGAACTTATTGATGATCTGTGTGATTTCACACCCTTCTTAAATGGTTCATTAAGTATGAAACTTGGGTACTTGTAAGATTATGATTTCTTTAGATAATTGCCAGATTTCAGGGATTAATATTATCAACATGTGGGTCCTGTAAAAGGCCCCATTACCAATGCAAAATTTGCTATATTTTTCCCAATTTGGAGCAGAAATTTCCCAATTATGTTCACCATGTAGCTCACGTTTGGTATACAGATAAAGTCTACAACTGAAATGTACTGCTTAATCAAAACCTCAAGTCTTCAGATGAACTCCCATGTTGTCAGTTCAGTATAATAGTTAAATGCATTATAAGTTTTGAATCTTTATTTTTGTTAGTAAAATGACAATAGTTCCTTTTTATTTTACCAAATTTATTCCATTGCAATTTAAAATTCCCAAATGAAAGGGTATAGGACTGTCCTAAAAAAGGTCTGTTAGCCTGTGAATTTATATTTTTGGAGACAGGGGCATTTGTGGGCAAGTGTCTGAGAAACATACTGTAAACCATAAAGTCTCACCTCTATTTAGTAAGCATGGGCCTCGGCTGATTTTATGAGAGTGGTTGTCTCACATGTAACTGGTAATCTCTACTCTACTATTAAAAACTGGTTGCCACCATATATCATAACTGAAAAATTATTGAATGTGGCAAAGATACCATTTAAACAAACATTTTGAATGTAGGTCTTGGATTGTGTACATTTATGTAAATAAAAAAGTAAAAGAGAGTGGCACTTATGGATTTTTATTCAAGATTTATATACTGAAAAGATGCTGTTTTACTATCAAGCATTAATGCAGACAGATGAAAATAAGAAGACTTGCTAAGTTCCCAGATCCCAATAGTACTTTAATGAGGCAATAAAAATGGCAGAAGTCAAAATGATTTTCTTGTGGCAAACAAGCGTCGTTCTTTAAAAAAATCTGTAAACTATTCTCAAGAACAGTTTTGGTCTAGGGCAGAATGTTTGAGGTACAAATATTGAATGAAATTTCTACTTGATTGTAGACTGATAAGAAAACGGGAAAACCAAAAGTATGGATCTACAAAGACAAAGCTACTGGTCGACCTAAAGGTGAAGCGACAATTACATATGATGACACTGAGACAGCAAAAGCAGCTATCAACTGGTTTAATGGTATGATAATATTAATCTCAACACTAATATCTTGAAGAAATGGGAGTGGTCCTGTGATCTTCGAGACAATGAGATTCCACAGTGTGTGTGTGTGTATATGAGAGAGAGAGAGAGAGAGAGAGAGAGCGAGTATAGAATAAGTGAAAATTGCATAAAAGTTTTACCTTGCCACATTTAGAAACCTGGATCAGGATAGATCAAAGAAATGATATCTTAATAATGACTTGGTTGTTTCATTGTAACTATGGTCATTCCTTGCTGAGGTCTTTATCTGATACTCATCTGTTTCTTAAAGATTCTAAATTGACATTATCTATTATCCACCTTTATGAAAATGGAAATCGGAAATCTTGAATTTTAGCAGCTGATTTTAGTATATGTAATTTGTTGTTTTTTTTTTATTACAGAAAAAGAGTGCTATGGTAAAGTAATTAAAGTTGAAATTGCCACACGCAAAGTGAACAACAACTTTAGTGGAGGACGTGGCAGTAGAGGAGGCAGCGGTGGTAGAGGAGGTAAGATTCATGATTTGGTAAAACTTAGAAAAAATAAGACTTGACTGTATTGGTATCATTCAGGAACTAGTCATCTTTTTAAGGGAAAAAATGTTGCGTTACTGCAATTATGCTTATAATGTGTATGGTTCATGGTTTAACTCCATCTTATGAGATGCATATACAAAAATCAAATTCATATCTTAATTTTAAAACTAGAAGAGACATACATTTTGTGTTTGTGTGTATTTTTCATTTGTTTATGCCAACGAGTAACAAGCTGTAGATTTGCATGCGTTGTAGATATATATGCTATATGTTAAAACAAGAAAAGACAGCCTCGAACAGTGTCTGCTTTATTTGTAGGTGGTGGTCGTGGTGAAGGTGGACGTGGAGGTGAGTTTATATCGTATCTTGTTTACATTTCACTATCGTAAATATGGATATTTTATCTCTTGTTCAAGTTTGCACAATTTGGCCACCGTATTAAATTGGCCAAAATTAAACCGTCCAAAATATGTAGCAGTACATGTTTGACACCTGAAAAATCTAGATCTGTTTCTAACATTAACCCGGAAACATTTCTAATATTAACTTTAATTGTATTTTTTGTTTAAGATAACTCTTTGACAGGCTGGTCATACAAAAGCTTTAAGTTTATAAATCTCATCTGCTCATAATTATTTCTGGACATGTGATAATTGCTGTGTAAACACGCGTGTTGATTTTTTTTCAACTCTCATGGAAGTGTGAACTCGTAAGCTGGTCCCTGTCTGACTTCTACACTTTGTTCATATACAATCGGATACCAGTTTATGACATTCAATATTCGAGTTATCTCTCTTCGCAGTCGAAATATGAAGTAAACAAGCTACCATTGGCTAAGTGTGTTACTCAAACCTGTTTTTTCATCTGGTCTGGCTATATGATCGTGGGATTTAACATGTATAAATGATCATTTGTATCAGAAAATTGGCGGCTGACGGTGGTATGAAAATTCTGATGTTACAACGAGGGAATTATATGGGAGGGAATCTGTTTTTCAAGAAATAGCAGCATTATAACGGGTGGACTGTATATTTATACAGAATACTCATATTATAAATTTAAATTCTGGCACTTATTTGGACTTTTTTCTTTTCACATAGGATTTGGAGGAGGCGGTGGGGGTGGAAGAGATGAAAGTAAGTATATTATGTCTTTGATTAAATTAAAAGTTTAGTTCTTTGCAGTCTTTCAATTTGAATTGTTGGTCTTATATTTGTGAATTTAATAACATGATGACGAAGACTAGAAGTACAAAAAGGGTTAAGACAATATCATGTTTGTATTATTAAAGAAACCGAGAAAAAAAATTCCTATCATTGAAATGTTTTGGCTCATTAACATATTTTCATTAATCTCTTAATGAATAAGTATTTTCCAGTTTTCAGAACATTTCTGTTCTTTCCAAGTCCAGAGATTTAATCATTAAACGGTTAAAAATCTTGGTAAATAGATACTTTGAAAGACAAAGTTTTATATCAATCTCAAAAGCATCAACTTTTATCATACAAAAATGATAATGTGCATTGTAATGTGTCATTATTTTTCAGGTCAGAGAGCTGGTGACTGGACATGCCCAAATGAGTGAGTGAAATTTTTCTTATCAAATATCTAATGTTTTGTCAAATTTACATATCAAAATTTAAAAAAAAAAATGCTTTCCAACTGACCTACTTTTGGTTTTGGCACAAAATAAAAAGGACTTTTGATGGTGGCCTAACATTAATAAGAAATAATGAAAAAGTCTGTAATTGGACATTTTTCCTTCATGAATTTTTAATACTCTATAAAAGGAATCACAAAAGGGGGTTTGGCTGGTTTTTTTTCTTTCTTTCTTTCTTTCTTTTTTCTTTTTTGGCTTGCCAGGAAGAAAGACTAGAGGACTAATAGCCCAGCGTCATTGTCGTTGTCTATACTCGTAGACAAACTTAAACCTGGCTTATATCTTTTTAACAGCAAGGGACATGACTTTGACATTTTACATATACATTCCATATGACCAGAGTTTTCATTTGACCCAGTGAGTTTAAAATTGGGCTTTGACCTACTTTTAAAAAAAACATTAAACTTGGCTATATCTTTAAACCATGAGAGATAGGACCTTGATATGTCACATGTAGATTTCTTATTACCAGAGTTTTCATTTGGTACCATGACTTTTGACCAAGTGACCTTGGCCTTGGAATTTGACCAATTTTTCCAAAAACTTTAACCGTGACTATATCTTTAAAACCATGAGGGATAGGGCTTTGATATTTCACATAGATATCTTGTGGCCAGAGTTTTCATTTGGTACCTTGACTGTTGAATAGTGTCCTTGACCTTTGACTTGAAACTACTTTTCAAAACTTTTAGCCTGATCCGAAGGAATCAAAGTATTTACTGTACTACAGGCCTTTTCCAGCCATTTTGGGGAAAATGCTATTGGCCACACAATTGGAAAATCTAATATGACTTTGATAATATGAAAATATAAATCCCTTTGCAATGGATTCTCTTTTTCAAGGCAGTTCCCCCTGAAATAATCAATTTTTAAATATAGTTATAGTCTGTATACCAAATTGGGAATTCATTATAGGTTTTTTTCTTCATTTACAACTTATACTTGATGTGCAATGACAAGAGCTATACACAGGCATAAAAAATCTTATATTTTATTGATAGATTTGGCACTTCAATTGCAATTGGTTAGCTTAACCTTACTATTTGTATATTAAAATCACACTGAACCTGACCTTATTTTCACAAATTATAATATAAAATTTTTTATGCCTTTGTATACCTCATAATTTGTCATTGTACATCGAGTATAAGTTGTAAAAGTAGAGAGAGAGAAATAAAATACAAATTTTTGTAAAAAAGCAGCTAATGCCCTA
Source organism: Atrina japonica (assembly GCA_030159075.1). Classification (NCBI taxonomy): domain Eukaryota; kingdom Metazoa; phylum Mollusca; class Bivalvia; order Pterioida; family Pinnidae; genus Atrina; species Atrina japonica. The sequence goes on along the minus strand of BROG01000777.1, from coordinate 105,194 downwards.
TTAGGACAGACACCACCAAATATTTTCCCATAGGCCTCAATGCTAATTTACAAAACTTCAGGTCACTGTCACTCCCATGTTTATTATGTCTGGGTCAAATAAGTACCCTGTGCTGAAAGATCAATATTTTTGAGTAAGGTTGCCGTTGCATTTTTACTTCAAATTTTCACTTGTTTACAAAGTATTCCGCACCAAAGGAAAATATCTATTCTCATATGACCCTCTCCTTTCAATTTTCAACCGTCAACCCTATAATTTTCAAAGTATACCAATATTCATGTATCTTTTTTATCACCTTTATTTTTGGCAAAACTAATTTTTTCATTTAATGACCAATCAGATCACTGGGCTCATTTTACCTCTCCGCTTTGGGTGTAATGCTGCCATGTTGTAAACAAAGCAGGTGTTTTTATAGATGGTCAGTAATGTGTCACACCCCTACCTCTCAATGCCATTCATTGTTTTTATTTACCAATATTGACCATGATATCAAATATGGGTAGATGGTACCCCTTAATAATTGGAAAAAGTGACAAATATACCATTTTCTTCACAAAAACTTAAAATTGGGATCATTGCTAAATCTGAAGCTCACTGAAAAGTAAACCATGTCATTTTTTATATCATAAAATTGCTTTTATTGACAAGGAATGAAGTGCACCCTTAATAAAAGTGTAAAACTTCTGGGAGGGGATACCCTTACATACAACACATTTCAATAGACTTATTGTGTTCATTTATATAAAATATGTTATGTAATCATTTTCAGACATGTCCATGTTTTGTTTCATCCCTTAATTACAGTCTCATCATGTAAGTAATTAAATACAGAGGGCAGATAACTGAGTCTGACTTTAAAATGACTGAAACTTAAATGGTGCAAAATGCTAGTCAAATTGTTTTTAAAAGGATATGACATATTTATAGTTCTGTTTCAGATGAAAAACTAAGTCAAATATTAATTATACTAAGTTTTGAAACCAGTAAAAGTCAATATCAGGTGTTAATTTTGTCTGGTATGACCCCAAGAGAGTGTTAAGTGACATTTGCTGGAAGGGGGGGGGGGGGGGGGGTGGGGGGGGGGGGGGGGGGGGGGGTGTAAAAAAGGTGATTCAAACAAAAAATTTAGAAAACTTATGAAAACATGCAACTTGAATGAATATTAGATGAGTTAATACAGAAAAATATATAATTGATACTTTATAATTATCTTTACAGGTACTTGAGTATGATAATTAGATAAAAATCTCTTATTGGACAATATTTCCTGGATTTTAAAAAATTGAAATATTCCTTCAGCATAAGGGGGGGGGGGGGGGGTATTTAAAGTAATTTTTATACTGTTTACAGTGTATATTGCATGATGAAATATTTTTACTGATGAGACTTAAATGCTGAAATGCAGTTTAATACAATTTTCTTTAAAAATGAGATGGTTTTTTACCTTCAGATTACAGTACATATATACAACTAAAGGTACAAAATACACTGCATGAGTAAAATGACATGGTCCAATATGTAGATTTTGCCCCTCAAAAGAAGATTTTTAAATCAACCAGTCTTTACCTAAAAAAGGTCTGATTTTAATTCAAATGAGTTAAAATTTACAATAGAAACATCATTTCAAAATATCTTGCTAAAATTAGTCACTATGCATAACCATAAACTATATGACTTATTTATAAAAGAACATGTGTGCATGTTTGTAGGAGAGGGTGGGGGATGAGGGTGGGGGGTATACTTGAATTTTCCAAGAACAGATGAAATTTTGACCAATAAATGATAAAATATTAGTTCTAGGTGTAATATAAAACATACTGATAAAATTAAGAAATCTCAATATGCAACAAATGCATAATAATGTGTGTAGAGGCAGCACACCTATTAAATTTGCACCTTGTGGACCCCCAACAGGTGCCCCATTTCATAGAGACCCTCAGATCTGTTTAAAAGTATGAGTAAAAGTGAATGAATTGCAATTTGGGTGATAAAAATGAGAGAAATGGCTTACTTTAAGGCTTCATCCAGCCTACATGTGTCAAATGTGAATTTCTCTATAGGACAGACACCACCAAATATTTTCCATAGGCCTCAATGCTAATTTACAAAACTTCAGGTCACTGTCACTCCCATGTTTATTATATCTGGGTCAAATAAGTACCTTGTGCTGAAAGATCAATATTTTTGATAACAAAATATGCAATCAAAAGTATAGGTTGCCGTTGCATTTTTACTTCAAATTTTCACTTGTTTACAACTCGTAGTATTCGCACCAAAGGAAAATATCTATTCTCATATGACCCCTCCCTTTCAATTTTCAACCGTCAACCCTATAATTTTCAAGTACTACCAATATTCATGTATCTTTTTTATCACCTTTATTTCACTTATTAATGGCAAAACTATTTTTTTCATTTAATGACCAATCAGATCACTGGGCTCATTTTACCCTCCGCACAACTTTGGGTGTCCAAAATGTCTGCGCCCATGTTGTAAACAAAGCAGGTGTTTTTCCATTAAGACAGTAGTTTTTTTCTCAACATAAAATGATAAAGGTAAGGTATTTGTAATGTCAAGGGATTTCTAGTTCTTTTCTGTTATTCAAAATCATGAACATTGTCCTCTTTATATTCTCTATCTGCAGAACTTGTGGAAATAACAACTTCAGTTGGAGAAATGCTTGTAATAGATGTAATGCCCCCAGACCAGATGGTGCAGGCATGGATGGTGGTATGGGTGGTGGTAAGTAAACGTTGATTACCTACATATATATTGAAGGATATATAATATTTCTGTTTAGATGTATATCTCTTTCTTATATTAAATTGATTGAGTCGAGGATTAAATAAATAAATAAAAAAACAACAACAAAACACTTGACAATATATAAATGTGAATTGTTTGTGTCCTGTCAAGGGTATTAATGATAGATAATATTTTGAGATTCCCCAATATGAGTATATGATTTAACTATTTGTTTATTATGAACCATTTTCATATTCATGGTTTAGTTCTTATGCATTAAACTCTTATATTTTCAGGAATGAGAGGTCGTGGCGGCGGAGGAATGCGAGGAGGAAGAGGTGGATTTGGTGATCGTGGAGGTAGAGGAGGTGGTGGTGGAATGAGAGGTGGACGAGGAGGATTTGGTGATCGTGGTGGCAGAGGTGGATTTGGAGATAGGGGTGGCCGAGGAGGTGGAGGAAGAGGTGGATTTGGTGATAGAGGAGGACGCGGAGGTGGGGGAGGAAGAGACAGGTAAACTTTTATCTACTTAGTTTGTTATTTCCTTTCCACATCATTTTATTCCATATTTTAAACCAGATGACCAAATTCTACTATCATGGGTGTCAAAAAGATTATAACAAATTTTACATGTATTGATGAAAAATTCATTTTGGAAAGAATTGTACAAATTGATTGTTACTCTACGTCCCTTTTCTTGTAAGAATAAAGTATAGTTAGGAAGCAAATTGAAAATGTAATGGCTGAGATATTGAAAGTTACATAGTTTAAAAAGGAGCTGAGCCTATTTCATTGTGCAGTAACAAAACTATTTATAGAAGACAAAATACTTCTAAATTTAGATTAAAGTATTATATTTATTTATTTACAGACCACCAATGAACAGACCAGACAGGAGACCCAAGCCATATTAGAAATAAATAATTATATTCAAATGCCATTGATGTGGAAGAAATTCTTGAAAAGAATATCATCAAGTCCTGTTGTATATATAGACATTTGCTGTTGTTTATGTAACATTGTTGAATCATGTTCCACTGGCATCTTGCATTGTCACTGAAAAAATAATTTGAAATCTTTGTTTTATATTTTAACTAATTTTATCACATCCTCATTTATTTCATTTTGTGCAAGCTTTTTGTTTCATCATCAGTTCATTAAGTCGTCATGGTCATGCCAATAAACAAAGGTTGAATAAATTATCTCTTGTTTATTTTGTCAAGTTTTGTGTTGAAATGCATAAAATATTTGATTTAAAAGAACTTTGCTGCCTCCAAGACCCAAGGTATTCTTGTGATGGGATTTATTGATTGAAACAATAAGAGGTAATGGTAGGTGGTATCCTAAGTTTATATTAATTGCCCTATGGTATTTGATTGTGTGAACTCGAGGTTTTGTAAACCAACCCACAAATATCAATAACTCAAAGTCCGGTCTGTGATCGTTAGGTAATTCTCAGCACCAGAGACCTACTGCCAATGTACAGCAATGGTAACAATGTTTCAACAATCAGAGAGTTATGGTGGTGTTCTCTCTAGGCGGTTTTCCCGCTGGTCTCTCTCGTTTCCAGAACTCCAGTGCTTATATATACTTTGTCAATTTTGACCAACGCAAAACACTAAAGTTCTAGAAGCTTATAGAGAGTTAAATGCATCTACAATTGGGAGAATACGGCGCCGTTATCATCATAATCTGCCATAATGCAACCTTTGGTAACCTTTACACTATCATTCCTTAGTACAACTTCAGTACTGTATAATAAGAGGTAATGGTAGGTGGTATCCTAAAATTATATATATCATATTACTTTAATTGCCCTATGGTATTTGATTGTGTGAACTCAAGGTTTCATTGAAACATTTGTGACTGATGTGGCATACTAACGGGACACTGTCTCCTCTCAGACACCTGATCCCATCCCATTTGGGATTTGCAATTCATGTTGTTTAATTTGTCTTATTTTAATGGACTTGGGAGTTTTGAATACCCATTGACACTTTTTTTTTATACATCTGTACCTGCAGAGCTTATTAACGATATTTTCGTTATTTTCTTGTTCTAAAAATGAAAATCCGCTACCGCCCTGAACATGTTACAATGCTAATACCCGCATTTCTGTACGTACCAAGTTGGTAATGAGAAGTACTAAACAAAATATTTTATGTGTTCAGTCAAGCAGCGTTCATTTATATGGAGACATTGCCATCTATAGACCAATTCTCATGAATCGGCGGGGCCTAGTAACATTTTGATTATCATACAGATGATTCTACTAACTTTAATGTCAAGACGGGCTTCACGACAAAAACCTTGATGAACACTTGTGTATGGTACAAGTAGAGACAATAACTCTTTGATGTTATGTTTAATACAAATGTATTGCATAAAATTTAAGTTTGTCTAGGTCAAGAAAAAGGTTCATGAGACTCGATCTTGGGTTATATGGGTTTTACTACATATTAATACCCACTTAATTTTGATATTTATTATATATTTGGATGCAGAGAAGTGGGGTTTGTTTCCGGTGTCTGGGCCTTTATTGTAGATCGTTTGATATACTGTTCACTTCATGTCGAGCATCGTTTGTGAGGTAGAGGACTGGGTTTCATAATAGGTCATAAATCTGTAAAATTCCCATTCAACAGAAAAACAAAATTTACAGATTTATTACCTAATACGTAAAGTGGAACATTTACTGCCTGTGTTAAAAAGGTGTATGAGAGCTGCAACGACACACTGGACCTTCGAATCCGATTACCATTCGTTGAAAGCTGTGAAGTAAAATAATCGAGAATATAAGGATATTATTTATAACCACCAATAAATTGATGTGTGTTTACCTACTGACTAGAGCCGGCGTGGCTCAGTTTGTAGCGCGATCGATTCCAGCCGGCGGCAGGTTAGTTTCCTGTCCTTCGGATGAGACGGTAAATTCGAGGTCCCGTGTCGCAGTTGGTGTCGGGACGTTAAAAAACCCTTACTGCTCAATTGTAAGTGTCGAGCTTAGGCCAATATTTAAAGCCCTTCACCGGCATTTAATGATTTCTCCATGTGAGTGAAAGATTCCTGAGTGAGACGTTAAACAACAATAAACAAACAAACCTACTGACTAAACACAAATGTTATATTTAAGTCCAACGGGTATTTGAGATAAAATGAGATTGATATAGTGGATTTTCAAGTTTTTTTTTAGAAAAATCAAATGATAATATTGATCAGTAAATAAACATAATCTGCTATAAAATTGCAACATGTGATATCTTGGGGCCCGTGTGCTGTGTTTGTCATTTTTTACACTAATTCAAACCCAAAATGTTCTGCTTGTGAATGGAAAAATGGACTATCATGAGCGGGATTTACTTAGCAGGACAAGGCAATCTAATACATGTACATTTTGTACTTGGACAAAGTTTCTACCGAAAATGCTTTATAATATTTAGGTCGCCTAGGCCAAAGACTCGTGCTGAAATTTATACCTGTTATAATTTTTAGACCTGTTTGTCTTCACAAGAATCGGGAACTATCTCCGTGTGAAGTTGCATAAACCATGGTAATGAAAAATGGTTTATGGGACAGGCACCATTGTTGTAACAGACTTTCCTCCTGCATTGTTCCCCCAATCACAGTCAGTGCAGAGTCGCCCCCTCATGTTTCCGGATTTCAAAATAGAAAATATGTGCGTTTAATTTATTGACATAATGCAGTCTAGATCTGAAAATGTCGTGATATTCTCAGTTGAACGTTTGAAAAAGTAAGATATTTATTTTTCTAGACGTTACAGTTTTGAGGTATCCTCGCTGCAACAAAAGATTTTGAATTTGGTTAATAATGATCGATATCAATTGATGTATTTTTTTGTTACGAGTGGAATAAAATGTAACAATGTTATCTATATGTATATATATTTACATGTTAAGACGTATTTCCGTCATACTTGCATATCGAAAATTGATCTGCGTATGTATGCATACATGAAATAAAACCACTTGTGAGACTTGTGTCTTTAATAATTAACAGCAAATTATAAAATATATGTTTAAATGAAATTCAAAAATGTTTTATTAAGTCATGAAGTAGAAAATTAAAAAATAACGTGGACTGTTATTATCCGTCATATAGATACCGTAAGCCGTTGCTGTTCACCTTAGCAACATGGACTAAAATTAGTCCCTGCAATGGAAAAACGCGTCTCATTTATATATATATATATAATGATTTTCTGAGATCAAAAAATAATTTTCTAATATCCAAAAAATAAATTTTGGGTAAAATTTGGACTTCAAATGATGAAATAATTATACGTAGATAGCTTATGAAATATCCGTTTTCGTTTTATGATATATTTGTTGTATGCACTTTATTCTAAGTACCATCCTAACCACCAAAAATAGAGCAATAATTTCATTTTTCATGGTTAATGATTCCCCCTACAATATAGTAGCTGGGGTACCCCGTAAAAACACGAAATTTAGAAAACTGACCACGGGAACTTACGACGACAATCACGATTGTAAAATATAAAGATTTTCCGAAGATTTGCAAATAAATTTGGCTGTGTGTTATTCCGTTTACTTAAACTCGTTAACTAGAGGCCTTTTTCGACACTGGGCACCCTACTTATATCACTTTTAAATACTTCTTATAAAACGATTTCTAGTTGTATAGGTAATAGAGCAAAACTATTTGTCAAATATATTAACGAAGATAAAAAAGGATGTTTAACTGGGAGGTATATAGGGGAAAACATCAGATAAACTTATGATATTATAGACGCTTGTAAAAATGATAATATTCCAGGTATGTTACCTATAATCGAGTTTGAGAAAGCTTTTGACTCAATATCTTGGAACTATATATATATAAAGTTGTTTTTTTCAATTTGGACCAGTTTTTAAAATGGGTAAAATTCTAAATAACAAAACAAGTTTGTGTGTAATTCAAAATGGTATTTTTATCAGTTCTTTGAAATAGGCAGAGGCTGTCGTCAAGGCGATCCAGCCTCTCTATATTTTTCCAATTTATGTGTAGAAATTTAGCTCACTTAATGAGACAAAATAAAAACTATAGAGGTTAAAGAATACTGTATTTCACAATGCGCAAATGATGCTACAATATTTTTAGATGCCACAGAAAAAAGTCTCAAAAGTGTGCTTGACTTATTATTCCAATTTTCAAGATACACAGGTTTAAAACCTAATATAGAAAAAAAAACTAAAGTTGTTTGGATAGGTTCTAAATGTGACTGTGATAAAATATTATGCTCTGAATACGAACTTAATCGGGGGAAAAATAATTTTACTATATTAGGATTCATTTTGATTGGAAACTAGAAAATATCGATGAGGTTAATTTTTCTCATAAAATAGACAATTTAGAAAGAGATATTCATACTTGGGCAAAAAGAAACTTGACAGTATTAGGAAATTCATATAAATGCATTATCACTGTAAACTATGTATTGACCTGTGCGAGTGTGACCACAGCGTTTGACAAGTTAATTCAAACACGACTCGCTCCGGGGCACCTGATCCCATATCTAGATTTGTAAAATTGAGGTCCTTAGTTTTCTGACATTAACCGTCATGTTGCCCTTTTGCCGTTCAACAATTTGGCATCTTTATGTTTGATATTTGAACAATATGACAGCATACACTAGCTCGTGTGAAATGGAATAGAATAGAAAAACGGGTATAACTACTGTTGCTGTTCAATATTTTTGTATTGAAACATTTAGCAAAGTAAACGACGAGAGAGTAAACACTCGATTGAGATAAATTATGGTCTTATATACTATGAACCCGTCTCTGATATTGGCTAAGCATCAACTACTGGAAATGAACGGGGAAGTCCCACTTGCTGTTTTTTTTTAAATTTCAACTGAAATACATGAAGTACGTGTGTTACCATAAGCCAATAGGCTAGCGCTTTATAAAACGCGAGTATGGTTGTATATACGTACCACTATGTTATACGTAGATTCTCTGAAAATCGAATCACAATTCAATACAGTCGTACACGTAACATATATAGAACAAACATGGATAATATATTTATAACATGTTAGTAACGCTTGTTGCTACTATGTCGATCATTTGTATGTTATATGACTGTAATGCTTTCTCATATTAATTATTTTGACAAAGTTTTTAACTATTACATTACTGATATGTTAACAAGGCCGGAAGAAACGAGTCGGTATATCGCTCTTGGTCCAAAGCAGCATAGTTAAGCACGCACGTGCTCTTGACACTTACATATTTTATCCATGAATCTTCCGGTTTCTAAATTAGATGTTGACATCTTCTGGTTATTATGTCGACATAAATAACTGACAAGTAGATGTCACATCCGAGCATAAACACGATATAAAGCTGAGTTTCCGACTTGCTAGATAACTATCTCAGCGTTATTATCTCAGCAAGTTGAATTAATAAGTCGACATCTTTTTCTACGATGTCGACATCTTCTCATATTATGTCGACATAATCACAAAATTATGTCGACAACTTTAAGTGTAAGTCGGCAACTTGATGGCAGAAATAACAAAATTGGGGACAGTAACCTCTCCCCTTGCAACTATCTCAGGATATCAGCAAAGAATTTATTTTATTATCCATTATATTTTATGCGCATATTCACATTATCATAAAATGATACCGTATTCTGAACTTAAACAATTATATCCATAAGTTTTTTATATCAATGTAAACAAGGGTTTTTTTACGTTCTCTTAAAACAATGTAAAGGTTTTTTGTTGTTGTTTTGTTTGTTTGTTAAATATAATTTTGTTTTCGTTTTCTGTTTTGCTTTGTCGGCTTTTATAGGTCCGAGGGGTCTCCGTGGCTGAATGGGACAGAGCCGAGTGGTAAGCGCATCGCGCTTTGAACCATGAAGTCTCTCACCTCTGGTCAGCGCAGGTTCGAGCCCTGCTGGAACCTAAGCTGATTTTTGTGAAAAGTTGCCAGTTTATTTGCGGAAGGCCGGTGGTCTCTTTCCGGGTACATTGTAACCCGGTTCTGTTCTCCAACATTTAAAACTGGCCGCCATCTTATAACTAAAAAAATATTGAGTGTGGCGTTAAATACTATTTAAAACTTAAATTAAGGTACGAATGTTAAGGATTTGTAGAGTAAGTACTGTATCTATTGTGCTCACCTAAGCTTAAATCCATTATTGTACATCAGTTACAATATTATTGTTATTAAATACCAGCCAAGGAAAGAATGATAAGGATTTGTAGAACAAGTACTACATGTGTTGTGCTCACCCAGGCTTAAATCCATTATTGTACATCAGTTACAATGCTATTATTATCAAAGATACCAGCCCAGGAAATATCTTGTGAAATTCTGTATAGTCTTTTATGGATATTATAATCATAATACCAAAGTTATAATGCTAAAGACGATATCGTTTTTGTCAATTAGACTTCATCAGTTAAACTCCAATTTGAAAAGTATGTGTATTTTCTAAAGATAAAGTGGTACAAAACGCAACAGAAAGCTGTTTGTGAAATTTTATTCTAACAGAAACGTAAACATTTTGGCAACGCAGACATGTAGAAGACTACACGAAACATGGTATAAAATATATACAAGTAAAATCACAAAGTCACATTTGTAAATAACAATATACTATACATCAACATTACTTAATACTATCTTACTCTCATATAATGAGTACGCCATTTTCTTAAATGAAATACATATAAAAATGGACAAACACGGACCTCTGGAAACCAAGAGGTGGGATCAGGTGCCATAATATGATATTTGCAGCTAGCATAAAACTGAGACTTATAATTGCTGTAACATCATACTATAACTTTGGTGTTAGTAATAAAAGTTGATTTATTGTTTTGCAATGCGAAACTTAACGCATAAAACCTGGTTTAATCTTGCTCTATACATAAATATAGTGTTATCGATATAAATTATCCTATAGTATGTCCAAGAAAACTTTGCGGATGGTTATAAACAAAACAGATTTATAAAATAACAGGGACTTAAGATTATGTATTGATACAGAGACGCTATGTTAGAATTCAACAATGAAATAAGTTTGATTTAAATTGTTCTTATTGAACTTGGCAACTGGGGCTTGAACGAATGCACTCTTCTATGCTATTGTTGTTTTTTTTTGTTTTTTTTTTTGTTTTTTGTTTTTTTAGAACAGAACTATTCCACTTTACTACGAACGCGTTATACTGGCATATCATTTTCGTAAATGATGTAAATTATGATTTCATTTAACTGAACACAATGCAGTGTTTCAATATCTACGTCAGAAGTTCCCTGATATTGGTCATGTGTATGCAACGTTATTAAATGAAAATAATTCAATGGTCTTGATATAATCACCACGGTAACATTTTAAATTTACAAATAATGTAGCATCAAAAAATATCGGTGATTATTTTTAATGTGGATGACAATGACATGCCCTGATTTGCCAATAATTAGAGTTACCTCCCAACTTATAGACAACTTTGTTTTCGTCTGAACAGCCGCATATCATGATGTGGTACTAGAATATTATTCATGCATAACTGACAATATATATATATATATATATATATATATATATATATATATATATATATATATATATATATATATATATATATATATATATATATATATAATAATAATAATAATAATAATAATAATAATAATAATAATAATATAGATATACAATATAGGAAAGTTTTGAACTGTTTTGAACTGTTTTCCCGAGTTCTAAATGTAAATGCAAACAGCACCGATAAAATTTTAATCTAACATGTGAAAATTAGATTAAAATCGAGATTGATATTTCAGATAAATTGATAAACATATTAAATACTATATAAATATAGAATTGTTATAACAACTCCATTTCTCTCCCACTTTGAAAATGTATTTTTATAAATAAACATCTACTCTTTGTAAAGCAATCTATATAAGCTATAAAGCATAGTAAAACACATACAAACATATTGCACTGTAAAAGGTTTGAGATCTTTTTTTGCGTTGTAAAAATAGCGTACACTATCCCGAGGGTTGTATGGATAATCCCTATTTTTCTGGCATGATTTGTGAAGCCATCAAGGTATTGCACGTACATCCTACTGCCACTTTTTCCCACATTTCTTCATATTTATATACACCGTTTTCACATCCAACCACTCTTAAAACTTTGGAGTAATAATACATAGGGCTACAGACGTGTCTTTTACTTATCTTCAGACAATTGTGGCATCTGCACTTCGCCTGAAGTATACTTTTAGGGATGCGGAATTCGTCATACTCAAGTCGAAAATAATGCGGACATAATGTCTGTATGTTTGTGTGGTTATGCTTCGGACATTTTCTGGGTGTACTGTCGAACTTAAAAGAGCGTTTCTTTATGTACTGCTTGTCTACTGCTTTGTTCTCTCTCAGGCCGACTATTTGAAAAAAGCTCGGATGAAGCCTGGTAGTGTACACTTCCGATCTCTTTAAATTTTCTTCAAGTTCTTGTAATTCCTCTAGAGATGGCTGTTTGCATTTTTCCGCAGCAGAATATCTAATCCAGACTTGAAGAAACAGGTATACCATGCAGAATATCTGTGACGTACAAACCTGCATCAATAAATGATAAAATTAAAGTCCAAAAATGATAACGATTGGAATAGCATAGACTACATGGGCATCAATTTAGAATCCTAAACATTTTGCCTTATAATCGTAAAACTGATTGATTAAGTAGTAGAAATGTTATGTTATTATTTTTATTATCATATTCAATATTATTATCATTATCAAGTTTTGATATTTTATATATCTTTTTTCATTATCATCATATTCATCATTGTGACATCGGTTTCTGATTTTCACAATTCGTTTCAAAAGTTAAATATAGATATCGTTCATTATAATTATGAAGTAAATAATTTAATCATGTTTTGATGATATAAAGAAAGGGTTTTACCAGTGAAACTTTATATATTTATATATATTGATATCTTAGTTTTAAAATTGAATTAAACATTATGTTACTTTTTAATTATTTGAGAACACTTGTAATTTTCCAATTCTATCCAGATTTGTCGATACAAAGATAAGATAGTTGTTAAATACACGTTTTTCTAATTTTGCTATAATTCCATACCTTTCTCAAATTCATTGTAATTTAGAAGCTCTGACTTGTTGGAGGATTTATTTCAAGAATACTGTCTTAAAACAGAGTGGACAATTTATAAATACTCGTCATGGTAAATATATTAATAAATACCTAACCAATAAGCAAAGATCCGGAAACGTACCTTTGAAGAAGGAAGTTTTGTCAAGATCTGATGAACTTTGAATATAGAAAACAGGTGAACACCTTACTTTGTATTGGCTATCCAATCGTTAATAGGGGTACACCGAGGATATTTTTTTTAATTATTCAAGAGGAAATTTAGTATTGCTTCTGTATGTGACCTGAATCCTGTTGGGAACCCCATATTGGGTTTTCACCTAAATTACATCGGGCAGCTATTTTAAACTTTACCGGTAGCAAGGGAACCAGAATAAAACAAATAAGCTACCTATGGTACAGGTATTCAAATATTCCACAAGAACAAATATTACACGTTTTAATCATGGAAATGAAATTGATTTCTATCTATGTATTAACTGGTACCTAAATAAGGAAGAAATGATATAATACTGCTGCTGCTACTACGTAGAATTAAATGCGAAATAAAAAGTTATAATTTTCATTTACCTGACAAAACTTCAAGAACAATGCCACTGTTCTCAATTTCTAACATATGTCAATATAAACAAAATAGCAGAAATCGCAATCACACTTCCTTGTTATTGTTTACAGGTGTACTTCCGCTCTGTTTCTATTTTCTATCTGATAATCACGTGACAGCGTCATTGCGGGTAAACGTGTACATATGCTTATCTATTCAGTTCTGTGTTATTGAAATTACGCTGACCACTGCATTTTGAAAAAAATGTCTTTTCTTTTTTATTATTATTATTATTATTTTTATTATTATTATTATTATTATTATTATTATTATTATTATTGTTGTTGTTGTTGTTGTTGTTGTTATTATTATTATTATTATCATTATTATTATTATTATTATTATTGTTATTATTATTATTTATAATTTTTTGACAGCAGTAACAGTATATCTTGTGGGTAAGGGTACATGCATAAGAATGTTTGAGATTATTCTGGTGTTTTTGACATGTAAAAATTGTTTGAATGTGGCTTAAGATATACAGCAGAGAGAGATATAGAATTAGTAATTGTTGTTGTTTTCGATGTTGTTATTGTAGAAGTGTCCTTATTGTTCTAGCTGTTAGTGGCAGTGGCAGCAACAACAGAAGTAGTAATAGTAGTCAAAGTAGTAGAGGTAGTAGTAAAGTCAGACACATTATTTTCTTCAAATTTAAAGTTTTCTTCTTCGTTTGCAAATTCAAAGTTCATATTTCTTTGTTCTTCAGTTTAACAATTTCTTACATCAAACGGAAGTTTACTAATGGGAATGTAAGTCTTTCTTGTACACATACCATGCAAATAAATAATTCGTAGTTGACGCAGACATCTTGTTTTTGATGTCCAAAGTAATACTATGGCTTGGAAAAATAAACATCACATCAAGTAAATAACAAAGTATCAGTCGTCAGAATGTCTCAAACGGTCCACCAGGAGCTCCACAAAGGAGCACAATTGGTTCTTATAGGAATGCAACTTCAGTGTATTTATATACAGAAACAGTGGCGTTTGACAGAATAAGTATCATGATAGCAAATCACTAGGTTTTTCAATTTCCGGGTACCACTTTTAGTCAAAAACAGTTGTTAATGATGCTAAAAAGTCTCTAATTTAGTTTCTTTATGTGGAATTATTGTGTAAAGAGTAGAGAAGTCGTATACTTTGATACTGTGAATCTGAGAAAAAAAAATTGTGTGCCTTCAAATTTTCAAAAAGTTGTATTTTTTAAAGAATTTTTAAGTATCTACATCTGATTTACACTGCTTCTGGAATAAGCAACTGTACAGTACTGCTGAAGTTTCTCCTTAACGGCTACTTGTATCTTGGTAAGGAGTAAAGATAAAGGTTTGGCAGAACATTTGCTGTATCATGCTATGTACCTCTGCTTATATGATGTTTTGTGAAGTTAAGTTATCCAATATAAGGCATATATGGTAGCTCAAAATCAGTATCGGTGGACGTATATCCAAAGAACGTAATACGGACACGTGGTTTTGATGGAACTCGTCCTTTGAAAGTGGGCTGCATGTGTATGTAGGATTACCAGAATTCGTATAAAACCCGAGTCCTTCTATAAATAATTATAGTAATGTGCCTTACAAATAAAAACTATATTATTTGAGGCTTAGACTGCTAGGGCCAGTACATATTTTAAATAGTCCTTTGTCCCCATATTACTAAAAAGGGTATTGATCTTATGAAAGATATGATTTATATATATGAAAGTTCATTTATTTAAGTGTCTTTCAAATTGAATTTTAAGACGTTTCAGTCGACTGTCACGACGTGATTAAGACAAAACGTAAAATCATTTTTAGTATATAGTCCTTTTTTTCAAAAACATGCTAAAACTATTCAGTGTAACGCATCTGAGTACCTAAACGACTCTCATTGTTTAAAATATTATTGAATACCAAAGTTATACCAATGGAAAACGTCCCCAATGATATAAGGATTCCCATACCTACTTAGAAATTCATAAAAAGGTTTAATAAGACGTTTGCATGCCCAACATTTGATATGGAAAGCTTGACGATCGTCTGAAAGGTCTGTGAGTTATTTTACAGGGGTCTAAAAGTAGGCCTACTATTAGATCACCAGTGACAAGGATATATTCAAACATTTAACACGAATTACGTAGGCTCAACATTGCCATGTCACGTATTGTAGTTGTAGCTACATTTAGATTAATTATATTATTATCAGAAAGAGAAATATCACACCCGTAGGAATGGCAAACACGAAAATACTTGAAGAATGGGCTAAATTTCCTACCTCATAAATCTTTATTTAAAGAGATAAAAGTGATATAATGTTATATCGTATTACCGGATATAATATATATAATAGAAGTATATTACGGCAGTTCATATATATATATATATATATATATATATATATATATATATATATATATATATATATATATATATATATATATATATATATATATATATATATATATGTGTGTGTGTGTGTGTGTGTGTGTATGTGTGTGTGTGTGTGTGTGTGTGTGTGTGAGTGAGTGGTAAGGCTTACGTTGTCGTTAGAAGATTTTGTCTCGCTAATGCTAAACTAATCTCAGGTGTATCCAATCAGAAATCGTTTTATACTTTTAATATCACATTTCATTGGTAGATATTCAGATTGGTTTGGAATTTAAAGATGAGATAATAAAGTAAGAATATGAACGTTAGGTAAAGTAATGGAATTCAGGAACAAATTAGTAAGTTAAATATTGATCAGTTTTATCCTAGAGGAAACATGTTTGTGTGGTTTGTTTGGGGCTTTCTAATGGGTTTTTAGGGATCATTCAATGTAAACTTTAGGTATACAGGGTCTGAGGTCAACAGATTTACTCAGTGCTCAAGCTCAAATATCTTTTCATTATTTAATTCATTAGTTAAAACACGCAAGATTTATTTCGTGACTGGACATGTTTTGTATTGACAGCATACAATTGTAAATAATGATCAACATTATTGCTCATTTAAAGAAAACTTTATATAAAACATGTTTGAGTACGTATTAAAACTTTGAGTACCGTACTCAACGCATTTATTTATTTTTTACAGGAAAATCATAAGTGCGACGTAGAAATTTCATATATGATATAAAAATCTCAGATACGAAAGTATAAATCTTTAGGATGTCCAGGATATAAATACGAATCTGGTAAAAATTTGGCAAATACGGATCTCTGGAAATCAAGAGGTGGGATCAGGTGCCACAGAGGAGTAAGCATACCCTGTTGACCGGTCACACCCGCTGTGAGCCTACAGCCAAACTCAACTCAACATTTCACTTAGTGAAACAGAGTAATCGCAAACAAGACTATTATAATCGACAGTAAAATTTGCGGAACGTTGACATTACACGCTGTTTTCGATATCCCTGTGTCAATAATTTGTCAGAGAGTAGTTGACCTCTGTATATGAAAATTTCATATGTTGTACACGCCCTGATATATCGGATCGTTAAATTTTGTGAAATATAAACGCCATTATGCGGGTGGTTGTGGGATATCACTAATTAAATGTGGAAAATTTACGATGGGAAAGCCGAAATCATTGCGTTTGTCGTATAGAGTACTTGTGATGAAAAATAATTATGTGTTACCTAATTACTTATAATGTTACAAATCATTAACTTTGGTATCATTTCATTATAAATACACCTATATTTGATGCTTACTGGAACAAATCCAGCAATGTGCTAAATTAAAAATAATTGGAATTAAAGAAAACAGAATGTTATAACGGATTAAAATACGATCAAATCTATTTATTTGTAAGATAAATTCATCATAAAATTATTCTCTTGTGGTAAAAGGAAAGTCCAATTAAATGTTTATCATGAAATATCTATAAACCTGATGAAATTATTTATCCCTTTGTCAAAGAGAGAGAGAGAGAGAGAGAGAGAGAGAGAGAGAGAGAGAGAGAGAGAGAGAGAGAGAGAGAGAGTTGTCTTCTTCAAGGCAAATGGTAAAGTGGGACGTATATATGTCTATTGATCTTAAAGGAGCAGTAGCTGTGTGTTTTATTTTTAAATTCCCATTTATTCGTTCCTATTTTGCTACTTGATCTACAATAACAAGACCAGATATACAAAGTAAAATAGAAGAATTACCAATCAGTAATAAAAAAAAAAACTCAGGTCCATTATAACACGACGTATTAGATGTCAAAATGGTCTCAACATTAAGAACAATTACGAATCCCAAACGGGATAAGTCCAGGTGTCCGGGAGGAGTCAGCGTCTTCTGCTGGCATACCACACCTGTCGCAAATGTTCAATGCAAACCTTTCTAGTTCGATGAACGGGTCAAATTCGGTAAAAGGTCAAGTTTGGTGATGAGGTCAAGTTCGGTGAAAAGCATGATTGGTGAAACGGAGTCACTGTCTGTGGCCGTGATCCAGAATACTATCTCTGAGAGGGGGTTTTCAACAACAACAAGCATAACATTTTAAAATTCCTATATATTTTGTAAAAAGATTGCTTTAGAAACCAAGTTTGGCAACTGATTAATTCATCTTTACCACACTGGACCTGGCCTTATTTTCACATAATCTATAGGAATATAAGGTTTTTTTTATGCCCGTGTATAGCTCTTATTTGTTATTGTACATCAAGTACATGTAGTAGAAATAAAGATAATCGAAATGTTTGTTTTGGTAAACACAGCTAATGCCCTTTTTAATGAAATAACTGTGATCGTCGAAACGTTGGCAGTAAATGAACTTTATTCGAATTATCATACAGCATACTTTTACATTATAAATATAAAACAAACTGTTCAGCTAGTTATGAACTTTTCTGATTCACTATGTTGTAATATAACGGACCAATCCCTTACACAGTCTGACTCAGTAATTCCTTGTTTATAATAATGTAAATTAAGATAAAAGTTAGGGAAACATTAACGTTAACTTTCCTTAAATCTTATAGAATAGAATGGGCAGTATATGTTTGTGACTAAATATTAAGAAAAACCTCTAGGAATACCAAAGAAATAAGGTAAACTTCCCCCACACCACTACGAAAGAACCACACAGGTAACATCACCACATGTCTATTACCTACAAGGATGTAATTACGGGATATTATTGATACTAAAATAGTAAACATAAGTATTTTAGACAGGTTTTAGATAAAATGCTGTGTGATTTTTAAATAGGTTAAATAGCCAGCGCGTATTTTAAAAAGGAGTAAAATCAAAGGCAACATCTGGAATGTATACAAATCACATTATTCTTATGTCTTGTTTGAATTTAATTTTCAATTGTATTAATCAAAAGTCAGAATATGTATTTTGATCAGAATGTTTAATATGTTTTCTAAATTTTTAAAGCTGCCTACAGGTAAAATTCTGTGAAGTAATATAAATTACAGTCACTGTACTGAGGAGTCTGTTGTTGTCTTAAAACAAGTTATAAAGACTTTCTTTACAATCAAATCAAACGCATTAAATATTAATTTCTTTGGAATTATCAAATAATATGAGTTTGCACCCATTTTTACCGGATTTGTATCTATGTTCTGGACATTCTATTGATTTATACTTTGTTATCTGAATTTTTTTACACACAAAAAAACAACCACAACAACAACAAAAAAGTATATAAATTAAATGGAATATATGGATACAGGTGTTAAATTTCACAATAGTATGAGTCAATATTAACAGACCTTATATATTCTAAAACTGCACTCTGTATTCCCTAATATTGTATGAAACAAATTTCTGGTAATCCAAATTTCTATTGAAATTCTTGCATAGATAAGTAACCAGTGGATAATCGAAATGTCAATTAGAATACGATAAATTAGATATACAAATGGTTTCAACATGAAGAACAACTGCCAGTCCCAAACGGGATGGGGCCAGGGGCTCGTTTTACAAAAAGTCTTAAGTCTTTAATCCTAAGTCTTCGTCTTAATTGTCGTGGGACTGATCAATCAGCGATGCGTTGCCATAGTAGTTAGGACTAAAAGTTAGGATTTAGGACTTAAGACCTTTCGTAAAACGGGCCCCAGGTGTCCGCTGTTAGAATGTCACATCCGTCGCAAATGTTACATGGAAACCTCTCGAATTCGCCGAAAATAAGTCACCTATAAGTTTATAGCATCTTTTTGGTAACCGTTCCTTATAAATATAGAAAGTCTATTGACTCTCAGTGTAGAATTAAATCATATCGGCATCAGACTCTTTTTGTTACAATTTATGTTCTGACTGCTTTGTCATAATTTATGCCATGCCAAAAGGATATCTTTCCAGAACTTATTCTTGCATTTTTAGACGTAATATAACGAAGTCATCTCCGAAATCAGAAATTTTAGTAATTATATCGTTTCCAAACATCGCTTTGAATAAAAGTAAACAGGATTGCCACCGTCTACGTATCCATTTTACCCAAAGAGCATATTATGACCAAAGGTAATAAAATTGTCTAGTCCACCTTTCATATAACTTGGGGAGGGGGGGGGGAATTATTTCATGGTTAGGAGTTGGACGTGATAGTGCTTTAGTTCAGGTATCACCAATGTTGTAGCATCTGATACGCTACTTTTAGGAGTAAGTATTCTTCTATTTCATTGTTAAAATAAGACCATAATTTTGGGTATATGTAAATTAAAGTTTAAAATCCACCATTTTACCAAATGATAAAAATTACAACGTTGGATGTTTACTGTTTGCGATGATTGTAACACGATTGCTCATCTCTGAAATAACCAAACTTTACAGAGACATAGAAAAAACTCAAAATGTAATTGTGTAGTAAAGAATTATCACAGAAAAGTTAATGAACTATATTCTTCATACCACAAAACACTACATTTATGAACGCCTTAAGCAAATATAAAATGCTCAGTATTCCCTAAATTACCTTCAAACCAATATAAGTACATTGCTATCAAGAAGAATATTGTAGAAAAATATATATAAACTAGCGGAAAAAAGAAACTGTGTATACATAAAAGTTAAATAAAAACATAAAAAAGTATTCTTTAATCGCTCTTTATTCTTAAAGGCATAATTCAATATACTAAACGCGTGTTTGAGTACTCAATTTGTTAAATATCACATTCGATTCGCCTTGATGGCCACAGCACGCTTTTCTGGAGTTTCAAGTCTAAGCGACACGTGGTTGCTAATCGATTAAAATTTCTTGTATTATTGACAGTATTCAATGTATTGAAGCAGAAATACATTAGTTTCTGGAATAAAACTTTGATTGAGCGATGCCCGCAATATTGAAAATAATCGTTTGCGTGCTACTGGGACGCTGGAAGCTGGGATGTCTCAAAGCAATGTGGCAAGACAGTTTTGAGTTCAAATTAACACTGTAAATGCTTTATGGAGACAAGATCAGCAAACTGGCACCGTTTTGGGCCGCCTACGATCAGGACACCCGCGTTTGACTTCACGTCGGCAAGATACGTAAATACGGACGTCACATTTGCGTAATCGATCCTAATCGCTTCTTTGACCGCTAAGATCATCCCTAGGCATCGACGTATAACTCCTTGTACCGTAAGGAACAGATTGCGAGAGGCCAACACCCGTCCTCGACGTCCTGCTATCCGTCATGTTCTGCTCTGGCGTCACCGTGTTGCGAAGTTAGTGTGGTGTAGGAGGTATCGTCGTTTCAGTAACAGAGATTGGGTGGAAATTCTGTTTACGGACGAAACGAAATTTTATCTCGACAGCAGTGACGGTCGTGTTCGGGCTTACCGTCGTGCCGCAGAACGTTACATTGACGCCTTCTTTATTCAGCACCGTCAATATGGCGGAGGGAGCGTTATGGTCTGGGGTTGAATAACAACACATGGAAGGACACCTTTGGTGATTTAAATGGAGTACGCTACCGTGACGAAATTGTACGTCAGCACGTCATTCCATTTATTCACAACAACTAGCGTGACGTCATTCTGCAGCAGGACAACGCACGACCGCACACCACACGCGCTGTTAGTGACTATCTACAGCGGCAAAACGTGAATGTGCTATCCTGGCCTGCGATGTCACCCTGCAGGAGCATTACCCAGGCATTTCTGCATAACCCGATTCGTTCAATGCGTCGTAGATGTGAAGAATGCATCGGTGCAAATGACAGTCATACACGCTATTACACTTGTGAAACATTTTTTGCATCCCCTTACTATCAGTGGCTGTTCTAATCAACCATAATGGTCATTATCTGTGTTTGAATTGAAAGACAATGCAAAAAATTATCATCGATTACTAACCACTTGTCGCTTAGGCTCAAAACTCTAAAGAAGCGTGCTGTGACCATCATGGAGAATCAAACGCGATGTTTAAAGCGATATGAGTTGTCGTTGGTGGAAAAATTTCCATGCCCATTTTATGTAATATTCTATCTCGTATATATCCCAAAGAGACCATCTGATGGTTTGGATAACAAATGCATGTGTAAAATTGCAACAATAATGCCAAACCCGTAATGTCAGTATTTGTTTGTTCGCCATTACTTTGAGCATTGCAAATAAACGAAGATTACCGAGTGTCAAATAAGCACGTGCTAGTTGCAGTTAATATACATTCTATTCGTATTACCCTTTGCGTTTATTTTCGTACATCATCGTTTCATACCTAAATCAGGCAAAGTTGGTCTTTTCCTTCGTTTCTGAAATTGTCCACGTGCCGTTATATCGGGTTATCTCAACCGAATTTTAGGTTGTCCCATCGTATTTTCGGATTTATCATTCTTGACACGTATGATCATAAACCGCTCAACTCCATCAGACATGAAACACGATTGCAAAACATGAGGTACACAATGTCAGCACACAGGGTAACATTAAAAATTGGGAAAAATCATAAATTTATCCAATTTTCTTCCGGTATTTAAAATAGCGTTGAAAAGCACTTATTTTAGATAATACATACACTTTCCAATAAAATTCCTGTATTCTAAAAGTAAATATACAACACATAAAAATCGGCCGGGTTTAACATACGCCGATTGTATAAAAGGCCAAGATTGCTGATAGACCGAGCGAATAAGGGACGAAACCCCCTGACCGAATTACGAAGCACATTTGATATGTCGAGTTTATTTGAAAGGTCATTACATACAGCTGAATTTTTTAAGGTACGGGAAAACATAAATTTTACTAAAACAAATAACTTCGAAAAGAAGATCTTTTACAACGTTTTATGTGTTTGATAATGAACACACATTTAATCATACTCTCGACTATATGTCTAGTCTATATGACAGCTTATATCGACTTAACAAATTGAGTACTCAAACACGCGTTTTTTTATGTTTTTATATAACTTTTAAATATATTTTTTTTCGCTAGGATATATATATATATATATATATATCTGCGCGCGCGCGTGTGTGTGTGTGTGTGTTTTACGCTGGCACGGGCGTAATTCGTTTCACTTTCACGGCCCTGGATCAAATCAGGTCAGTCAGATTTGATTCGTTTTTAACACAGGTAAGTAGTTTTCGCCAGAAATGAATTACACGTGTCTCTCAGTTAGGTGACTACCTTCCTTGTCAGTGAAGGCGTGTCCCATTGAAGTACTCACACATCATTCACTGTTAATTGTCAACATATGTATATAGATGTTGACACCTTCATGTGCATGAAAACAATTATAACAGGACGTAAAAACATGAGAGGCAGCGTATTACATTGATCTTCCTAGATAATGATTATGTAAAATACTGGCATAAAATTCCAGTTTACATTTTACCTTCTTTACACCGTGTTCCTTATAAAGGAACATTAAATATTGCGAACTGAGTAACGACCTCTTATCGTATTTGGCTTCGCGGGGTTCAATACTGAGGCTATTTATCATGTGACAAATGAAAAATCGAACGGAAGAAAAGTTGTTTTGCAATATCAATATACAGAGATCTATTGGATAGTTAGTATAATTCTAGTGATAGGATGGAATGGATACGGGCAAAATCTTAATAATAGTTAAGGTAACCTTGATAATTCATGACCACTTCCGCATTGTGATGTTAACTCGGATTATCTGCTTTATGCAAACATCACGTTATGTAGGGCATTTCTTACCTGTGCGATTAAACTGCTGTAATTTGACATAATTGTGTCAATGTAAAAAATTATTGATTTAAAGTTGTCATGACAACTAATGACTTTGAAATCGAGTTAACCTTATAAACCCCTGAAAAACAATAAACTCATTTGTAAATCAATGATTTAGGCCAGTCCAAATATGTTTTAGGGGTAAAGGTGTCCATTTACCAGATCCCCTCATCTATAGAGTTTTATATATAAGTCTTAGATACCAAGGTATAAATCATAAGGATGTCCAGGATATAGTTACAAATCGGGTAAAAATGGACAAACACGGACCTTTTTAAATCAAGAGGTGGGATCAGGTGCCATGGACGAGTAAGCATCCCCTGTCGACCGGTCATACCCGCCGTGAGTCCACAGTCAAATTAAAATTAAATACGTAAGGAACGAATCCTCGTCCTCTTATACTTGTATGTAAAATATTCAATATTCCTTTGAATTCCTGTTAATAGTATAAAATGTGGGAAATGTACTGATAACGGTAATAAGTTGTATGTTGATACAGTAGTATACCAAAAATGAGAAACTATCAAACTGTGTACATATATACCGCAAGTAAGCTTAAATAGTTTATACATTGTCATCATACAGTAAAACGAGACCCATAATAATAACATTCTTTTTTTCTTCATTCAATAAAAACATGGAACATAGCTACTCTCTTTCGGACCCCATATCTTAAAAAAGATGGACATTGACCTTGGAGATTTTGAGAGAGGTACTGTATATCCGAAAATTTTGGTGGGACTTTATTTTCGCAAGTTACACAAGATCTTGATTTATTCGCGAGATGATATTTTCGTGATTTAAAATGCCCATCTCGTCATACTATTACCACACTTCATAACGCGATCATTTTATTTTTGCCAGTGAGAGCTCTAGCGAAATTACGCGTAAATAAAATACTCGCGAATAAAACCGGATTGACAGTATACCATATGAAATGTATTTAAAATATTTAAGACAAGTGCCATTATTCTAAACTACGTTGGTACCAGAAAAAAATAACAAGCCATCCGATATCAAGGACACGCAGGGTTGAACAACAATTAAAGCGTCGATGACGCTTTTTTTCTGCTCTCTATATAAAATCAGTGCAGAAGTGTCGAATGACAGTTTTAGACTTTTACATCGTTCTAGGTCAATTCTGTTAATGCCAACTCATCACCAAACCCATAAGTTTACGCAAAATTGAAATTGAATTTATTACCTGATGAGCAGTAAACAGGCATATAGGTCAGAACACTCACCTTATGTGGGATGTAGGCCCCGAATTCACTAATTGAATTTACTTAATATTCATGCTGAACTTTAATTTCATTATGTTAACGATGTAGTCACTTAACTGAACAGAAAACATATTAGTTTTTCATTTACCGAAAAAAAACTTTGGATGAGATTTTATTTTCCCATAAAAATTAAAAAATACCTCAAATACGATACTGAGTTGAGTATATATCCAAACTTTTATTTTATTTCTAAGCTTTCTGCAAAGGTCTAGTAACTTACAATTTTATGCCAAAATATTTCGTTTCAGTATGTGCACCCGCTACAGAGATAATGAACGGAAACTGTTGGTGTACGGACCGACCAACCTGCCGACACACAGCGGCAAAGCAATAGCGGGTATGCCCCTCCATTTATGATTTGATTTTTGTTTTACGCCATACTCAACAATCTTTCAGTCATATGATGGCGTCCAGTTTTTATTGGTGGAGGAGAAACCCCGGTTACCCGGGTAAAGATCACCGACCTTCCGCAAGAAAACTGGCAAACTTTCTCACTTAATTCGAAATGACCCTAGCGGGATTCGAACCAGAGGTGAGAGGCCTTGTGATTTAAAGCGCAATGCTCTACCACTCGCCCCCCTATGAAAGAGGACATGAAATTCATATAAAGTTAGTTGGGATCTTTTTCGTCATGACATGATATTGTTGTAGTGATGGGTCTGAAACTTGCATTGAACTTCAGTTTTAACCGAAAAAAACTTTTCATGTCTTTTTCAATCTACTCGCTTGGTGAGGGAGCAATCACTATTTGTTAACCTGATCCCACCTCTTGGTTTCCAGAGGTCAGTGTTTGTCCATTTTTGCCGCATTTGCATCCGTGTCCTGGACATCCTTGGGATTTATACTTTGGTGTCCGAGATGTTTTATATTTTAAAGCAATCTGTGGTATCAAATTGAGTCGATCACTGGATGTTTCTTTTTTGACACCAACGCACTTACCACACATCCATCCGAGCAATCATCTCAAGTAAGAACAATTTTAGTACAAGAAACCGCTAAAGATGGTATGATTGAAAACGAAAAAGTTAAAGATAGTAGGACCGAAAGCAAACCGGTTAAAGATGGTAGGACCGAAAGCAAACCGGTTAAAGATGGTAGGACCGAAAGCAAACTGGTTAAAGATGGTAGGACCGAAAGCAAACCGGTTAAAGATGGTATGAACGAAAGCTAAATGCAACAGCCTAAGCAAATTGTTGATGAATGTTGTTGACAATGCTGTCAAAATAACAAAATACATCCATAATTAATAAAGTGTGTTTATTTTCAAAATTTCAATCAAACACAGTTCATCACTGTTTTACAAAGAGTTCAGTATTAAAGTGACAATTCATTATTAACAATATGATTCTATTTATAGATCAAAGGTTGCAGTGTTCACATAATCCATTTATCTACTAATTACAAAAATAGTCTCATTTTACAGTAAATATACACAACAATGAAATAACATAAACAGGTTCTGGAATGAGAGAAGAAAGGGAACCTAGGAGATTTTCTGAGATTTAACCAACCAATAATCTCCAATACATTGTTTCTGTGACTATTTAACCAATTACCTTCAATATTGTTTCTGTGACTTTTTTAACCAATCAATTATCTCCAATATTTTGTTTCCGTGACTATTCAACCAATCAATCATCTCCAATATTTTGTTTCTGTGACTATTCAACCAATCAATTATCTCCAATATTTTGTTTCTGTGACTATTCAACCAATCAGTTATCTCCAATATTTTGGAATTTGTTAATGATAAATGAAGACACAAATATTGAAACATTTACAATGAGAAATTTACGTTAATATCAGAAGCTACATAAAATTACCCAGAACAAATATTAGCGATATCAATATTTTGGTGCATTTTGTGTGGAAATAGGCTAACATTTGCGAGGAAATTTTGGGAACAAAATGAAAAGTAACGGCACGGTTAATTCAAAATGACATATACACTACATGTATCAATATTTAACAGTGTTCATATACTTGTATATATTTACTGTCCCTTGTACTAATTTATCAACACTGTCAATATATAATCATTTGTTAATAATGCTAATATATGCGCTAATTTATTATTACCACTAACAGATAACCATTTGCTGATTAAAATTTAATTTCAATCTAACTAAAATCATAAACGTGTCATGATAGACATACATTTATGTTTCTAAGTCCCTAGATAATAACATTCACTGTTCATTGCCTAAAACTTTAAAATAAATCCACATACAGTGAGTGCTCAAAAGTATGTGTGACTTTTTATTACATACCGAGTTATAATGGATTTCTTATAACTTTAAGATGTTAAAATGATCTAAAATATCAAAACTCATGTGACAGAAACATATTACTAAATGTATGAGAAAACTCTATCTTTTAAAGAACGTTAGCTAGTGTGCTTTGAACTAGACAATATTCTTTTTAAAAACACTAACACGTGATAATAACAAAAAGCAATACACTACATATGCTACCTTTTAAGTAAGTTAACGGAAATAATAGGCATAAGTTTTAAGGTAAACTTTCCAAATAACTGAAATCCAGAAAATAATCAGGATATAATTGTATTTTCCTAAACATCTGTGTATAGTGATAACTGAATAATTCAACTTGTACAACAGGAAAAACTTGACCTACAATTGGCTGAAGAACGTGGTAATCTTCTCTGTACTGGTAAAATCAATTACTGACAAACTCTGTATAGTGCAAAGTGATAACTAACTCTATACCAGTGAAAATTTTGTTTCAGTTCAGTTGTAGCTATACTTGTCGATTTATTATTTGACCTTGTATGATATCACTTTCTTTTTAGAAAATACATATACATTTTAAATTGGAGCTCAACTGATGAAGTCTAATTGACAGAAACGATCGTCTTGAGCATCATAACTTTGGTATTATGTTTATAATATTTGTAGCCATTCTTGTAAAGTACAGAATGATAACCAGTTCCGTGAAAACAAATTTCTGTAGACTTAAGTGCACAATGATAACTAGGTAGAGTACAAAGTGATAACTGATACTGTACAATGTGATGAACAACTCTATGAAACAAACTTACACAGACTGAACAGTGTTCAATGGCAGCTTAGTCCTAAGTAATAACTAACTGTTTGTAAATCAGTTCAAAATGAGATTCTCATCAGAAAATTGCACTTCAACAAAGCAACAGATGCCCATCATACAAACAACAGGAACAAAACAATTGATTACTCAACAGTTATACAGTACCATCTCCTTCATCAATACATTTACAGAAAAACCTGCTTTAGTGACCACCTGTGTATAAAGACCATATGATCACAAAGACCGGTTTTGCTGTCCCCACTAGTACAATTTGCATACAAATCAACCAGACCAACTCCCTATTATGACCGGCTTTCTTGTGTCCCTAAGGAGATCATTATATACAAGTGTCTCTCTACTTGTATTTTAATTTTTAAGAAAGACATAAAAACAAAGTGACATTTGAGTGTTAGGGTCTTGACAGATTTCTACCTGACAAAGAAATTTACTACCGGTATCTAGGGCAGCCAAATGCTTCTAGACATATAACTTAATTAAGTTGGACTAGAACATGCACTGATGATTGGTAAAACTGAGATGTCATAGTTTAATGCACAGTTCTCTAAATACCCAGTCAAATGGCCATAGCAGTATTTTCCTTTGGTGGTCATATTGAGTGTATGCATATATATATTTGATTCATAAATCAATCAAATTAAATGAAGTATTCTTGTGTGTATATATTTGGAAAAAAAATCTTTTTGGACAGAACTATTTATTTCAGTTTATTAATCTAAACAAGTAGTTTTTGTAAGACTCATGATATCCATTTTACACATACTGTATACACACTGTACACACATTACGCATATATATGTAATTCACTTTGATTTCTTATAGAAGAAAACCTATCAATTTGACACACACTACGTCCACCAAAGGGAAATAACTGCTTACAGAAAACCATCTCCTGGCTGTAATCAAAGATTTTAGAATAACAAAATCTTTTGGGACAGATGAAAGACAACTAAAAAAACTTTCTGTTAGAAAACCGGTTGTAGAGGTAGCGGTAAGAAAACCATTAGGTGAGAGAAAAGCTTAATTATAAAACTGATGAATGTGTTCCACATATTTCATATGCAATGGCATTTACATCTTAAAACAACAATCACAATCATAACAATTATAAGAATCACAAATAAGAACATCCACATGGAAAACAACAGAAAAAAAATATGAATTGATTTCAAAACTTCACTTGTACAAATTTGAAACAGAATTCATAACATACATAAAATTTTCAGTCACACAAAATATATGAATTAAGACATATAAATTTTCAACACAAACAAAACAAATTTCACAGACACACATACAAAAAACTTGCTTTAAACTTCTCAAGTGAAATAAGAAAAATATAATTATAAATTGAATCACTTGAATTTACATATAACCAAGATACTTTAATTATTAATCAATTTCATGAACTTGTCAACCACTGTGGCCACGTTTAGACTCACCAAAGTCAATAAATAGACAATTTAGTCATTTTTCAGGAGTAAGCAAGTAAAAAATTACACATACAATTATTGTCAATCTTTTATTTCAAATCATACATTTCTGAATTATGACAGTGGATTTTACCATTCTTTGTGATAGAGGTCAATGAGTCAAGATATAAAAAAATCGAAATAACCTGGTGGGGTGGAGTCTTGTGAACCCTTTCTAAACCTGGATGAGTTTAAATTTTAGGTAATAAAGCATCACATTAAAATTACAATGACTAGAGAAATCGTTCCTACTCGTCACAATACATAAGACATTATAAAGTGAGAGATAAAACGTTTTTCTCATGCAGCTTGTCATAACCGAAAAGTGAGTAGAAACATCTGTAAGGTTACTCCGCCACCCCACCATCCTATGTGAATCGGACAATACAAACAATGAAGACATGGATTAAAATGTACAATAAATAAATGATGTCATAATGTTTTATCAAGGTCAACTACATTTCTACAACATGGTATCAGTTTTTACATTAAACGGAATTCTCATAAAAATGATAAAAAGTCACCAATGAATCCTTCACAAATAAAATGTACAGCTGTCTGTTGCTTGAGAAGTGAAAAAAAATGATTTTTTTTTGCTACTTTCAAAATATGATATTGATAAAAAAAAAATTATAAATCATTAACAAATTACAAATAGAGCTGTGTTTTGCTCGAGGAGTGAGAAAATGGGCTACTTCTAACTACCTGTTAGGAATTTCTTTATCTTATACAAATACGACAATATTCAACCCCTGAGAAACATTGGACTCTTCAATAAATCAATGACTTAGGCAAGTCCAAATGTGTCTTTAGGGGTGAATGAGTAAATGTGTTCTGTGTCAGTAATTTGGGGTCTGATATGTATACGAGAAGGCACATAATAAAATTAAAATTCTATGAAAGATATTTTAACAAAAATAGTAATATCTTTATTATCACCCACAGTGTTAAACCTGTAGTCACTAGCTTCCTTCTGGGTCACTTTTGACCCTTCCTGCCCCGTAGATAGTATTAGATTAGGCTAAAACAATAGAAATGGGCATTCCATTGAGTAACATAGGGGAGGGTCAATATTACAAAAAGAAAAGCATTATAAACCCATAAATTGTTAGCAATTTTACATAAAAAGGTGTTGTTGTTTTTTAATTTTGATTTTACAGGAGAAAATGATTCAACCCTTTTCTTTCTGGTATTAAAACAAATTACCAAATCTAGATTTACATGGCCACGATAAAAAATATTCTGAAATCTTGATGAACCAAGTACCTTTATAGCAACAAATCCAAGTTTCATGGTTATAAAACAAACTCAAAAAAGATTGATAGAGGCTTGATAATGGACAATACAATAGTATTCTTAAAAACCTAGGGAAACATTTCAGCAGTGTTAGACCAAAGGGAAATAATTGTATCTAATTCTGCATTTGAAATAAACATTTCCAGTGCTTTGCTTTGCTTAACAGATTTTATCTCTGAAAGAAAATAAACTGATATGGTAGTTGCCAACAAGGCAGGGGTCATGATCTTAATCACATGTTACAATTTAGTGGGTTTTATTATCATTCAATTTTCCTCCACTGCTGTATCAGCAGTATTCACAATATATGGCAAACACGATGTGTTAACAAATGGACAAAAATTATAAATTGACCTAGGACAGATATATACTAGGTTAATTTGTTCATGGCAATTAATTGTGTTATAACGTCATAAAAATAGAGATATTCAAATGCTCTGTGGCTAAATCTCTTATATGTAATGATTATCTTAAATGTATACAAGTAATTTATTGTTCTATCTATAAAATGCTATACCTTAAAATTTAATCTGAGGTGTTAAACATATAAAGCATGGGTACATTAATCTGAGGTGTTAAACATATACAGCCCGGGTACATTAATCTGAGGTGTTAAACAAATACAGCCCAGGTACATTAATCTGAGGTGTTGACCATATACAGCCCGGGTATATTTAATTACTGTACACCTACAATCTTCACCCTTTTATGATGTAAACATCTTCGCCCTGTCTTAATTTTGCTCTGAATCAGGAATGGCATGTATGTCTGTGCTTCAATTATTTCGCCTTCATTTTAAATTCGCCCTCGCATCCAAGAACGTAAGTAGTAAAAATTAAATTGGAGTGAAAATTTTCAGGTATACAGTATCTATTGATTTTGTTTGGCCGCAACAGAATAAACGTTTGCATGGATCAACTGTGTATCCCAGCAAACTGAGACAGTGAACCATACTTATCATGGTAAGTTGGAACATAACTGATACAAGTTTTTATTGCTATGATAATGGTATTGTTTGATGAGCACATGAATACATTGATCCCATACAACAAGTTTTTATGTAATGTTTACCAAAGACCACTTTCTGAGACCTCAGTAGACAGCTATTCTAGTTGGAAACAAATTTTACTGGCTCTTAGACATAACCATGTGATAACTGAAAGAAATCAATTATGCATAATGTATTAAAGAATTTCTTAAAATTTTGGTAAAAAATTACCTGCTTCAGGCGTGATAAAGAATGTCTGATATTTTCCCAGTCTTAATATCCTTATACTCCATTTCCTCAATTACACTTATGTTCTTCTATCAATTGTAGACATTACAAGAATAAAAAGACAATATTCCATAAGAAATGATTTTTCTCATGTTGACAGGTAAGCTTGGGGGTTTCTCCTTCACATAAGGTCCTACCACATATAATCACACAGAAATTTAAATGAACTGAATTATGGTGTAATGTGAGAGCACTAGTCTCCTAAATTGGATGTTTCAGGTTTGAATCAAGGTAAGACCAAGGAATTTTTAATACAGATAGTTACTGTACCCTAGCAAATTGCTCAAAGGTGAAAATAACAAGCCTCTCTGATAAAAGGTCCCTTGTGACATGGTGGGCCTGGCACATCAGAGATGACTTACTGCATTGGCATCAGATCATAGCCTAAATCAATATTTATGGCACTTCCACTTTGCTGACGACATTTTCATAAAAATTCTTGACACACCAGTCAACAACAATAAAATACTAAAAAAAAACCAACCAACAAACAAAAAAGTACTAGAGATACATCATTTTCTATGAAATAAATATTTCATGATATCAATGACAAAATGTTACAAATATTACAATATTAAATTTGTACACCCCTGATTACGTATCTTGGACTGGCAAGATTATTAGAAGTAGTCATTTCTGAGGTTACAAGAAAACAAATGTAATGATTGTGTTGACACAATTTGTTGACTGTTGATTTATAATACAAAATCACACAAACAAAATAACATTTAGTTATATATTGGACCTAAAATGTGTCTGCTATCTACAACAAACAAAACAAATGAAAATAAACAAAATCATTTACAAAACTGTCATCAAAACATTACAACAAACTTGTGAATATTTATGAAAACACTGTTTTCTCCAAATTTCATTTAACTAAAACAGTGGTGTGTTATGATTTTACACACTGGATTTCTGCACTTATCAAGTTATACAGAACTTGTTGGATATAAAAAATGTTTTTAATGTTTGAACGGACATGACATTATAGAGCTGCGAAGGTAAAAAAAAATGTTATAATAAACATACACGTACCATGTTCATCCACCAGCTGATGGTGCCTCTATTTACATAAACACTTCTCTCTAGGCTACAAAATCACTGACCTTCACGTCATCAAATTCATAAATTCAGAGGCCACACATCAAATATGAAAAGAAGTGGTTGAGTCATTTTTAGAAGAAATTTTAAATGTTAAAAGTTTTAGGTATGACACACAGCCGCAAATATGCACAAGAATATGAATGAGAATCAGTTGCCACGTCACCTGCATGACACACCTGGTGGCACAAGAATGAGTCTTAATAGATCTTCTGAATGACACACATTGCAGCTGTGTTCAAGAAAGCGCATTCCAAATAACCATTTAATATATTGCTACTGATAAGTGATTTCCTGCCCCAGAATAGATTCATATGATAGTACTGGCCCAAAACTGTACCAAATAGAGATTACAGCCTGGAAACAAAATTTCCCCAAATATTTATTAGGGAATAATTGTAATACAGAAAACACGACTAAAATTTGTAATGCACAATGGTTGGCATCTACAAGTAGGTGACGTGATGTACCCCATTTTTAATTTGTGTCAATTTATTTATACATCGATAAACGATATCCACAATGAACGTTGGATACAAAATGATTTACATTTGTTGTTGAAATTTTTAAAGTATTTCGTTGATTCAAAATTTAAATCTGAATGATATGACTTTTATTTATGTATAACAATGATATGTTTAAATGTTAGATCGCCTATACACAACAATTTACATTCTTTTCAATGTGCTGTGATACCGTGAAAATTTATATTATCCCATTTGCTTTGTGAGAAATTCTAGTCTTCGTGTGTTAGTATACCTGATTTTTATATTTGTGTCTATATAAGATACAATATTGCATGTGTATTATACTGCAGTATCCAAGTGATAAATTTCTATCTTAGCCATTTTAAAAACCTTGGGACACGATAAAACATGGTAACTATTTGATATTACCTTCTGTATAAATAGAGTATAAATAGATTTTATTTGAATTAACCTGCCTAAAACTTGATGTTCTGTGCCATGGGTATGTCAGGCAAGGCTAATTGTCTATCCCCAAAAAATAATGGCTGACAAAGACCATTTCTTTTAAATTTCACAACCACCAAGGAACATATTCACACAATGATCTTAAGACATTCTCTGTTGAGTGATGTACACAGAAGGTACATCTGTTATCATTTGAACAGGAATTGTGTAGCATCAACTGAATCAATGACCCATGTACATTACAATCAATACAGGACTACCTCTCGGCCAAATTTTCTGATACAGCCATCAATGATAATGAGGACAGAAGATGCAGCATCGTTTATGACGGATGCTATTTCTGTTGGTGTCATATTATGAATATTTATATCTCTGTGAGAATAACCACTGCCTAGAAGCTTTTGCATCACCTGTGAAAAAAAAAATTATTACAGATTTCATTTTCTTCATTTTGCATAATATAACTATTTGAGAGATAGCCAATGAAATAGTATATTATTCATAGTTTAACCTAAGAAAACTTTAAAGAGTCTGCAGAAAGTGTTTATGATATATCATGCTCTGATGGAAAACCTACTGTCCAAGCAGCTCACTTTGGAAATCGGAAAATTGCCCAAAGTTCTTTAATTATATGTCATAAGTGTCACTTGTTCCCAAATAAAAAAGTTGTCTAATAACTAAATACAGCACTCAATCCTCAAGTTTTAAAACCAAGCCACCGATATCCCGAGAAATAGTTTTGGTAAGCAGTTTCCCTTACTAAATCAACAACCCAGTGTTGGTGTCATATTTAGAACAGTACATTTCAGCAAGTTAAGAGGGGAGTGGATGACGATTCTTTTATTCTAATTTATTGATCATTCACACATCAATGTCAATCATATTAAACATGATTTATATATCATTTCCTTTCATTATCTTAAATTTTTTCCTTTAAGATTCTGCTGAGACTGCTTTTGCAATCTATAGTACATTGTTTACATGTTAAAAACTGGAACCATTCATAACTGATATCATTGAGTACACATACGATTTTCCTCCAAAGCGACTGACATTATTCTAACACCGTGAATGACCACCCCTACTATATTTCAATCATTTTCGCTTATTCATTTGAATAGATAATAATGAGATATCACATTTTAATTATTAGACAACTTATCTCAGCCACTGAAGCCTTCATTATATATTATTAAATTAAGTTGTATCAAAAGATTGAAGATATTCTGATTTCCGAAGTGAGTCGCACGGAGGTAGCAATATGATTTCAAAGGTTCATAACTTTTCTTTCTTTCCTCCCCCCAGACACATTTGGACTGGTTCAAATATTGATTTACAGTAGAGTCCATTGTTTTTCAGGGGTTGATGAATTAAGAAAATCCTAGCATGAGAGTAAAACAATTGCTGTTCTAAATGATTTTTCTTGGTTAAAAAAAGAAGTTCTTGTTCCTTTAAATTTGGGGAAATTTCAATACATAAAGATATATACCGATACAATATCAGGAAAATTAGACAACAATTTTGGGAAATGTTGTTAGTGGGATGTAACAAAGCAATAAATAAATTACTGATAACAATTTAAGTACAGTGGAACCTGGCCTAAAAATGTTCAGTCTCTTGATATATATATATATATATATACTCAGTACAGAACCTCATTTAAGAGACCACCTCACTAATAAGACCATTTTGAGCCAGTCATTTAGGTGGTAATGGTAGCGAGGTTACACTTTAATACCTCAATAATCAGACCACTTTGAATCAGTCTTTTAGGTGGTTTTGGTAGCGAGGTTCCCCTTTAATACCTTAATAATCAGACTACTTTGAGACAGAGACAGTTAGGTGGTCTTGGTAGCGAGGTTCCGTTTTAATACCTCAATAATCAGACCACTTTGAGTCAGTCTGTTAGGTGGTCTTAGTAGTGAGGTTCTACTGTAACATCTCACTAATCAGACCACTTTGAGTCAGTCAGTTAGGTGGTCTCAATAGCGAAGTTCCACTGTAACACCTCACTAATCAGACCACTTGGAGTCCGTCAGTCAGTTAGGTGGTCTTGATAGAGGTTCCACTGTAACACCTCACTAATCAGACCACTTCGAGTCGGTCAGTCAGTCAGTCAGTTAGGTGGTCTTGAGAGAGAGGTTCTACTGTAACACCTCACTAATCAGACCACTTCGAGTCCGTCAGTCAGTTAGGTGGTCTTGAGAGAGAGGTTCTACTGTAAGACCTCACTAATCAGACCACTTCGAGTCCGTCAGTCAGTTAGGTGGTCTTGAGAGAGAGGTTCTACTGTAACACCTCACTAATCAGACCACTTCGAGTCCGTCAGTCAGTTAGGTGGTCTTGATAGAGAGGTTCTACTGTAAGACCTCTCACTAATCAGACCACTTCGAGTCCGTCAGTCAGTTAGGTGGTCTTGATAGAGAGGTTCTACTGTAACACCTCACTAATCAGACCACTTCGAGTCGGTCAGTCAGTTAGGTGGTCTTGAGAGAGAGGTTCTACTGTAACACCTCACTAATCAGACCACTTTGAGTCGGTCAGTTAGGTGGTCTTGATAGAGAGGTTCTACTGTAACACACTAATCAGACCACTTTGAGTCGGTCAGTTAGGTGGTCTTGAGAGAGAGGTTCTACTGTAACACCTCACTAATCAGACCACTTTGAGTCGGTCAGTCAATTAGGTGGTCTTGATAGAGAGGTTCTACTGTAACACCTCACTAATCAGACCACTTTGAGTCGGTCAGTCAGTTAGGTGGTCTTGAGAGAGAGGTTCTACTGTAACACCTCACTAATCAGACCACTTTGAGTCGGTCAGTTAGGTGGTCTTGATAGAGAGGTTCTACTGTAACACACTAATCAGACCACTTTGAGTCGGTCAGTTAGGTGGTCTTGATAGAGAGGTTCTACTGTAACACACTAATCAGACCACTTTGAGTCGGTCAGTCAGTTAGGGGTCTTGATAGAGAGGTCTACTGTAACACACTAATCAGACCACTTCTAGTCAGTCAGTTAGGTGGTCTTGATAGAGAGGTTCTACTGTAACACCTAACTAATCGGTCCACTTTGAAACAGTCAGTTAGGTAGTCTTGATAACAAGGTTCCTCTGTACATGTTAATTTTCTAACCCACCAAATTTTACAGGTAAGAAATGATATTGATATAAAGCTACATGAGCTGTAAAACATACCTCCTGTCCTAGGGAACATATGGATAGCCCAGAACACTTATAACATGACAGGGCTTTGTATACAATATTTGGAAATTGGCAATGATAAAAATATCCCAGAAGGTTGACATTTAAATCCTGGAATGCCTGATCAGCGGCAAAGTGCATCAGATGTCCTGAAGTGAAATGTAAATGAAATCTCAAACAAACCATCAAATATTTACAAAATAAGTCAAGGGTAAAGACATAAATTGAGATATATAAAGATGTCCTAAAGTATGGTAATTTAATCTTTTTCATTTCTTTTTGATGCATAGAGCTATGAATTTATTTTGTATTTTACTAGAGAGTGATCATCTACACAAGTAATTCTACTGATGAACTGCCTCTGTAACGACTTGTTTAAGAATTGCTGTAAAGGACACAGACGACTTTAAACCTACAGATCCTATTAAATGAAGGTTTACCAGGACGTGTCATAGTGACATAAAAAATACCACAGCCACTGTGAACATGATACAGATTATGCCACACCTAATGTTACAAAGAATATACCACAACTCAGTGACACAGATTGTGCCACACCTGTTACAAAGAATATGCCACAACTCAGTGATAGAGAATATGCCACACCTAATGTTACAAAGAATATGCCACAACTCAGTGACACAGATTGTGCCACACCTAATGTTACAAAGAATATACCACAACTCAGTGATAGAGAATATGCCACACCTAATGTTACATAGAATATATGCCACAACTCAGTGACACAGATTATGCCACATCTAATGTTATGAATACTATGCCACAACTCAGTGACACAGAATACACCATAGATAGTTTGACACAAAAAAAAACCTAGAGTGAGTATCAAATTTCCAAATTTTTTGTTAGGAACAAACAATGGATACCAAACCAACCATTTGTCCATATACCAGTTAAGTAGTCTCACCGATAATGATTTAGTAATCTCAAATCTACAATATACCTGAAAATGATATCAAAGACTGATATCTATATTTTATAGTATTTATCAGTTATTGAAATTGGGGCTTTAAAGATAAATTTTTAGAAATATCTTCAAAATATAGAAAATGAATGTCACCATTTTCATGGTACAGTTTTAAAGAAAATCAAATATTAGAAATTTCATTAAAATCATAAAGAAGTTATTTTGAATTAATTTCTCTGAATGAAATTATAATACTACAATATCAAAATTTCATTCCATCCTAGTAAACAAATGAAAAGAAAGTATTTCATATTAAGCATTTGAAATATCATTACAACCAAACAAGCCAATCAAAAGAAGTGTTCTATAGTATGCATTTGAAATATCATTACAACCAAACAAGCCAATCAAAAGAATTGTTTCATTTTAAGCATTTGAAATATCATACAACAAAACAAGCCAATCATAAGAAGGCTTTCATATTACGCATCTGGAATATCAAACATTTCAATCAAACAAGCCAATCAAAAGAAGTGTTTCATATTAATCATTTGAAAAATCACTGACTATAACCAAACGCGCCAATTAAAAAGTGTCTCACATTAAGCATTTGAAATATCAGGCATTACAACCAAACAAGCCAATCAAAAGAAGTGTTTCATGCATTTAAAATAACAGAATACAACTAAACAGGCCAATCAAAGGAAGTGATTCATTCAAGCATTTGATTTACCAATCATTACATGCATTTTTATAAACAAGCCAATCAAAAAGATCGTTTCATAGTTAATTGTTAAGAATTATTTGGTACCACAGACAACATGAATTCAAACACCACCACCACCAGGGAGCACAATGTTACATGACAGATCTAGTAGACAGCAGAAGATAGGATGACTTTTAGATAACCCAACTGTCAGCTTTTTCTAGGTTAATAATAAACAGTGGCATGGATATGTCAGGAAATTGTGTGAAGGAAATGTTGATAAGAGTACTGTTAAATGTATCATTAATAAAAAAGAATTGGGAGAATGCTTATAAGATGTTATATTTGGGATGAGAGAGGTTGTGTGTATTACAAATGCAACACACCCAAAATCACAATCCTCTATATCTCCTGGTCACTTTTATATCTGTCAATTAGATCTCTTTAATGTCAGCTTCTCTCACTTCATTCATTGTATCCTCACTCTAAGTGACATTTTCACTAGGTCTTTATTCTTTCTTCCATCTTTCTCTCATTTCATTCTTCTCCCTTCTGTTTCTAAGATTATTCTCTTTTTTACTTATGCTATGACTTTTCTGTGTGTCTCTCTAAAATTGTCTACCTGATTTATCTTTCTTACATCAAAATTGATTTCTTATTTCATATACCTAAACCCTAACATTTCCCTCTATCAATATCTCTCTCATTTCTTATTTCATCATATCATTATCTAGTCTTTCACTCTATCTTTGTGTCATGTTTCTTTGTATCTCTCTCTCTCTCTCTCTCACCATTGCTTCTTTATCTTTCACTTTTTCATCTCTCTCCCTCACACCCATAACATAAAGACACACACGCTCACACACTACCCCTTCCAGCCACACTAACAACATAATTTAACATTACAACAATTTTAATCTAATACAATTAATATACACGTGTTATGTTCAGACGTGTACACAACTACTACAACAGAATTCATATACAGTGAAAACTGCCTTGAGAGACAACCGTCATAAAAGAGCACCTGTCTTTGGAGACCACATTTCTGTGGTACAAAGTGTGGTCTTTCCAGACAGGTTCCACTGTAATAATTAGCACTGATGATTGTAATCTATAAAAATATCTCTCACCTTTATATCCAAAATGAAAATCATCTTGGTATAAAATTTTTGTTAAATGCCATAAAAACACATATTCTAAGTTCAGTTTATCAACCCGTGTAAATGGCACAACTTCACTGACAACATGCTTCAACTTTTCAATTTTCACTTTTTCAGGTCTGACCACTTTCGGCATAGATGCTGTTAGTATCCCTGTAAAAATATGACACTATTAATTTCTGTTTGTGCTTTTAATCTACACGTAAAGTAACCATAAAGTGTGACTCTTAAACAGTAGCCTGGAAGGAAGGAATTTGCAATATCTTTTTAAAGATATATGGTAAAATTACAATAAAATAAGTTATTTACAGAATTCTGAAATAACAAGAAAGAGGTCAAATTTGTCCTTGACTTGTGTTCTGTTGTTTGATACACAACATATTTATCTCAATTTTTACTAATTTTTTCAAAAGTTATTGTCAAAAATGTGTCCAGGCTAATGGACATTATACATATTAAAGGCGTAGGGAAACAAATTTTGATAGTACTTTTCTGTGTAAATTAGTTAAAATTGAGTTATGAAGAAATAACTTGATTGTTCAAAATAATCACTAAAATGAACATTCTTCAAGGAAAGAAATACAGCAAGACCACCTTACAACAACCATCATTATCCCGACAATTTTACCTATCTACAGATTTTTATCCTGA
Source organism: Atrina japonica (assembly GCA_030159075.1). NCBI lineage: Eukaryota > Metazoa > Mollusca > Bivalvia > Pterioida > Pinnidae > Atrina > Atrina japonica. The sequence continues at coordinate 64,515 of BROG01000777.1, read as the reverse complement.
CAATTTCACCTATCTACAGATTATATCCTGACAATTTTACCTATCTACAGATTATATCCTGACAATTTTACCTATCTACAGATTAATATCCTGACAATTTTACCTATCTACAGATTAATATCCTGACAATTTTACCTATCTACAGATTAATATCCCAAAATTTTTTTACCTATCTACAGATTTTTATCCTGACAATTTCACCTATCTACAGATTAATATCCTGACAATTTTACCTATCTACAGATTATATCCTGACAATTTCCCCTATCTACAGATTAATATCCCGACAATTTTACCTATCTACAGATTAATATCCCCAAAATTTTACCTATCTACAGATTTTTATCCTGACAATTTCACCTATCTACAGATTAATATCCTGACAATTTTACCTATCTACAGATTATATCCTGACAATTTCCCCTATCTACAGATTATATCCTGACAATTTCACCTATCTACAGATTAATATCCCCAAAATTTTACCTATCTACAGATTAATATCCCCAAAATTTTACCTATCTACAGATTTTTATCCTGACAATTTCACCTATCTACAGATTAATATCCTGACAATTTCACCTATCTACAGATTAATATCCCGACAATTTCCCCTATCTACAGATTATATCCTGACAATTTCACCTATCTACAGATTAATATCCCCAAAATTTTACCTATCTACAGATTAATATCCCCAAAATTTTACCTATCTACAGATTTCTATCCTGACAATTTCACCTATCTACAGATTAATATCCCCCAAATTTTACCTATCTACAGATTAATATCCTGACAATTTTACCTATCTACAGATTAATATCCCCAAAATTTTACCTATCTACAGATTTTTATCCTGACAATTTCACCTATCTACAGATTAATATCCTGACAATTTTACCTATCTACAGATTAATATCCTGACAATTTCACCTATCTACAGAATTTTTTCCTGACAATTTCATCTATCTACAGAATTTTTATCCTGAAAATTACACCTCTCTACAGAGTTTTAACTTTGAACAGAAATTTGTCAAAAACAAACACACATAATGTTATTTACCTTTGATGTAACAGAATTTAAAGTTTCCAACATCAAATGTAAATAATTTATTTTGAAATGATTACAAGTAAAACATATTCCAATGAAATTCTTTATGAAATTACTAAATGGTATTGTAATTATGAGGTTAAATATAAAGAATATAGAAAACTGTAAACTATATTCCATTTTTCATTTGCTTACTACAACACATCTTATATTTATCCATTTTAGTCGTTATAACGATGGTTCACTGTATTTCTATTACCACTACCAAATTTTCATTTGGCTAATTTTAATTTGATTAGCTATACATTTGAATGCTTTCATCATTCTTTATAGACTACTGTTTAAAGTCACACTCTATGCCATTCTGTTGCTAGGCTGACAATCGTCTACAGAGAAGAGAAGGAACACAACAGCTAAGGCTTAACCAATCAAATGTATTGTTTTACATGGCAAACCCACATCAAACAAGGGAGGTAACCTGAACAGAAATATTACCAAGAACTATTTGTTTTTTTCCCATTGTTTTGTTTATAGGCTTTTTTTTTGTAAATGGTGATCAAAATATTGACTTTGACTTAACATAAATTATGTATCCATTAAGGAAGGCAAACTTAGTAAGTTAATCTTATATTAAAGTCTGTACTTGGGCAGAAAGATAATATGAGTGGGCCATAAATAAACAATACATTTAAATGGTGTGGCCTATACACATACATCTATTTGACCTACAAGTGACATATTAGGGTGCACTTGAAGAGGGATGACACTCTAATTCTGTAGTTTGCATCTCACCTTTAAAACCCAAGTGGACATCGTTCTCATACAAAGTTTTTGTGAGGTACCACAGAAATATGTACTCTATGTGTAATTTTTCAGTACGAGAAAACACTATGACATTTGTAACATAACCATTCAGTTTAGTTAATGTTATGGGTTCCGGTTTTACTATAAGAGGCACCGTTGTGGATAAAAGTCCTGAAATAAAGGAATCGCATATCAATTAGTTAATGCAGGTGAATTTACAAACAAGACCCAATAAATTTCCTGTCAAACTTGTGCTGCTCAAAACTTAAAAATATTATTAAGTCTGCGAATATTCTTATCTTGGTCTACTCAGATTGCAGGATTAGATACTCATATCTGAGTAATACCTAAATTTAAAGAAAGCGGACTTTGGCTGTATCATCACACAACATAACCATGCTACAGAATTAATAATATCTATCATTCATGGGACTTGCAGGTCAATAGAGTGTTATCATTGAAAGGACTCACAGTCCAATAGAGCCTTACCACTGAAAGGACTCGCAGGTCAATAGAGTGTTATCATTGAAAGGACTCGCAGTCCAATAGAGCCTTATCATTGAAAGGACTCGCAGGTCAATACAGCCTTATCATTGAAAGGACTCACAGGTCAATAGAGCCTTATCAACGAAAGGACTCGCAGGTCAATAGAGCTTAATCATTGAAAGGACTCGCAGGCCAATAGAGCCTTATCATTCACAGGACTCACAGGTTAATACAGTTTTGTTTGTTTTTGTTTAACGCCACTTTCAACGATATTTCAGTTATATCGTGGCGATTCATGTAAAATTATTTATTTAAGTAAAAACATAGTTAGTCTATTCTCTTTAAAACTTTTGACACTAAACATTTGGTAAAAGACAAACAAGTTTGTGAATTGATAAAATATTAATCAGATATTTCAAATTTTGGAACATAAACCAATATCTTTAAGATATTCTAAAATGATGTCGCCAGCGACGTTATTAAAAACACTATTTAGATCTGTCTCGCAGCAATATTTCTCACGAGTAGGTTTAAAATCTGTACATTCAGTTAAAATGTGTTTAATTGTAAGTCTTGAACCACATGTTATACATTACGATGGTTCTTCATTAAATAATAAATATTTATGTGTAAGGTTACTATGACCAATACGAAGTCTGGTCAGAGTAACCTCATCTTTTCTATTTGTAGTGAAGACTGGTGAATTATTTATAAATTTTGTATTTATTTCATGTAATTTATTTTCAGTTTGTAGGTCCCAATGTTGTTGGAATGTAGCAGTCATGTAATCTATAATAGATGGTTTAAGATCTGTGTACGTAATTTTATTTTCAGACGGTAAATTTCTCATTACTAATTTAGCAATTTTATCAAGCATTTCCTTTTATGCCGATGTGGCTAGGAATCCAACAGAACACTATCTCTGTACCTACAGATGTCAGGTAATGTACTGTCTCTATTATTTCAAAAATTATGTTATTAGAAAGGCTCACACTTTCAATTGATTTCAAACAAAACAAAGAATCTGAGTAAATAACACTTTTTCTTATTGCTTTTGTCTTTATATAATTTAATGCCAGTAATATTGCTGTGGCCTAAGTGGTGAAAATAGAGGCATTATGCGGCATGTTTGTTTCGAGAATTAGCCTTATCATTCAAGGGATGTGCAGGCCAAAAGAGCCTCATCATTCATGGGACCGAATGGCCAAAAGAACCCTATTATTCATGGGATTAATAGGACAAAAGAGCCTGATCATTCACGGGACTCCCAAGCCTATTAGGCCACTGGTATTTATAAAATTTTCAAGATTAGACACAACATGCGAGAAATTGATGTGGGACAAAAGACAGCGATGGCTCAAACTACCGTATTTTATGGCCTATAGGTCGATATGGGGGATAGGTCGAATGGCCGATTTTTGGCAAAAATCCAGGTTTAAGTATTAGATAGGTCGAAGTGGAGGACAGGTCGATGTCGGCAGAGATGGAAACATGAATGGAAGAACATAAAAATGCATCGTTTATGTTTAAAAACTGGTGCCAACACGATGGTAACCTACTAAAATAATAAGAATGATCGGCCTATTTTACGGTACAATATTAAATAGGAGTGATTAAAAAGCATAGAAGTTGCATTTTATCATATTTAACATCACTTATATTACTCGTGTGTACTGATTTTGTATACAAGCATAGCCATTATGTTACCTGTCAAATCATCATTGAATTCTTTATGCTGTTTACACAAGCGACCTCAATCCTTGTCTTTATCTTTACATTGACTTAAATTATTATGCTGCTGCAATTGTCAAACAATTAAATACTCAAGGTTTAGTGTCAATTAATTTATGTAACACTTTTTCCAAAACTTTCCCAACTTCAAAGACTGCCGCGCGATCCTTATCAGTTGAAGGTCACGTTCCAGTGAACACAGCTTGTAGTGTCCTGAAAGTCTGAATGAAGACTTCAACTTCACAGTGGGGTGCCGAGATAAGGGAATCATTCAAAAGTATAAACTGTCCGGTATAAATATAATGTAAACAATGTATTTTTATTACGCAGTTTCTGACACAGTCTTGAATCCCAATGATATTGTAACTTGAAAGATAATTATTTTGTCACTTGATTATGAACACAGTGCATTACGCACACACGAGGTCACATTTAATAGTCCTATTAAGTGTAAATACAAATGAGTGTTTGGAGTAGGCCCCTAGATTATCCTGTGGAAAATTTTGAATTACAATGTTAGAATGAGGAATTGCAGATACAAGTTAAATATTTCACTATTTTTTTTTAAGATAAGTCGATGCGGTGAATAGGTCAAGGTCACAACTTTAGAGAAAAAAAATATCGACCTATAGGCCGTAAAATACGGTAGGTCCCTAGAGTAATCTATTTATTTTTTTAAATGATGTTTTTACACCACATTCAAAATTTTTTTAGTTATATGGTGTGAAAAATTGTGTGATGGTAGCTGAGAGAACTCAGTTATGTTTAATACGGGTAGAAACCAGCAGCCTTCCACATGGAAAGCAACAAACTTTGTCACAAAATTGTGCTGAGCAGAGGTGACAGATTTACTGGTCAAAGCCTGATGCTCTAACCACTCAGCTATGGAGACCATTCTGAGTGACCTAAAAATCATATGGAGAAATATAATGGCAGAATCAAGAAGTACTTTTAAATGTACAACTCAGAAAAACATGGCTTCAAATTACTTTTCTAAATTAAATTTTCTTCATTCTTCACCATACGTTACCTTTAAGATCTTCTTTGTCAGACATGAGTAGTCCAAGATGTTCAATCCAAGCTTTATCACCTGTCACCTTGACAATATCAGACTTTCTTAATGGCAAATTGATGGTAGGGGGCGTGTGATACAACTGGTGAATAGAAAAATAAGTTCATAAATACAAGCAAATCTACAAATGACCTAATGTGAATGGCTCCTTTTCCATTAATATGTCACAATTAAATGGCCTATCAGACAAATGGATAATTTTGACATCAAAAATGCACTTTCAGAGCCATGTGTCAACTTTCGGTGATAGGACTGATTTGGTTTAAAACCGATGCTCTGAGCCGCAGCAAGTGTATGGCGTAATAAGGAACCCTGATTGCTTCTGCACAATACCATAGCACAGGTCAAAATTTCTGGCAGTTCCCCAGTATATTGCAGAAGAGTGAAAAAAGAAATACAAGTACATAAACATGTGTACCAACAGTACTAAAAATACTTCACATACAAATTGCATTTATTGCCATCATTGCTTTCAATGCTAGGAGAATAAGACTTCAGTAATATCAAATGTGAACTAAAATACAGAGACAACTGCCCAGAAAGATAAAATCTAAGAAATCAAATCAGATTTATTTAACCAAGTTTCTGAGAGACCATATGTGGATGATTTGGATTCTCAAAAGTATCTCTATGGTGTCCTACAGTAAAACCTGTCTTAATAAACCACCTGTTTTCTCATAGCCACTCAGTTACAACCTCTTTTAATGAACCACTTGTCTTCAGAGACCACAGATGGAGTGGTTTCTCGAGACATTTACACCAAATGTCTTCAGTTCAAATGATCAATTATCTTGAAATTTTGTATACGATACATTAAGACCTGATGTAATCTGATAAGATTTGGTGGAAAATATGAGGCAAACAGTAAATTTAGCCACCTCAACCTGACTGTGTGAGGACCAGTAATATTTATGCTGAGCTAGTGACTTCCATCTCGGGTTGTGAAAATTTTTATTTCCGGATAATACAATAGAAAGATAAGTGATTAAGCAGTTGTACTGGAATTATCAAATGTAATTTTTTAAAAATGTTTTATTTATTGTTTAGAAGCAGACAATATATTAAAAATTCAGGAAAAATAATGTTCATTCACATGCAAAGAGGAAGTGTCTGACAAAAGGTACTGTACCACTATACAACATTTTAATTAAAACAGAAAAACTTAATTTGAAGCATTTGCTTGAAAATATTTTCTTTATTTTGGGAAAAGCTAATATCCCATTGGGAATGGGTCCTATAACCAGAACAACACCAACCAACCCCCGCCAATAAAAACAAGAGCTGTTTGTAAAACCAGTTGTGCCCCCTCCCCATAAATGCAAACTGTGTATTATTGGAATTTTTCAAAGTTCACTGAGTGTGGTTTGATGGTAGCCAAATACAGGGGGCATAACTGTCAAAAATGGTTTGACTGTAATCAAATAAAAACTTGACACAGATGTTCTCATGATGCATCTGTATACCAAATTTCATTTCAATATGTGCTCCCGCTGCAGAGATAATGAATGGAAACTGAATTATTGGAATTTTTCTAAGTTTCAGGAGCATACTCTGTCAAAATTGGTTTGACTGTAACCAAAAATGAACTTGACCTAGATATTCTCATGATATATCTGTATGCCAAATTTCAATATGTACACCCGCTGCAGAGATAATGAATGGAAATTATTGAAAATTTTCCAAGTTCAAGGGGCATAACTCTGTCAAAAATGATTTAACAGTAACCAAATAAAAACTTGACTTAGATGTTCTCATGATGTATCTGTATACCAAATTTCATTTCAATATGTTCACCCGTTGCAGAGATAATGAACGGAAACTGTTGGTGTATGGACCGACAGTGGCAAAGCAATATGCCCCTTACTTCTACAAAGTGAGGGATAAAAAACTGCTAGGAAAATACCTGTATCTGTTACTATACTGGCTCCTCTAGTTTTCAATGTCAGAAATAAAAGGAAGGATGGTTAAAAAAAACAGCAGAATTTGTGACATTTATTAATACTGACCCCTAAAATTCTGTCTACATAATAGACAATCAAATGAGAGATATGATATTGCGATGGTCCAACTTCTGCTAAAAATATAGCCTTCTGTAAATTGTTCTTTAGACCTTCCATCTCTACTTCAAACCTCCCGCCGATTGTAGAACTGGCTGTCAGCCTCTCTAGACCATTACAGGTAATTATGTTAGCATTTCTCATGACAACTTTCCAAAAATCCTCTGATGTACCTGTTCAAGAGAGAAGTGATATTCATGGAGATTTGTCTCTTATCTTGCTCACACATAGTTTTTCTGCAAGAGCTGTATAAGAAGTTTACCTCTTAGTGTGTGTATGTGTGTGTGCTTATTCAAAAATGAATTTCTCCTGAAATAAAAGTGATTCATAGCAATCAAATTCTTAAGGTTGATCCAGATAAAAGTGTCTCTGGGGGTGAATGCTATTGAAAAAAAATAATTGTTGATGGGGGATAAAATCGCATTTAAAATGTGTTGGTTGGGGGTATGAATAAATAAATAAAATGATTGGGGTGGGGTTAATACTAATTTTGAAAAGAGGATTCGACCCTGGACTGTCCGTCATTGGTGATTCATGTCTTGTGTTTTATCAGTCCAAGTCAAATATTTGTATAATTTCATTTCTTTTCACTTTCACATTTCCCTGTCGGTAATTACATTTTACGGATCGCTTTGTATGAAAATGACAAAACGTACAAAAAATATAGATAGCAATAAAAGGCTAAAACTATGTAGATAGCAATAAAGGCTAAAACTACATAGATAGCAATAAAAATGCTAAAACTACATAGATAGCAATAAAAATGCTAAAACTACATAGATAGCAATAAAAGGCTAAAACTACATAGATAGCAATAAAAATGCTAAAACTACATAGATAGCAATAAAAGGCTAAAACTACATAGATAGCAATAAAAGGCTAAAACTGTATAGGATATAATCTTATCAATTATAATACATGGAAAAATGACTTAATTGAAATTTGTTGGTGGGGGATTTTACCCAAAATGTAAAGTAGTTGGTGGGGGTTAGTTTTTAACATAAAATTCATTGGTGGTACCCCTAAAATTCAAAGGCATTCTGCCCCCAGGAGACAGTTTTCTCTCGAAAAGTCTTTAATGCTTCAATTATGTGTGTGTGAAATCATTCTGTACCAGTCACTTAGAGATGAATTCTAAAAAATATGTCTATCTCAACAAATCAAGCAAACAGTGCATTTGGATTTGAATTTGAATGTAGCTTTAAAGCGATATGAGCTGTGGTAGGCGAAAAATTTTACATCCCCATATTATGTAATATTTTATATCATATATATATCCCAAAGAGACCTGACAATAATTTTTATTCTTGCATATTCAAACCTAATCCGATTTTGTCTTCTTAAAGCATTTAAATAATTGTTAAGGAGATATATTAATTTTGCATACTTATTACATGTACTTTACATCATCATTTCATTAAACTATTGGTCTTTTCTGTCATTTTTAAAAGTAAATATAAAATACATAAAAATTGGCCGACTTTAACATATGCCAATTGTGTCAAAGGCATGGCAGCACAATTGTAAAGCATGATAGACCAAGCGTGTAAATTAAAGATTACCTTTCAACCTGATCTTATATTCATCCTTCAGGTGACCGAGATATTATTTTGATAGCACATTTAATTAAACTATTTTTTAAAAGTAAATTAATCTGAAAAATTGGTCATATGCCCAATTGTGTCATACAGAAATACAAGCTACCGATTATTTTTATGGTAGGTTTACTTAAAGGAAAAGAAATCAGCTAGATTTTTTTTATTCCAATTAAAAAAATAACTTCGGAAAGAAGACCTTTTACAATGTTTCACGTGTTTGGTAATGTATTTGAACACATATTTTATCATATTCTCGACTATTTGTCAGGGGACAATAATCACCATTGTGACAGCTTATATCGCTTTAAACCGCATGCAACAATTTTTTAGTCATATGGTGGCTGCTGGCCAAGTAAACAGAAAAACTTTCTCAAAAAATCAGCTTAGGTGTCAGTTTGACTCCAACTCTCACTGACTAGAGGAGAGAGACTTCATGACTTAAATAAGGTTTTAATTGCATTTTTATTGCGTTAATGGTTTTACATTTGAAATTGGTATCGAAGGCGCTTCATGTTGAAAATGCCCCTATACCAATTTCCGATATATAGACATAAACAAAATAAAAATGCAATTCAGACTTTATATTTACATGTATTCAACATATTTTTCCATTGCAGAGATATTTAGTTCATGTTGCTAAGGTGGCTAACAACATCTTACAGTATCTCCATGATGGATAATAAAATAGTCCATAACGTTATTTTTTTATTTTCTACTTAATGAATAAAAAATACATTATTTAATTTCATTTAAACATATTTCAACATTTGCTGTTAACTACTAAAGATTTTTAAAATAATATTTTGAAGAAGAAAAAGAAAATTTAAAATAGCAGTGAGGTATCCAAAGCGCACTCATTTGACCTCTAAGGTGTAATAGGACGCGACCTGGCCGACAGAATTATTGTGAAGTCTCACAAGTAGTTCCATTTCATGTACGTATACATACGCAATTCACTAAGGGAATCAATTTCTATTACACAAGTATGACAGAAATACGTCTTAACATAGAGTGAATAGGAGAACATGTAAATATAGAGAGATGCTTTCACCACTCGTCCACAGAACAAACAGTGAAAGTAAAATGAATTTCATTATATATTCCTTAACCTTTTAATCCCAGGTGAGTCATTAGACGTTTCTCTCGGCTAGATCTTGCATCTGCGGTAATGTTCTGTGTTCGTATACGACACTGCTCATCACTTTCGGATTGTGATTGTGCATGCTTGCTGTCTGCAGGCTTCTTCTCGTTTATTTTCATCTCAGTTTTTCTCACAAATAAAGTTGCACCAACATTTGACTGGGGCTGAGCATTACCAGAGTTCTTAGCAACCATAGTCATCAGAGCTGCAAGTAAAAGTGATACACAACATTATCTTATCTTTTTAAGAATTAGGTCAAATGACATTATCAAGGTCACAAAGTCCTGGTGCATTCTGAAAGGGTTTACCATATTAAAAATCCACCTCTTATTTTTCATAAGTTATAGCCCAAGGTAGCATTTTTGTCTATGGGCACAAATGACATCGGGGATATGACATTAGCTTTTTGAACATTTTGTCCCCATGAGTGAAAAATTAATATATTTGATTTATTCTTAAGTCAGTAATGATCCATTGAGAAAAAAGTTCACAAAAATGATATTTACCTTCTGTATCAGGATTAGATGTGAAGAGAACAAAAGACTTGCAAGCTGAGTCTCTGTTACAGATTTCTATAGCTTCCTTCAGACTGTGAATAGTGATGACGCAACCCCACACCACACGAGAGGCAGAGCAGGTATAATCAAAAAGTCCGGGAAAGTTGGACTGGTTGAATCTGGCATAATCTTCATACACCTGAAAATGATATAGACAGGCTTATTAAAACAAATTACAAAAATATTTGTAACTTTATGTGCACTGAGATTTAAACAGGAACAAGAGGTCCATTTGGATTACATCGCTCCCCCGTACTATCTTATATTTTACAAATACAGACAAACATAGCACACAGACCACCTCACATTTAAAATGATAAATTATCAGTCTCTTAAACTTTCATAATAAATATGAATGTCTTGACCCTCACTTAAGACTTGTATTTTTTGGAATTTTGAATACTGTTTAATGCCACACTCAACAATTTTTCAGCTATATGGTGGCAACTAGTTTTCAATTGTGGAGCAATGTACATTTTGGAAGAGACCACCAGCCTTTCACAAATAAACTGGCAAACCTAAAAAAATCAGCTTAGGTTCCAACGAGCTTGAATCTGCTTTGACAGAGTTGAGGTGAGTGTTGTACTTGATGAGTTGAACATAATCATATAGACTTAAATTGATATACAAGACCAAAATACCTGCATTTCCACATTTTATTGACAAGTTTTATTTCATTTATAATATATAAGGAACTTTTTTTTTTAAACTTTTATTTATTTTACAACAAGTGACAAACAAGTTATGCCAACTTCTATTAATATCTCTCGTTGACTCTGATTTTGGCATGCAGGAATTCTTGCTGTGAGAGGAAACTGGATTACCTGGAGAAAACCCAAGTGTCAGACCTGGTGACCACCATACAATCTCACATACTCCCCTTTCCAATTCGAGGTTCAAACCCGGGTTACATTGGTGAGAAGTGAGTGTGTTAACCACCCTGCTACCCAGACTTGGAACTTGCAATGCAAAGTGCTTAGATCATGATGGTAAAGCTTTTTTACCCCTGTTCATCTTACCTGGGAATACAATTACTATTTTTATTTTTTGTAACAAAAACATTTTATGATACTTTTTTTTACAAAATTTGGTGAAATTGCACCTTAAACACTTAAAATTTTAAGTGGCAGTCATATATGTATGCTTCCATAAAAACAAAAACACCTAAATATAGATAAAGATTTGCATACCTCACATGAATATTCAAATCAAATACAAATAACAATCTGCATATCTCACATGAATAATCAAATCAAGTACAGCTAAAGATTAGCATACCTTACACGCATATTCAAATCATATAAGGAAACAAAGAGGTGGACTGAGAATTAAAAAAATATATGTGATAATTACAAGTGATGCATCAGACTGCCGAGTGTCTGGTAATATTTTGTTATTTTGAATCTCCATCTGTAGCCTGTAATCTCTATTAGCAATCTCATCTTGAGATTGGATATTCTCATGAGCTACTTGTACTTGGGCTCTCCCTTCACCTTGTCCACGTGGGATATTATTTCTTTGAGGTGGCACTTGGAAACGTTGGTTTACTTCTGGTTGTTGTACCTGATGTCTATCCTCTTCTTGAACTATAAGATAAATGATGTTAACATTACACAAATGAAAACATAAAATATATGGAAACACCAAAGTTCTGTAGATCTACTAAAAAAAATCATTTTTTACAGATAGCACATGATCGCTTATGCAGTTCTCCCTGAACTATTTTCCTGTTATAAAGTGTCTTTAACATGTCTTTAACAAGGGGCCCAATGGGCCTTAACGGTCACCTGAAAACATTTTGAGTCAAGTTTAAAATTAGTCCACTGAATTTTGAAAAGTCAAAAATGTCTAAAATTTGACAATAAACTTATACTTTCTGTTTACTTAGGTATCTGTGAACTTGACCTTTGACCCCATGACTTTGAAATTTTGTCAACATGATCCTTTGATAATTCCTAACAACTTTCTCATATATCTTTGTATCCATCAGTTTTGAGTTATTAAGCCATTTCTCAAGAAATGTTTATCGACAGATTTGTTCTCATTCGCAAACATTGTAGATACTGACTGTATAATCATGCATACAAAATTTGAAAGTCATATGATCATTGGTTCATGAGAAGAAGAGTTTTAAAGATGTACCAAGTTTTGGTCCTTTCAGCCCCTTTTGGGGCCCTAATGGGTCCTAGCCCCTTTTAATTCACAAACTTTATGCAGCTTTCTATTGGGATGATATGTGCCTAGTTTGGTGAAAAAATGGCCTATTGGTTTGAGAAGATGTCAAAAATGTCATAAATTTGACAATAATAAGGGAAATAACTCCAATAAGTGGCGACCTGAGTGACAATTTTGGACCTCTTGACCTTTTTGTAGATCTTTGCCAGCTGAACATTTTTGCCTCTTCCACGTTCTCTCTATGTATTATACTTTTCAGTCTAATAAGACAAGACTGTCCAAAACATGAGAAATCCTCTGATACACTGCTCTACAACACTAAAAATATTCAGTCTTCATTTGGCCAGTGAACCAGAAGTTTCACTAGCCAGCCAGGAACTTTTACTGGTCAATATACATGTATATGTATGTGTGTGTGTGAGTGTTCTTAAAAAAATCCACTGGATGAAAATACAGAAATGAAATAAAATATTAATTTTTAAGTTGATATAACATTTTATTGTTTCAATTCATTTAAAACAAGGTTATTAACTGCATGTTGACCATTTTTTTCTCAATCCAGGAGTGTTTATATTCCTATATTTTTCAAATTTGTTGCTCTAATATTGGGGCAACCTTAAACTTTGTTTTTAAATTTTTAATGCGGGTTTCTTTTTGACTTTTCGAATTTAAAAAACAGAGTCTGCCCACAAGAATTGTAGATTTTGTCTGTAAGTTAAAATCTAGAGTCAAACACCCGTGACCTGATCATCAGACAAATACGTATAAAGTTCTTTAGTTTATAGGCATTTGTCCGACAATCGGGTGTTTGATAAAAGGGCCACGACAGAATCCCCAAAGGGATTAGGCTGTGGTCTGCCAGCCCTCCTCCCCAACCCACTAGGCCGAACTTTCTGCCCTGATTTTACCACTTAAAAATCCCTTAAATTAAAATCAAAATCGGGGCCGAAAGTTCAGCCCGAACACTAGCCATAACTCAGTTCCAGTATTCCTTTAACCAAAATCGTTCAAACTTAGTAGTATCTAGTGATGCTTCTGTTGAAATCAACCGAGAAAAGAAAATGTCGTTGTGTGCTGTTAGGAAAATTTCAAATCGAAAACATGAGACATACAATGTTTTTTTATACAGTAATCCATGTAAGTTAGATGCTCTAGTTTATCGAAACTGAATATTGGTTGTTGTAAAGCGCATAACAGACCATGATTTCGATAATGTAATTTCACCGTGAAAACGGACAAACTTTTGATTTCCAGCTCGGGGAAAAAACTGGTCGCAATGTGACGACTGAATGAGGATAAACACTTGCCAAAACCTAAATAATGGTCGCATTTGCGAGTGATTTGGTCGCATTGTAGAGCGCTGTTATAAGGGGAAATATCTCCCATAAAGGTCGACCCGGCAATTTTGGCCCTGACTTTTTCATAGATCTTTGTTTACTGAACGTCTTTGCTTCTTTCACTTTCTCTCTATCTATTATACTTTTCAAGATAATTGGACAAAACTGTCCAAAACATGAGAAATCCACTAAAAAGGGGAAACAACTCCCATAAGGGTTGACCTGACAATTTCAGCTCTGTTGACTTATTTGTAGATCTTTGCATGCTGAACATTTTTGTTTCTTTTACTTTCTCTGGTATACATTTCAAGATTTAGGACCAAAAAAGACAAAAAAAAAGATAATACGACAAACATTATGTGGCTTTACATGGTTATACTTCCTGTCAAGTTTGGTTCAAATTGTCCCAATTGTTGTGGTGAAGTAGTCAAAAATTTGACAAAAATATAATATTTTCAGTTTACTTCGGTGCCTGTGACCTAGACAATCCTAACAACTTCCTCATCAATACAGTCGATTCCACTTAATTACATACCAGATAACTGCATATTCCTGTTTAGTGCATACAAACTCAAAACACAAAACATTTCCAATCTCTTATATGTAAAATTCCTTTTAATTGTATCTAGGTATTAAGAATTCCTGTTAATTTGCATAAAATATTCTCCAAAATGGGGGAAAAAAGTACTGATTAAGGTAAAAATATATATGTGGAAATAGCATTTCAACAGAAATGAGAACATACCAAATTATGATTTATGAAGATTTTGCTCTGATATCATTTTACCTTAATGTTTAATCCATTACTAGTGTACCTAGGATGTTCATCATAGTAATATATATACAAATGAAAGGACTAGATGAATATGAATCATCATTGCTCACTAAAATACACCATTCCTGTTAATTGCATATTCCTGTTATTTGAATAATTTTGTCTGACATTTTGGCTATGCCATTAAGAGGAATCCACTGTATTTGTATAAAAAAAGTCAATCAGTTCTGAGTTATTGAACAATTTAAAATACAACTGTACCCTGTGTTGTTGAATTATGAACACATTTCATTCGTTCGCAAACTTAGTAGATATTGTCTTTACAATTATGCATACAAAATTTGAAAGTCATCTGATCATTGGTTCCGCAAGTTTGGTACTTTTAAGACCCTTTTGGGGCCCCTATGAGTCCTAGCCCCTTTTAATTGACAAACTTTATGCAGCTTCTCATGAAGATGCTATATGCCAAGTTTGGTAATGATTGATCCACTTGTTCGTTCTCAAGAAGATCTCGAAAATGTGTAAATGTTAACGACGCATGGCTACAGACAAAAGACGATCGCAACAGGTCACCATGAGCCTTTGGCTCAGGTGACCTAAAAATTGTGACCAATGACGTACTTGATATATTTCAAAGGAGCATGTGTCAAAGGAAAATTAATGGTCACATGTGTTCTATTGACCAATGAAATTAATGGAAAGTCAAATACCAGGTGTTGGTAATGAAAAAAATTATCACATTAGAATGAACTTTAACAAATGCAGTATGAATGTGTTAACATACAGTACCAGGTATGTGAAGAGTGTTAACATACAGGTACCAGGTATGTGAAGAATGTGTTAACATACAGGTACCAGGTATGTGAAAAATGTGTTAACATACAGGTACCAGGTATGTGAAGAATGTGCTAACATATAGGTACTAGGTATGTGAAGAATATGTTAACATATAAGTACCAGGTATGTGAAGAATGTGTTAACATACAGGTACCAGGTATGTGAAACATGTGTTAACATATAGGTACCAGGTATGTGAAGAATGTGTTAACATACATGTACAAGGTATGTGAAAAATGTGTTAACATATAGTTACTAGGTAAGTGAAGAATATGTTAACATATAGGTATCAGGTATGTGAAGAATGTGTTAACATACAGGTACCAGGTATATGAAGAATGTGTTAACATACAGGTATCAGGTATGTGAAAAATGTGTTAACATACAGGTACCAGGTATGTGAAGAATGTGTTAACATACAGGTACCAGGTATGTGAAGAATGTATTAACATACAGGTACCAGGTATGTGAAAAATGTGTTAACATACAGGTACCAGGTATGTGAAGAATGTATTAACATACAGGTACCAGGTATGTGAAAAATGTGTTAACATACAGGTACCAGGTATGTGAAGAATGTATTAACATACAGGTACCAGGTATGTGAAGAATGTGTTAACATACAGGTACCAGGTATGTGAAGAATGTGATAACATGTAGGTACTAGGCAGGTAAAGAACATGTTAACATACAGGTACCAGGTATGTGAAGAATGTGTTAACATACAGGTACCAGGTATGTGAAGAATGTGATAACATGTAGGTACTAGGCAGGTAAAGATTATGTTAACATACAGGTACCAGGTATGTGAAGAATGTGTTAACATACAGGTACCAGGTATGTGAAGAATGTGTTATACTCTCACTCACAGCTTACCATTTGATTTCTGGAGTGTTTTAAGGTTTGAAAGAATTTCTTTAGCTGTCACACTTAGCCGCAAAATATCATCTTTCAGTTTGTTGACGAAGTTGACATCATTCAAAGGTGGATTAGACAACAAAGGATGAAAGATAGAAGAACCGACATTTTGAATGTTGGTTTTAGCATTCCAGTTTGTACATCTTCCATTGTCACATGAAATGGCTGAAAGAAAAATTCCATGGTCAATATCAAATGGTTAGCATGTAAAATACAGAACTCCAAGAGTCCCCAATTATTTAGCTTGGCAATTTTGCTTTCATTTTAAATTCGCTCTCTCAGCCATGGGAAAATATGGCAAAAATTAATCACGAGTTAAAATTTCCCGGTATATGCAGATGTGTAACTTCTGAAACACTTTCTATTGAAAAAATAAAGTTCTGACAATTGTAGTATGCACACAAGTGAGGCTTGCTGATACACAGATATTCTAGAACAAGTGTTAGTTGATTATCATGTTTATCTAATTCGAGTTAATTAATTTTCAAATTTAAAAAGACACAAGGTTAACCGAAGTACAGAGTTGTCACAGCTTTAGGTGAAGTGCTACAAATTTTTACCAATGCTTTAGACTGACGCCAATTTAGTGAGAATACTTTTGTATGCTATGCCTAATGTGACACAAGACCTCAGTTTAAAGTCTCACCTGAAAGACCTGTGACTTTCACTTCATGTGAAGAGTGTTTGGAGAAGGAACAGTCACTATCATTTTTGAAGTCTTTGGTTTGACACAGTAACCAAAAAAACCAAACCAGGGACGTTCAGCTTGCGAGTCAAATGCTCTACCACTAGACCATGAGAGTGACTAGAATTTAGTGACAAACATTTGAATGACCAGGACCTAGTGATAAACAGCTGAATGACCTGGATCTAGTGACAAACATTTGAATGACCAGGACCTAGTGATAAACAGCTGAATGACCTGGATCTAGTGATAAACATTTGAAATACAAGGACCTAGTGATAAACATTTTAATGATCAGGATCTAGAAATCAACTTACTATATGTTGAAGCACTCAAAATCTTGCACTCAACATCAACTTTACATGTTCGCTCTTCAATCTGAACATCATCAAGATCCACCAATTTTAGATGATTTTCATTGGTTATTACAAAATCGGCTGCTCTGATTCCAATCAATCCCACACTTCCTAGTGGACTGTGTTCCAAGTAGTCTAAAAGTGTTGCTAGCTGTATTGCAAGCTGAAAAAGAGAAATACACTGGACATATCATACAATGAAACGTATCTCTACATGATAATACAGTGAAACTTGCATTAGCAACTACCTGTGTATAAAGTCCCCCTGGTCACAAAGACCCCAGTAGTACCATTTGCATACAAACCAACTTCTATACATGTATAAAGACCTCCCTATAAAGACAGGTTTTTGTAGTGTCCCTAAGGGGTCTTCATATACAGGTTTCACTCTCATAAAACAAGGTGTATTTTACAAAGAAATCACCAATTAACCATGGCCCCCAGAAGTCATTCATTCATAGAGAATTTAAGTCAAATTTCTCTGGCAAATGTGCTGAACACTGACCAAAATTGAATGGGATATGGATATAGGACTCACAAATCTTTCTCTTGTGGGTCTGTGTGACTCATTAAAATTCAACTCTTGGGAAAACCTTGTATTATGTCTACATATATATTGCAAAAATTAAAAAAAATCAAGATAAAAATAAATGTCTTTGATGAAAATAAATGTCTACAATTGAGACTGTAAGGATTAATTTGATTTGTACAATTATTGCTACATGAGATATGATGGATAAAGAAATAAGAACTTAAAAACATAAAAACATTGATAAATCATTAAGTTTTTCCTGTTCCTAGGCTAATCCGAGGAGATCTGATACTGGTTAGAATGTCAATAATGTTTTACCAGTGTCTGATGTGTGTCTACCTGATGTTTTATTGATTTCAGATGTCATAAACATGTCTGATCAGATATCTCTCTAATGTATCAATAAGAAATAAGAAATGTCAAGGATGCTGGAGGGAGCTACACAATTTTACAGATAAGAAATTAGCAGAACAATTCACGAATACATTTACTGACATATATGTTCAACACATTTTATGACAAAATGTTACACTGTACTTCTATGGAAACATTTTTTTTTATCCAAAATCAGGGGACATACCATTTTGGACGATCTGTTTGCATATGAGCTATCATTGACTGGTACAGCATATGATTAATAAGTGAAAAGCCCAAAATATCACCTCACTGGTACAGCATGTGATTTACAAGTGAGAAGCCCAAAGTATCACCTCACTGGTACAGCATGTGATTTACAAGTGAAAAGTCCAAAGTATCACCTCACTGGTACAACATGTGATTTACAAGTGAAAGCCCAAAGTATCACCTCACTGGTACAGCATGTGATTTACAAGTGAAAGCCCAAAGTATCACCTCACTGGTACAGCATGTGATTTACAAGTGAAAGGACCAAAGTATCACCTTACTGGTACAACATGTGATTTACAAGTGGAAGGACCAAAGTATCACCTCAATGGTACAACATGTAATTTACAAGTGAAAAGGCCAAAGTATCACCTTACTGGTACAGCATGTGATTTACAAGTGAAAAGCCCAAAGTATCACCTCACTGGTACAGCATGTGATTTACAAGTGAAAAGTCCAAAGTATCACCTCACTGGTACAACATGTAATTTACAAGTGGAAGGCCTTGACTTGAGTATCACCTCAATGGTACAGCATGTGATTTACAAGTGAAAAGCCCATAGTATCACCTTACTGGTACAGCATGTGATTTACAAGTGGAAGGCCTTAACTTGAGTATCACCTCAATGGTACAGCATGTAATTTACAAGTGAAAAGCCCATAGTATCACCTTACTGGTACAACATGTGATTTACAAGTGGAAGGCCTTGAGTATCATCTCACTGGTACAGCATGTGATTTACAAGTGGAAGGCCTTGAGTATCACCTTACTGGTACAGCATGTGATTTACAAGTGGAAAGCCTTGAGTATCATCTCACTGGTACAGCATGTGATTTACAGGTGGAAGGCCCATAGTATCACCTTACTGGTACAGCATGTGATTTACAAGTGGAAGGCCTTGAGTATCATCTCACTGGTACAGCATGTGATTTACAAGTGGAAGGCCTTGACTTGAGTATCACCTCAATGGTACAGCATGTAATTTACAAGTGGAAGGCCTTGAGTATCATCTCACTGGTACAGCATGTAATTTACAAGTGGAAGGCCTTGAGTATCATCTCACTGGTACAGCATGTGATTTACAAGTGAAAAGCCCATAGTATCACCTTACTGGTACAGCATGTGATTTACAGGTGGAAGGCCTTGAGTATCATCTCACTGGTACAGCATGTAATTTACAAGTGAAAAGCCCATAGTATCACCTTAATGGTACAGCATGTGATTTACAAGTGGAAGGCCTTGACTTGAGTATCACCTCACTGGTACAACATGTGATCTACAAGTGGAAGGCCTTGAGTATCACCTCACTGGAACAGTATGTGATTTATAAGTGAAAAGGCCAAAGTATCACCTTACTGGTACAGCATGTGATTTACAAGTGAAAAGTCCAAAGTATCACCTCACTGGTACAGCATGTGATTTACAAGTGGAAGGCCCTGAGTTTCACCTTAGTGGTAAAGCATACGGTGGAATGCATCATGTATCAGCTCACTAGAATAGCACTTATATACATAGTCAATATACTGGGCAATATAGTACTATTGAAGTAAATATCAGTTAAAAATTAATTATTTTGACGATTGGTTGCTATACAAATTCATTTTGAAATTCATGACCTAATATGGGACAGACTGTAGGTTACAATGTAAACAGGAAGATACCACCAACCTTCCACAAGTAAAATTGCAAATTTTCTCACAAAAATCAGCTTAGGTTCCAGTGGGGCTCAACCAGTTACTATATGATAAAATAATCCCTAACACTACAGTTATTATGACCAAAATAATAACTAACTCTAGTTATTAAATGATATAATAATTACTAACACTACACTTATTATGATAAAATAATTACAAAGTCTAGTTATTAATATTATAGGATATAATAATTACTAAGTCTAGTTATTATATGATACAATAATTACTAACACTACAGTTATGTGAGTTACTTATTACTTACACTACAGTTATTATGATATAATAACTACTAACTCTAGTTATTATATGATATAATAATTAGTAACACTACAGTTATTATAAAACACTGATTATAGAAATATGAGATGTAACTATTAGAATCAATATTACTGATACTAAAAGTTACATCTCATATTTCTGTAATCAGTGCATGGAGTGCATAAAACGCAATGATTAATTCCTAGAATTTAAAAGAACATGAGACATTTTCTACTTAAGTGACATCTATTTCAAGAATCTGGATTTAAATACCACTTCACATTTAGCAAGATTGAATATTTTTAAGAATGATTATCAACTTTCATCATTCATCATTTTGTTACAAAATCCTGACATTTTCATGAGAAGACACATGGAAGCCATGATGTTTGGCAGCCTCCAATTGGTAGTCAGCTTCAATATACCAACTGATTTGTAACAACCAAATTGATTGGATAGTGTTTCTTTGTTTTGATTTGTAACAACCAAACTGATTGGATAGTGTTTCTTTGTTTTGATTTGTAACAACCAAACTGATTGGATAGTGTTTATTTGTTTTGATTTGTAACAACCAAACTGATTGTATTGTGTTTCTTTGTTTGATTTGTAACAACCAAATTGATTGGATTGTGTATCTTTGTTTTGATTTGTAACAACCAAACTGATTGGATTGTGTTTCTTTGTTTTTGTTTAAATGTTGTTTTAAGCCACACTCAACAATTTTTCAATTATATGGTGGCTGCCAGTTTTGAATTATGGAGGAGAAAACCAACAAACTTTCTTGCAAATTCAGCTTAGATTACAGGACTCGAACTTGCACTAACAAGAGCTGCGAGACGTCATGAGTTAAAGCGCAATTCTCTCACCGCTAGGCCATAAAGTATCCCCCCCCAGTAACATGTTAAAAATTGCTGCCACACCAGTTATGCCTATATGACCTTCCATCTTACAAAATTAGCTTAAGTATCTATCTATCTAACTATCTATCTATCTATCTATCTATATATATATATATATATATATATATACACACACACACACACACACACACACACACACACACACACACTCATCTTTAGCTTATCCTGATGACTGGTTATGCAGACTGTCATGAATATTCATATTAGTGCATCACATGATAAATTCTAGGAATTTCTTCGATACTATAAGTGATAGCGCCCGGTCACTATTGTGCCAACAGCCAGGACTATGAGAAATTGCTTAACAGAGTTATCTTTGCTTTAAAAAACTAATATTTCAATATACATTGTAGGTGTCAGGGCTCTACAACACTAAAAAATTCACTCTTCATTTGGCCAGTGAACCAGAAATTTTACTAGCCAGCCAGGAACTTTTACTCGGCAATATATATATATATATATGTGTGTGTGTTTGTGTGTGTTCTTGTTGAATGAAATGAAATAAAACACATTATTTTTTTTTAAGTTGACATGACTTTTTATAATTTCAATTCATTTAAAACAAGGTTATCAACTGTTGACTTTTTGTGCATTTTTTAATAAATCCGAGTGGTTTTTTTTCATATTTGTTGCTCTAATATTGAGGCAAACTTAAACTCTGTTTTTGAATTTTTAACGCCAGTTTCTTTTCGACAAAATTTACATAACACAATATCTGCCCACAAGATTTGGAAATTTTATCGGTAAGTTAAAATGGAGAGTCAAACACCTAATCGTAAGACAACACCTATAAAGTTCTTTAAAAGCTTTTTGTCCGACAATCGGGTGTTTGACTCTCGATTTTAATTTACAATTCCGGCTGTGGTCTGCTTGCCCGAAATCCTCATTGAAAACTAGCCATGACATAACCAAGATCGTTTAAACTTGCTAGTGTCCAATGAAGAGGTAGATGCTTCTGTTGAAATCGACACTGAAAAGAAAATGTCACAGTGAAAACGGACAAACTTTTGATTTCTGGCTTGGGGAAAAACTGGTCGCAATATGGCGACTGAATTAGAATAAACACTCGCCAAAACTTAAAAAAATGGTAGCATTTGCGAGTGATTTGGTTGCATTGTAGAGCGCTGGGTGTTTTGTTGAAAGACAACAAAAATAGGTGATTTACCTATGAAATCTGTACTACATAACTGTATGCAGTCAAATCAAATTTCAATACCTAATTCCAATTTCAATAATTACATAGTAAATATCTACAATAAATAAACTTTTCTTCTGATAATCAAATAAGATGCACTCATTATATTTTAATTAAATTGTTAAATTTGAACTGTCATTTTTCTGTTAGACGTTTACAGATTGTTATACTGTTATTAAAACCAAATGCAAATTATGTACATTTGTCATTTTTTCCATAAAAAACATAACATGTACATAAATATATATATATATATATCACAAGACATGTACATGTATAAGTCATGTGATGCACTAAACCCATTAATGACTGTTTAGGTGGGTACTATACTCTCATAGTGTTACTTAATGGAAAGCGAAATAGTTCCCTCACTATCCCTCGGGCACTATTGCTTTCCAAAGCAACTCTATGACAGCATAGTACCCACCTAAACAGTCATTGATAGGTAATTGTTGCTTACCTTCAGTCGAACATCCCATGGCTGAAAGTTAAATGTGCCTGGATTAACTGGTGTTCCTGACTCTTGGACTATCAGCATACCCTTCTTTTTAATGTCTGAGTCTATCTTATCACCACGGATACAGTAACCAAGGACATTAATAATCCCAGGATGCTTCAGGATTGACAACAACAATAACTCCCTCAGAAGTAAATAGTTCCCCATCACATGACACTTATCGGCATCATATACTTTTTGCATACATTTTACTTTTATTTGAAGATCATTTCCCTGGCTTTTGAGGACAACGTCAGTGTTTTTATTTTTTAGATAAGCACGATCCACATATTTTTTACTGCCTATTTTCAATGTTTGCGAAATTCTTAAGAAGTCAATATCTTTACATGACATTTGACTGTCGTAATCCATATCACTTAGCATGGCCTTAACCTCATATGCCATTTCATCAGCATCGAGAGCAGTTCCCCAGTTTTCGGGATACAATTTCATCAAAAGTTTTCTCGACAATGAAACAGTTTGTTCGTTAAAACTGGATTGTTCTTTTTCTGCTGATTTACTATCTGCTTCTGGCATCTCATGATGAGCTCTCTCTATTGCCATATTTTCAACGTTATTGTGAACATGAGAGTCCCGTAGGCTGTCCATCACAACACCAGATTTCATCTTTTCATCGATGTCTTGTTTATCGCTTAACTGTCGGTAAGTCAATATAACTCCCGCTATAGAAAATATGAACAGGAAAGCCGTCCACCCAGTTTTATATCTAATTCGACACCTCATTTTGATTTCTTTCTCCAAACTTTCTTCACAATTGCAGATAGTTATCCGTTTGGCTGAAGAAATACCATGCTTTTAAACCTGAAATAAATAAAATATGGGCTTGTAAAAATAATCAAATAGTGTGTAATCCTTTACCCTAGACTTGTCACCTAATTACAAGGCCAGCTGAAGCCGCCTTTAAAGACCTCTCTCATGAAAGACCACATGTCTTTTGAGACCACATTCTGAAAAAAACACTTTGGCTAAATGATCCTTTAAATAAAACCTCTTTTCAGAAACCACATTTCCATGGCAGATGGGGTGGTCTCTCTCAAGACCTGGACTATACATGTATGTGCACCCAACATTTTGTCTAGACATGTGCACAATATTTAGTGCTTGTGTTATATTACATGTGATGTGGTCCTCGGAAAACTACTTATTACAAGAAGATCCTAGATTTAATCCAGACTACAACAGAATAATTGATTAAAAAATGATTATTGATTTTCACACTGCCAAGCATTTAGCATTTCAAGTGAATTTGGAGATTCCATTTATAAGATATACAGGGGCTTTTTACATGTAATAAGATTTCATAACATTCTGTTATTTTTTTGTCATGAAATTATTCCTATTACTGAAATACATCCAATATCATTAATTGTATTTAAAAATGGCATCCACAATGAGGCTTGAGTGGAAAAGAGCTGTAGCATTACTGACACTCTGTTAGAAGATTTTATGTACATACTGATTCATTTAACCCTAGAGGCATTTTTGGACTAGACCTTAGTCATTGATTTACGGAAAAGTCCATTGTTTTTCAAGGGTTGATGAATTAACTACATTTGTATATAAAACCAATGCAAAAATCAAAACACTGAAAGTACAGTTAAATAGGTTAATGGTAATGAACTGGAGAGTTTTAAGGGGGCCCAATGCATGATGTCAAATTACTGCACGTGCATAACTGTACCAGTTAATAGTAATGAATTAAGAAGTTTTAAGGAGGTCAGACACACTAAGTACTGTTACCTTTACTTTTCTTCTTTTTAGTATTTTAAATACATTGTGTAAATATGTGTTACTGTATGTATACTTGTATATATTACAGCTTACAGTAGAACCTGTCATAAGTGACCACTCCATCTGCAAAATGAATGTGGTATCTCATGACAGGTGGTTCCTCAAAAGATGTTTTATATAAAGGATTAGTGAAACTTGTACATAACAACCTCCTTAAGGACAGAAGAAAACCAGTCTTTATAGGGAGGTGGTCTTTATATAGAGGTTGATTTCTACACAAATGGTAATATTGGGGACAGCAAAAAACAGTCTTTGTGACCAGATGGTCTTTATACACAGGTGGTCACTACAGCAGCTTTTACTGTACTTTATCTCTTTAATGTGGCCTCATAAAACAGGTGGTCTTAATACACAGGTGGTCACTACAGCAGTTTTTACTGTACTTTATCTCTTTAATGTGGCCTCATAAAACAGGTGGTCTTAATACACAGGTGGTCACTACAGCAGTTTTTACTGTACTTTATCTCTTTAATGTGGCCTCATAAAACAGGTGGTCTTTAATCAGAGTTATCTCTCAAGAGGGTTCCAATGTATTTTCAATATACGGTATAGGCCTACCAAGATATTAAAATTGGCACATGTTTACAAACATAACAAGTCAAAATTAGATTGTAAGATGGGTGTTGGGACAAACATATTAGAGCTACAGTAATGTGTGAAATCAGACAAAGGCAAAATATTTAGATGTTTACCCCTATTTTTGGAAAATGGATAGTATTATTTTGGTTTTTGAGGGACCCAGATGTGTAACTTTACTTACATTGTTGGTAACAAACCAGCAATTTTACTGATAGAGAAGGTATTTTGCACTATGCTACTTTCATGTGTACAAATCCAAACTGCATGATGCATGAGAAGAAGTGAAAAGAAAACCTGTTTGAGAAAACAAAATGGATTTTCGCTACACTTTCTTTGATATATTTAAAAACATTTGAAAATATACTTTTAAAGTATGACTTTCAAAATGGAGACAAATATTTACTGTTTGAAGTGTTTCCTTATGGAGGCCAATAATTTGAAATACTGTAAATCTGGAGATTTTTGTGACTTTATTTTTTAAACACACGAGTTCTAAATTTTTATTTGTGAGATAATATTTTCGTATTCATGAATTTGTATCGAATTTCATCATACAGCATGTATTATCATACTTTAAAATGTGATAATTTTATCATCTTATTAAATTACACATAAAGAAAATTTCCACTAAAAAATGCAGATTTACAGTATAGAATAACCATATGTCCTGCATAATGTTTGTCTCTCTTGACATCTACTGGTATTACTATGCATAATTACGTACAGCAAAATAAGTGTAGTTACATTGTATGATGTTATCAATAGGAGTCATCATATAAGACTCCAAATTTCCTCTTGGTGAACCAATTTCCTCAGGCAGAACCTTCATTATTCTAACATCGAAGCCAACAAGAGATTTTAAGCAATTGTGAGAATTTCTTACGTTACAATATCAAAGATGGAGAAACAAATGGTACATCATATTAAGCCTATGAACTAAAATTTCCGATCTTTAAAATATTCCCATACGTTATTTTTTTATTTATTAATCTTTTTATGGGGAGGGGGCTTATTAATTATAATGATAAAGCATCTTTAAAATTTTTCTTTAATTATAAAAAAAATTATGCAACATACAATTTGACCAATGTCTTTCTTTTCTCATGCCTGTTCACAATCAGTATAGATCCACGCTACATCTAAACAAATAAATTAATATCATTTTCTCCTTTTTTGTATTGCAATGCAAATTCCGAGCATTTCGAAATGAAAATGTACAACATATGTATATAATCAAAGTTATCCTTACCTACAGTGACCTACCTGCATCTATTGCGACACATAGATTTGTTAAAAACCACGTGTCTACTCCAATGAGTATTTACAATGTACTTAATACCACTTAACTGTAAGTTTGCATAAAACTTAAGTATCTTCATGTGACAAAGTATTACAACAGACCATGGGCTGAGAGTTCTGATTCAACCAAGTTCATCTAGACACTGTGACAGAATGAATGAAATAATGGATGGAATATCCGGGGGGGAGCTGACCATTGAAGAGATATAATAGAATCTCTACATAGTATTAAAGATAAGGACCAAAATCTTAGCATATTTCCAAATTTGGGACTCCTCCCCAGTACGTTATGACATCTCCATACAACTGAACTATTCCAGGTGTTAATAAATCCTAAGCAAACACAGGGAGATCAAACTCATATTTTACCAACTCACTCAAATCACAGCTCAGGTACTGATGACTACAGATCAATGTCAAAGATAAATAGGAGATATGAAAACAAACATATTATAATTTACAACTAGAAAAGATTTCAAAATACACACACCAGATTACGAAGTCTTGTTTTTCACAATATCAAACTTGCTGTATCAAAATGTTCACAAACAACAACAACAACACTTACGTGTGGATAATTTTTCATATGGCTTTTACCTCTATTGAGGAATCCCTCATGAACAACCACTCTCATGAAAGACCAGTCTCATAAAAAAAAAACCACTTTCATAAAAGACCACCTGTCTATTCCGACCACATTCTGAAAACCAATTGGTTAAATAATCCTGTAAATAAAACCTCTTTTGAGGAACCACCACATGTCTTGAGAGACCACATTTCAGTGGCAGGAGTTGTCTGTCACAGGAGTGGTGATTAACAGGAGTTGTCACAGGAGTTGTCCGTCACATGAGTGGTGATTAACAGGAGTTGTCACAGGAGTGGTCTGTCACAGGAGTGGTCTGTCACATGAGTGGTCTGTCACATGAGTGGTGTTTAACAGGAGTTATCACAGGAGTGGTGTTTAACAGGAGTTGTCACAGGAGTGGTCTGTCACATAAGTGGTGATTAACAGGAGTTGTCACAGGAGTGGTCTGTCACATGAGTGGTCTGTCACATGAGTGGTGTTTAACAGGAGTTGTCACAGGAGTTGTCCGTCACAGGAGTGGTCTGTCACATGAGTGGTCTGTCACAGGAGTGGTCTGTCACATGAGTGGTCTGTCACATGAGTGGTGTTTAACAGGAGTTGTCACAGGAGTTGTCCATCACAGGAGTGGTCTGTCACATGAATGGTCTGTCACATGAGTGGTTTGTCACATGAGTGGTGGTTAACAGGAGTTGTCACATGAGTGGTCTGTCACATGAGTGGTGTTTAACAGGAGTTGTCACATGAGTGGTCTGTCACATGAGTGGTGTTTAACAGGAATTGTCACAAGGGTGGTCTGTCACATGAGTGGTGTTTAACAGGAATTGTCACAGGAGTGGTCTGTCACATAAGTGGTCTGTTACATGAGTGGTGTTTAACAGGAATTGTCACAGGAGTGGTCTGTCACATGAGTGGTCTTTCTCAGGAGTGATCTGTCACAGAAGTGCCCTCTCTAGAGTGATTTGTCACAGGAGTGATCTACAGGAGTGATCTTTCACAGGAGTGGTCTTTCACAGAAGTGGTCTGTCACAGGAGTGGTCTTTCACAGGAGTGGTATGTCACAGGAGTGGTATTTCACAGAAGTGGTCTTTCAAAAGAGTAAGGGGATGAAAATTCCTTAAGTTCGATGTCTGGGACAAACATATTTTACTTTCAGATCCTGTCATTTTCCTGCAGTGTGGGTCCGAAGATCTAACAAGTCTAAATCCATGAATGATTTTTCTGTCAATTTCTTTCTTTCTAAACTTTATTTGTTTCCTTTGAAAAGTTCAATCGTCATTTTCTAATATGAATTTGTGACAGTTTTTGGTTTTGTGTCCCCACCTTTAATAACTGTAATGTGTATGTATTAATTATATTAAAAATCTGACTTAGATTATTGTAATTGGACAATAGATTAGAGGACCGGTCCCAGGCAAAATTTAACAAAATGGTCCTGGACCCAAGCAGCTGAACGAAAATATTCAGCCATTGACAGTGGTCTGTCATAGGAGTGGTCTTTCACAGTAGTGGTCTGTCGTAGGAGTGGTCTGTCACAGGAGTGGTCTTTCTCAGGAGAGATCTTTCACAGGAGTGGTCTGTCACATGAGTGCTCTGTCACAGGAGTGGTCTTTCACATGAGTGGTCTTCAATTTTTATTCGTATAATTTTGCTTTTCAAAATGACAAAAATATAGTAACAAGTCGCTGAAAAATATGTCTACAAGACTTGTTGAAATATATGTTATGAAAGGTCAGTTCAGTGTCCTTTATGAATTTTAAGATATTATAAATTTGCTTTAGAATGTTACTTTTCAATTATTTTATACCATTATACTTTTGAGATAGAATTGACATTCAAAGCAATAGACTGGACTGTTAACAATTCTTGTGCACGATTAATATGCAAATGAGTTTTGGACAAGTTTCCCTTACTGTGTATTGGCAAGATCTGTCTGTGAAGTTGGAAGTAGAAGTTGCCTCATTCACATGATCTTAACTGACAAGTAACTTGCGGCAGTCTTTGAAGTTGGGAAAATGTTTTACATGTACACATATTGACCTAGAGATTTAAGGCTACTGACAGGAAGTATAGCGTAAGGGTATATTACTGCCCCATGTTTCTAAGCAAAAGATTTTATAATCATATCGCTGATCTATGTAGTTTGTTGCATAATAAATAAGCCACCAGTACTCAAGTTTGGCCAAATGTCTGACCCGAATTTTAGTTACTTTTTTTTTGTAAAACCTAATTTTACCGAATTAAAAAGTATTCAGTATACTGGGTGTATTATACCTCATTAAAACTTATGATCGCCATCAACTCATATCAGTACTTTGATTTTATACATGTAATACATTTAGTACATAAAACATACAGTTATAGACTTCATTTGCAGTATATATCCCATGAAATAAGATTCAAATGTTTATTAAAGATACAAGTATGTGTATAAGAAAAAAATATAGTTTGAAAAAAAAATCTGATAAGATCAGGAAATTGCAGTCAATAAAGTTATTTTGATATTTAAATGACTCAGTGATCAGTGATGTGAGAATGTCTTGTCTGACTGAAGAGGAAATCAACTTATTAACTCCATGTACATCTTTGGAGTCAGTACAATTCAAATACAAAGTTGAAAGACCTTATATCCTGGCTGTAAGACATGGCAAAAGTCTTCAATTTGTATTTGTTAAAAAGCTATGTTTAATGTCCAAAACACACAAAATGATTATGTAAACATGATCTAGGAGAGAAAATCAAATACAAGTTCACTTTAAACAAGATGACTGGTATGTATACACATATTCACACATTTATCAAATAGAGAGTACACTGTGTGTTGATCTAGTCAACAGCACTTCAGAAATTCTATTTCATCACACATTTGTACATGTATAACTTTAAATCCCCCAAATGTCAAAAGATCCTTCAAAATTTCAGCTGTTTTGTTTTGTTTGCTATAAGTGGGTATGCATTATTCACAACACACAATGACTGTTCTAAATTCTTTATATAAAGTCTTTCTCATCTGAGAGCATTTATTTCAATGCATCCTTGATCAAAAAGGGGATGTCTCTCAAAAAGAAGTTTTATGCAAGGAATTATTTTACTAATTGGTAATTTTCAGAATATGGTCTTGGACAAAATATGCGGACTTTCAAGACAGGTTCTAATGTACATGTACTTTAAATAAGAAACTTGCAGAGAATTTAAGTCAGTATAGATCTTTTTACCATGCGTATTAATTGGAAACGCAAAATTTAAAACAATGCATGAATACATGTTTTTCACTAAATACTGATAGAAACATTTTATGATCAAAAACATAACTCACCAAACTTCATAAAATTTTAAGTATCACATTGCAATATATCTGTGGCCATATTGACCAGTCCAGGAATATTGACCTCTGCATTTGTTTACACAAATCTGTAAAATACTCTTGCAAAGTGTCAAGCCAGGTCACCATGGCCAGACATTATACAGCTTACAACCATCTTGTCTACAGTAAAACAATGTGCTTTGTTATTGCACAAAAGGTGCAGACTTGTTTACGAAAAGAAAAGAAAATGTATAGTAGTTACATGTAAAAAAAACATACATCTGGACACATACACAGCTATCCGTCACAGTTATACATGCTGTACAAACATGTAGATAGTTACAATATGTACCTTAGAACTGAGCATCTTCAATGGGCTGTAAACCGCTTGATAAACAAAACTGGATTTAAAGTTATTACACTACAACAAATAACTGGAGACGCTTCAATACTGAAGTCAGTTTTACTTGAATTAGTATTAAATGGGAATTTTGACCAGTAAAAGTAATGCTTACAAAGAGTTTACACTTTAACTGACCTCTTAAATGTCCATTAGTTAAAGGCACATTAAATACAATCAATTTCTATGGAACTGCTGTATTTTGTGTGGCGGTGAAGTGGTTAGTCTTGCCTGCCAAAGAAGCAGACAGTTGAACGTTTACATATATTTGGTATACCAGATATTGCCATTTAAAACTGACCACAAATAAAGAATATAGGAGATTTGCTGAGTGATGGTATTTTAAGCACATTTACAATTACTCTACCACATGATAAAACCATTTCTAGCAGATCAGATAATAAGTTTATATATATATATATATATATATATATATATATATATATATATATATATATATATATATATATATATATATATATATATGGCCTATATGCTTTAGGTTGTTCTAAAATGCCATTTATTTTGTGATTTGCAGTTTCTGTCAGATATTCCTACCAAAAAAGTGCAGTTAAAACTCATGAAATCTACCGGTACTGCACACACATGCACACGCACATGCACACACACACACACACACACACACACATATATTCACACACACACACACACACACACACACACACACACACACACACACACACACACATGTATATATATATATATAAACCTTATAAACCTTAACTCTGTATATAAACACAATTGTTTTTAACTTACTTCAACTAATGAACTACTAAGAATGAGGTGGCGGCACACAACAGATACAAACATCAGTTTGTAAATTCATGTCTGCTAATCAGGGAGTGATCATTAGCCAAACATGTTAATTACACAGCAGTATGTACACTAAACAACACCACATGTGCAGTCACTTGATACAGAGTATGGCTGTACCAACTGCTTATATTTCACACACAGCAGGATGTATGTGCTGGTCAATATGGTCAATATTTATACAGATATGAATTTCCTATGTGAGTATAAATATAGGACAGTGTTATAAACACATGGATTTCACAGTATTCTACCTCTCACAACACTAAAGTTAAAGTTACAATCAATTTTACTCATTTTCTTAGTCATTTTGTGCTCATGAAATATTCTTTCTTGAACAAAAAAACCCAAACAAATATGAATGCATTGGGGTACATGTACATCAGACTTGAGTTTCTCGCATAAATTACAAAACATTTCAGAATATTGAATTATCAGCATTTTGGCTACTGGTATGTACATGTATAAATTGTTTTAGGTTGCGATAATTATGTATAACTCCATAATAATAAAATAATAGAATTTTACCCTACACATGAAAATCCATACAAAAAGTCCCTTAAAGCCCCTGTCACACATTTGATTAATACACTGGCATACGTCAGATAAGTACATTTTGCATAAGCCTCCGCCAAGGTATGAACCCGGGACCCTCCGCCAAGGTATGAACCCAAGACCCTCCGGTTGTGAAGTAGGTGTTCTACAGCAGAGCCACGACAGCACTCCTTTACTTACCTAAAATTTAAACTCGTCCTAGGTCAAGAAAGGGTCCACAAGAGTCCATCCACCAGGTTATATGGATTTTAATATACTACTAGACTATTATGAGTGACTGGATTTATTCCTAAACTTATTACCAGTATTCTGTAACATATATCCATTTCTTTTTTTTTTTTAATTTATTTCCATTTCATAAATCTTTTCATTGGTGTAGAAGTTTATATGGTCATTTGAGGATTAGTGTAAATCTATTGGTCCTATAAGTGTCAAATATACCAGCTGTCTGAAATGCAAGAAAGTGTTTTCATGTTTATTTTTAGCCCATTCACTCCTAAAGACACATTTGGACTTGTCTAAGTCATTGATTTACAGAAGAGTCTATTGTTTTTCAGGGGTTGATGAGTTAATCCCCTGTAAAATGGAAATTGACAATCAGGAAATGATAATGAAGTCTACAAATATGACATCTAATCTGTAACACTCCAATCTGGCATGTAGTCACTTAGATACATGTATATTAATTTAGTTCAGTTCTTGTAAAAGGAAACAAATGACTGGTTTGTACAAATCTGTATTACTACCAGTATATAACCACTGAGATGGTATCACTACATGTAGTAGGACAACTGTTGTCGCTGAGATATAAAGGGATATTGATATGCATTTCCTTTTACATGTATTTTCATGTTTTTTTTGTTTTGCCAAATGCATAAAGTTAAATCGTATATACATGTACATGAGTATACATGTATATAATAAATATTATATATGTTACCTTGTGTCCATGAAGGTGTGTGTGTTAAACAGATGTTTACCTCAAATAGTAAAGTTGATCAATTTAAATATTATATTTATGAAACGATACCAAGTTTCACATTAGTCAAGAAACAAACAATAGATATTACTATTTTTACTTGCTATTACAGTTAGTTATATATATGAGCAGGAATTCACAAATTAACACACACATGCAGGCGGACAGACAGGCACACAGACAGAGAAAAACATAACAAGGGTTGTCAGAGGGCAATACAGCTTGCCATTGGCAGCATTGTATCTCAAAAACCTCAACTTATTATGCAGCTGATTTTAAAAGTAGGTCAAATAGCGTAATTTATGTCATGAGGTCAAGGTACATATTGTACTATTTGGAATGCAAATCAGAGAGACAGCACATTTAAAACATTAAAACTCTTCTCCTCATGTTTCAAAAGTTAAAATCAAGATAAAAGTTTTTTAAAAGGAAGTCAAACAGCATAAAATGTGTCACAACATCAGAAGTCATAGTATCATTGATCTAAAGGGCTAATCATAAGAATTGTACTAATAAAATATAAAAACTTTTATCTACTCTCTATTGTTAAAAGTAAGCCAAGGTTTGTGTTTTTGAAAAATAAGTGAAACTAGATTATCTACGTCACAAGGTCAAAAGTCATGGTACCATATGAAAATACTGATCACAACAATCATATCAAAGTTCAACTCCTTATATTTCAAAAGTTATAACCAAAGTCAATGTTTTTAAGAAGTAGGTCAAATGGCATTATCTACATTAAAGTCATGGAAACATCTGAAAGGGCAATATCAATGCTTTGTTCCTTATATTTTTAAAGTTACAGCCTGAGCCATGGTTAAATTTTAACATTTGATTCAGGTGAGCTAAATAAATTGGAAATGTGCACAGAAGTTGTTCCGAGACAGTGAATCAGTTAAACTTATAGCCAAATAGGTAGCTCCTAACAAAAAATAACAATAAAATTTTCCAACTGTATGCAACTATAGAAAGAGAATTTAAACACAAGTCATCTCTGTCTATTAAGTTGCCATTTAAACTGAGCATATCACTGACACAAATATTCAAACAGAAAGGTTTATGACCTGAAGCTTACCAAGTTTAAAAATGTATTAAAAAGACAGAGTTCTTAAAAGGTCAATTTTCTTTTGTATGTGTAGCTTGCATTGCATACAATGATTCATTATGAAAACTTTTTATTAGGATTATATACTGATGCTAAGATTGTAAAATCTTTGTTTTAAACAATACATGTAACTGGGGGGAAAACAATCTTTTTTACCTCTGTCAATGGTAAAGTAGTATGACCATGACGATAATACAGATATTAAGTTACAAACCTACACATCCTTTCCAAAGTTTTTTTTCTCCCATCTTACCTTGGTTTCAACTATACACCAATTTCCCTCTAACAGGGGTATACATGTGTACACACAACGGTCAACGTCAAACGATCATGAACATTTCTATTTGTCTGGCAGGACAAGTTGCATTGAATTTTACTTGTTCGAATGCAAAAAAGACTTGTCTGAAAATCAAGTGTAACTTTTAAAGATGTTGTTTTGTGTTTAAATAAATATTTTTATTGAATTAATTTTTGTCTACAACAAGTTGAATTTCACTCATCCTTTCAAACAAGTGAGAAGCATTAACATCTACCGGTACTTGTTCTGCCGCAAAATGGACTTGTCACGGACTACCAGATAAACTTGATTGTTGAGCCATGACACAGTGTGAAGGTATAGAAATGTATTGAAACGACCATTCACAGAGTATTTAATGATGAATCAATACTACACTGTACACATCCACTACATGTAAATTTGTTGTACCTGCAGAATCGTGATTTAGTAACAGGGATCTCCTGGCACCCTATCATATTGGGCTGAAATAAGGTCCCATTCCCAATGCAAAAACAATGCATTTTTTCTCAATTTGTAGTTGAAATATCCCAAATGAAGTCAAATGACAACGGATTTGAGGAGATTCTTGTATTTTGACATAAGTTCTGTGTATTTCTACATTTCTGAATTTTGATCAAATGTTGCTAAACTTCCAAATTCAAAAGGCCCAGGCCCCATTCCCAAGAAAGTAGAAAATCCATGAGTGAATAGTGAAGTATTACAAAAATTTTACCAAAACATTAACTAGACTGACTGACAGGAGAAGACAAAACCTCAAGGAATGCTTTCGAACACATGTAAATTTTGAATTCAAATTATTCAAGCCACAAAATAACAGGAATTGTCGTAACCCATCAGGATTTTTCTATAGTTTCCACAGGGCTGAAATTTGGCCCAATTCCCAATGCATAATATGGGTGTTTTTCCCAAGTTTGATGACAAAATTTCCCAATTTGGTGTTGAGGCCATTATCATAGGGAAAAAGAAATTAATGTAAAGGAAATTGCATCCATAACATTTAGATTTTCATGTGTGCAAAATCTTTTCCCCCAATTTGACACAAATTAACATTTAAATCCCAATTGTGTCACAAATGGCATTTACTCAAAATTGACAGAGAAAAGGCCTGTCCATTTACAGATTATGCGTAACTTGCAGGTTACAATAGAGCAATAATGAAGACTTAAAAATGAAATTCATTGAGAACGTGATACGTATTTGTCATAACCTCCACGTAACCTGAATGATTGCTCCCGTGTTATTTTGCGGTCTGATTATTTGTGGGAATTTTCTATGTTTTTTTCTTATTTTCAACTTAAGAGAGAAACATAGAGAAATTTGACTCAAAGAAGTTTGAAGTAGCGCTAAATAACAAAATTATTAAGGACTTTGTCAATAGTTTAATACATTGAAAAATTGGACTGACCAAAGGTCTATGTACATGTATATACATGAACACTGTTCTGAACAATT
This sequence comes from Atrina japonica, assembly GCA_030159075.1. Lineage (NCBI taxonomy): Eukaryota > Metazoa > Mollusca > Bivalvia > Pterioida > Pinnidae > Atrina > Atrina japonica. Next base: position 28,012 of record BROG01000777.1, on the reverse strand, counting down.
TCAATACATATTGTGATAACACATGCAGTTATCAGTTCTGATAGTGATATACAGTCAAACCTGTCTTAAGAAACCACTATTTCAGCCACAGAAATATGTGATCTCTCAAAACAGGTGGTTTCTCAAAAGAGGTTTTATTTAAAGGATTAATTAGCCAAGTGTTTCAAGAGTGTGGACTCTCAGGATTAATTAGCCAAGTGTTTTCAGACTATGGACTCTCAGGATTAATTAGCCAAGTGTTTTCAGAAAGTGGACTCTCAGGATTAATTAGCCAAGTGTTTTCAGAATGTGGACTCTCAAAAGAGGTTTTATTTAAAGGATTAATTAGCCAAGTGTTTCAGACTAAATTCTCTAAGGACAGGTGGTCTCTCAAAAGGTTTTATTTAAAGGATTAGTTAGCCAAGTATTTTCAGAGTGTGGTCTCAAGACAGGTGGTCTTTTATGACAGTGGTGGTCTTTTACGATAGTGGTATCAAAGACAGGTGGTCTTTTATGACAGTGGTGGTCTTTTACGATAGTGGTATCATCAAAGACAGGTGGTCTTTTACGATAGTGGTCTCAAAGACAGGTGGCCTTTTATGACAGTGGTCTCTCTAGACAGGTAGTCTTTTATGACAGTGGACTCTCAAGACAGGTGGTCTTTTACGATAGTGGTCCCAAAGACAGGTGGTCTTTTATGACAGTGGACTCTCTAGACAGGTGGTCTTTTATGACAGTGGACTCTCAAGACAGGTGGTCTTTTACAATAGTGGTCTCAAAGACAGGTGGTCTTTTATGACAGTGGTCTCTCAAGACAGGTTCCACTGTACTAATAGATCATGATGATGGTGAGAATTTTAATGTTACCACAAAATGTTTTGCCATTATGAAGACATATGGGTAACCAGTATTTGCATCATGCCACTGTCATAATAAACCTAGGAAGCAAAAATTCTGGCAGCAAAGTGTATTCTATATAAAAGTATAATCTATCTGGCATCAGATTTCAGCTTTTCCAATTTACACCCACTTATGGCTCCCTATACAATTGATACTTGATAAATGCTTTAATTAACTCATTCTACCCTGACGACACAGATGAACTATCCTGTTTACATCAATACATGTACATGTATATTAATCTAATGCCTACATCCAGGTGATAGCATTAGCTCTCCTCAGCTTCGTTGAGGTGAGCAAAAAATGTACAGCAGATTCCATTTCTTAAAGGGTAGATAGGAAAAAGAATAATTTCTTTGTTCCTTTAGTAAACAAATAATCTTCACTTAACTGGCATAAGATTTCATTAGTGCTCAAGAAACATTTGATAAGTAATACATGTATACTATGTGTTATATTGTGTATATACATATCTCTTTTTAAAGACTTTTGCTCTTGACTTTGTTGCTTTTTTTCAATGACTTACCAGAAGTAGCCTTTGAACCTCAACTTTGTTGACTCATTTCATTTGAGGACATTAGCCAGTAACTCATCAAAGTTCAAAACTGTAGGTAAAAGGATTTATATGAAAAAAAAAATCTTCTTGAATTTTAGACTCAATGTGGTAATTGACAATGTTTGTAAGAAAATATAAAAAAATGCGATCATTATTCCAAAATTGTTTACCATTTCATACGAGTGTACATGTGTTAGCATATCACTGATTTATCATGTTTCAATCAATGCCTTCAGAAATTTGAAATGCTACAAGTATTTACATATAAGTATTATAACTATTTACATATAACTATTTACATATAACTGTTTACCGTACATGCTTTTGTGATTCATTAACAAATTCTAAAATGCAATATAGCAATTAGTTGCAGAATGTCTATTTCAGTACATCATGGTTCATACAGCCAAGGAAAATAATTAATCAAGCACTTTTCCATGACTTTTCAGTGTTTTTGTTTCAAGCACTTTTCCATGACTTTTCATAGTGTTTTTTTCAAGCACTTTTCCATGACTTTTCACAGTGTTTTTTTCAAGCACTTTTCCATGACTTTTCACAGTGGTTTTTTCAAGCACTTTTCCATGACTTTTCACAGTGGTTTTTTCAAGCACTTTTCCATGACTTTTCACAGTGGTTTTTTCAAGCACTTTTCCATGACTTTTTATAGTTTTTTCAAGCACTTTTCCATGACTTTACAGTGTTTTTTTTCAAGCTCTTTCCACGACTTTTCAGTGGGTTTTTTTCAAGCACTTTTCCATGACTTTTTTATAGTGTTTTTTCAAGCACTTTTTCGCGACTTTTCTGATAATACATTGGGATAGTACCCGAGGCTATAGTAAGATACATGTAGTGTCTGCAGCTACATTGGGATAGTACCTGAGGCTATAGTGAGGTTATGTCTGCAAATATATTGGAAGAGTACCTGAGGCTACAGTGAGGAAGTGTCTGCAGCTACATTGAGACAGTACTTGAGGCTATATTGAGGTAGTGTATGCAGATACATTGGGATAGTAGATAGTCTATAGTGAGGTAGTGTATGCAGATACATTGGGATAGTAGATAGTCTATAGTGAGGTAGTGTATGCAGATACATTGGGATAGTAGATAGCCTATAGTGAGGTAGTGTATGCAGATACATTGGGATAGTACCCGAGGCTATAGTGAGACAGTGTCTGCGGATACATTGGGATAGTACCTAAGGCTATAGTAGGATACATGTACTGATGTAGTGTCTGCTGCTATTTTGGGACAGTACCTGAGGCTATAGAGAGGTGGTGTCTGCGTATACATTGGGACAGTACCGGTACCTGACGCTATACTGAGGTAGTGTCTGCTGCTACATTTGGACAGTACCTGAGGCTTTAGTGAGGTAGTGTCTGCGGATACATTGGGATAGTACATGTAGTGTTTGTGGATACATTGGGATAGTACCTAACGCTATACTGAGGTAGTGTCTGCTGCTACATTTGGACAGTACCTGAGGCTTTAGTGAGGTAGTGTCTGCGTTTACATTTGGACAGTACCTGAGGCTTTAGTGAGGTAGTGTCTGCGGATACATTGGGATAGTACATGTAGTGTTTGTGGATACATTGGGATAGTACCTGACGCTATACTGAGGTAGTGCCTGCTGCTACATTTGGACAGTACCTGAGGCTTTAGTGAGGTAGTGTCTGCGTTTACATTGGGATAGTACATGTAGTGTCTGTGAATACATTGGGACAGTACCTAAGGCTATAGTGAGGCAGTGTCTGCGGATACATTTGGATAGTACCTGACGCTATAGTGAGGTAGTGTCTGCGGATACATTGGGATGGTACCTGATGCTACAGTGAGGTAGTGTCTATGCCATTGGATACAATATAACAGGCTAAATTTGGATAGTATCTGAGGCTATATGGAAGTAGATTCAGACTCAGAACCTATATCAGGGTAGTGTCAGAGGCTATATCAAAGCAATGACAGGCTTTATTGGGATTTATTACATGACTCTTTTATCATTTAGTTTCTGATTGGCTTGTTTCAAACTTTCAGTTCTCACTCAATGGTTATATTAACCCATAAACCGCTTCATAGGTTGATATAACAATCCAACAAGAAAATAGTACAAGGAAATTCTGGAACTTTGGCATGCTTGGCACTCATTGTATACCCTATCATCAACGCTGTCTAGCTATATTTAGCATCAAGGAAGTGCATTCAAGATGACAGACAACAAGATTATAAACAAACGTTTTCGTTTCGCCACTATTGATGATGATGGTGTCCAAACATTATTGGAAGAGCAGGATTCTAAAAATACTAGATGTGCAACACATTTAGCCATTTCAAACTGTTGTATGATAAACGGAAAAAAAAACCCAGTAAAACACTCAAAATTCACAGATTTTCGGTCACTTGGCCTTTATTAAGTAAAAGACGACAATATGTATATCAGTTACATAGTATTAAGTCTGCACATTACAAAGCTCCAGTGCAAATGTTTATCAATGTTTACCGATTACATCACCAGCAATGACATCATACCATCATAACGACACATGCATATTACCGCATACTCTAGTAGACCCATATAAGTATACATTTACCAGATATTTTGCCAATGGATTATCAAACAAATAGAAAACTTAAAAGCAATTATATGCGATAAATAATTATATGCATACCATGAGTTACAAAATATTCAGCCGGTATATATCATTGAAAAATTAGGAAAGTGGGGTCCTTGGAATTACTATCAAGTAATTATAAATTATATATAATATTTTACCAATTAGAAAGAACATATACAACATGATTTAGTCAAATAATACAAACAATAAACAAAAGTGGATCTAGAAAGATGTCCCGCGAAAGAAGCGGGTGGCTATCTTAAGCATCAAAATAGATATATAATGAAGGGTATGTTAGTTGTTCATTCTTAATAAGATCACATTATGTAGCTAGACTCCCACATCTTACTGATATATGCGATATTTGCACATTGGCATTGGTGTAAACTGATTAAATGTCATGTAATAATTAATGACCTTATTTTCAGTTAATACCTGTGTTATTAACCAATGAGAGCAAGATTTTCCCTCGGCCTCCAATAAATATCATTTTCTTCAGTTGATAACACCATGTATTAACCTCAAATGAGGACGATAATTGTATAATAGTATCTTAGGCTATATTTGGATAGTATCTACATTGCTATATTGAGGTCATTTCAGACTTCACAAACTGGTTTATAATTACCACCTTTTGTATATACAAATGTACATGTATGCTAAACAGGTATGTTTGCACAGGTAAACATCATATAGCTACAGGTAAAAACTACAATAAAACAATAAGTTATTTTTTGTTTCCCGTTATACCATATCTACATGTATGTTACCCATATACCTTCTCTCTTGACAAATTCTATCAGATGGTCTAGCTATATAATTATAAAGTCTAAGTAAAATTTGGCTCGGCTAGTGGTTTAAATTAAATTATATATATACACTAACATTTTAATTTCAACACGCAGTGTCCTAGGGTAAGTGAGTAATTCATCCATGCCCATAACAAATTAAATAAATCAATTCTGTTTTAAATATTCACAAATATTCATTCCCTGCGAAATTCAACATGGCACAGTCTGACAAGGCAGTCGGTTTTTTGCTTGCAAAAAAAGAAGTGAAACAACAGGAAGATCTGTTTCATCAGTCTGTAATCTTCCAGAAAACATGTTTTCTGGGTATTTTGGGTATTATCGTCAGAGTATGAAAAAAAACAAGAGATCCAAGACGGTTCTTGTCACCCACCATGGAATGTTCTATGTCTGATCTATGACAGACTATTCTCTTATTTTGTGTCTCAACCTTGAATTTGAACTTAAATCCATATTTCTGTGAAATACATTTTTCACAAGATTATAGTGAAACTGAACTTGAAATGAACATATTACATTTTAAGAGAGAATGGAATTCAACATGGCCGATAGGTGTCCATCTTGGATTTTGATCTCTCTGAAAATGTAATACGCACATTTACACCTCATGGGTAACCTCCATTATCAATCTCGAAAAGATTCCTTCAGTACATTCTGAGAAATACATACTTCTATTGTCAAAATCGAAGATGGCCACTTGTCAGCCATGATGAAATCCAATTTCTCTGAAAATTTCATATGCACAATTACACTTCTTCAAACTTCTTTTAGGAAAGCATTCATCTACCAAACCACAGGTAAAACACATAAAATGAATGTATCATAATGAATAATAGGGGAGAAAATCAAAGAAATCAGACAAAAATGAATGAAAATTACAAAGTCTAAAAGATGTCAAAATTGCATCAAAAATTTATTTTCCGATTTCAACGAAATTAACTTGAATCATACATCTATGTAGATCACTCAGATACAGTTAGTTTTTCAATTCATGCAGCGGTTCTGGAGAAGAAGATTTTTATAGAAAGGTACCCCCTGGGGCCTCTTTTGCCCCACCCTGGATCCACCCTTGGGCCAATCGAGCCGAAATGAATAATCTTGGTAGAGGACTTGAGTATTTACTTCCTATAAAGTTTCATGAAAGTCCCTTCAGTGGTTTTGGAGAAGTCGAAAATGTGAATAGTTGACAGACGGACGGAGAGACAGACGACGGACAAAAGGCAATCTGAAAAGCTCACCTGAACCAAAGCTGAGACTATATGTCTACCAAGGTAAATTGTCACATGTTTACAAACACAATGAGTCTAAATGAATCATAACAGGCTTGACAGACTTGTTTTGGCAACCAAAATGTTATAAGTTAATAATACAGGGAGTAATGTTTTTACCTGTTCATTCCTATTTTTGGTAAATACACTATACTATTATGGTTTTTGACAGAACCCGGATATGCCTCTTTACCTTGGTAGACCGATACATACCATAAAAATTGATGTCATTTTCATAAATTCATCTCAATTTCATAAAAAAGAGAATACTAAGAGTAAGAGAATTGCACTTGATTACATCTTGTCACATGTACAAGTGCTCCAGTGTACCGTAACTGTCTATGATCAAGTACATGTATGTATGCATGCAATCTATCATGCACTTCACTTACAATTATTACTCAGCTCACAAAAAATTTGCTTTCAAATTGTTTACCATGAAACAATTGCCCGAGTGTACGAGTAATTACAACATTATAGATGCTATGTTTACAGTTGTCTAATCCACCTTGCTCTCCATAATTAATGAAGTCAGTACAGACAGACAGTCTTTGTTTGTTGGTTGTGTTAAGATTTATTATGTGTACATGAAACTAAAATAATGACAGAGGTCAGTTTTGACTTTATAATGAGTTTAACATAAAACATTTGTCTTTCACCTTTGTAAAAGCTTCCAAATAAAGTCTCTTTTAAGTGTTAAAAATTCAAGCAAAATTTAATAATCTCCATATATCATTTTGATTTAAACATTTCATTAGTACCAGTTACCTTCTTTAAGCAAACCATATCTGTCCTGTACAAGTCCACCTCATACCTGTACGTTTTACGATATCTGTGCATGCTTTATGTAATAGGACAGGACTTCGTGCACTACTATTTAATAATGCAGTAAAATGATTGATTTGTTTAATTTCTTTTTTTTCTTATTTATTTAAGATTTTTGGTCGACATTATCATATCCGCTGCCGACAAAGTTGTTACCTGTAGAAAGTATGTACCAGTACATGAACTGTATCACTGTAGGAGGTCATAACACTCAGAAAAGTGAAACTCATCGTTTCAAAGTGTTTCCTTAAATCTATGAAAGCTCCTAGGCAAATTTAGCATTAATGTGCAGGCCCCACCCCCATGTAATCATCCTGGTAAAGGTGAACTTCAACAGCGGTCTCTGAGCAATAACAGATAAAAAGTTATCATACAGTAGAACCTCACTGTTTAAACCACCTTATTAAAACTTGCCAGTTATTTTTCAAACCCTGTCACATGTTTATCAACAAAATATGTTTAAATTTTAGCATAACAGGTATGACAGGTTCAAATATATCAAGTTATTAGACTAATACACCAAAATATTTTAATTTAATGACAGACATATAAGTAGTGTCCTTAATGCAGTAGGCAAAGTCTCTTTTATTAACCAGAAATGCAAAGTTTTACATCTGTGCATGTACATCCCCATACTTTGAGTTTGATAACAAATAGTGATGCTACATGACAGAACCAGGATGTATTATATCACTATCCCTATACTTTGATAACAAATGTTGTTGCTATGGTTCAGAACCAGGATGTATTACACCATTATCCCTATACTTTGATAACAAATGTTGTTGCTATGGTTCAGAACCAGGATGTATTACACCACTATCCCTATACTTTGATAACAAATGTTGTTGCTATGGTTCAGAACCAGGATGTACTACACCACTATCCCTATACTTTGATAATAAATGTTGTTGCTATGGTTCAGAACCAGGATGTATTACACCACTATCCCTATACTTTGATAACAAATGGTGTTGCTATGGTTCAGAACCAGGATGTATTGTATCACTTACCCTATACTTTGATAACAAATGTTGTTGCTATGGTTCAGAACCAGGATGTATTACACCACTATCCCTATACTTTGATAACAAATGTTATTGCTATGGTTCAGAACCAGGATGTATTGTACCACTATCCCTATACTTTGATAACAAATGGTGTTGCTATGGTTCAGAACCAGGATGAATTACATCACTTTCCCTACACTTTGATAACAAATGGTGTTGCTATGGTTCAGAACCTGGATGTATGTACCAATACACCCTGGAGACATCCTACATTTTGTAATTATAAGGAAAATATTAACTTAATATTTGGAGTTTATGTTACAAATGAAGATGACACAAAAAAAGAAAGCCACCTGTTCTGCAAGATGTCCATACATTGTGTATGTTTAATAGTTGTGTCTGAGAAATTCTACGCTGCTGAGAGCTATCCATTTATAAAGATTTGTATTAGTACATTTAAGTCCCATAACTCTGGCAAATATCACTAAATGTCGAACAAAATCTAACTCATCCTAGATCTTAAAGATGTAAAGTAACATCTATATTTAGACTCTAAATTGTTATGTTAAAAAGTTGTAAATTTAATTCTGATACAACAGGAAAATGAAATGATCGCTTATATAAGATAGAACACTTTAACACAAATGTATCAGAGCAGTATCACATGACAAATACACGTTCTTTTCAAAAAATCCTCTTGAGCAAATCTATTACAAATTACCCTTACACCAAACAACTTACAAGTTAAAGAAAATTTAATCAATAGCCATGTAAAGATATCAATATATGATAATTAGATAGTTAAGATTACTGGTAATCACATATATCATAAAACATAGAGGATATGAGGAATGCTGTCCTATATAAGTCTTTAGATTACAGGACAGCAGGAAATTGACAATAGATTACTTTACATTAAAGTTTGACAATTATTCATCATATTTTTGTATTTTCATAATCCTTTGGAGTACAATGTAATTAACTCATATACATGTATCTTTCAGGACAAAGAGGAACTTCTGCTCTGATGTGAAGCACAGGATGTCCTTGTTGTTTTTCAGGGAATGAATGTGATATAATTGTACCAATATACCAAATTACGAAGGTTAAGTGGCACCTCCTGATTCTGTCAAAAACCAATACGGTCTATTCACCAAAAGAAGGTTGAACAGATTCCATGCAAAAATGAAGACTTACATTGTAATATTTTTAAGTCAACAAGAAATTTATCACCCCGATTATAATTTGTAAACATGTGCCAATTTACCTTGGTAGACCTGCATTGTATACATCTATTTCATGGATTTAGATACACATGTAGATGTACGTTCTCCTAAATTTCAAGTTTTCAATATCTGTAAAAAGGGCAGTAAATCTGAATATATTGAAAGGTTAAATGTCATGTGAGAAGGCTGGGGGTGAATAATCCAGAAATATTTGCCATCATACAATGTACATGTGCACATATACATTTACACATATCAATCCCTGGCAAATGCTATTATCCTTATATATGCACATTATACAAATGCATGTTGATCCATGTCTCTATAAGCACCCCTCCCCTTTTTCACACACTATCAAGTATCTTTTCTACCTAGTTGACAAGGCGATGTGGATCAGAAATATGTAAATAACAGTTTACTTCTAGCTCCATGCAACTCAAGGATGTTGATAGGTGTCCACTGTATTATTAACTACATGTACAACATTTTGACCACTGTGCCTTATAAAAAAATAACTGTTTTAAGTCAATTTAACTATAAATTAGTCCCAATAAGCGCCCAACTCCTTTTCATATTTTTGTAGTGCCCTGGGCGCTTACTGGGTCGAATACAGTATGATAAATTTTGCATTCCTATCTGTTTACTGAAATTTGTATCTACAATTGATAAAAATAATACATCTTAAAGCAATATAAGCTGTCACAATGATTATTTTTGTCCCCTGACATATAGTCGAAAAATATGATAAAATTTGTGGTCAAATACATTATCAAACACGTAAAACGTAAAAGATCTTCTTTTCGAAGTTATTTGTTTTATTAGAATTTAAGTTTTCTCCTACCTTAAAAAATCCAGCTGTATTTTGGTATGCAATGACCTTTCAGATAAACTCTTTCACAATATCAAATGTACTTCGTAATTTGGTCAGGGGATCTCGGTCCTTTACGCGCTCGGACTATGTTACAGTCCGCCGATTTTTATGTGCTTTATATTTATCTTTAAAATACGGGACATGATTTTTATTGGAAAGTGCATGTTTTATGTAAAATATATGCTTTTCAATACTACTTTAAATACCTAATTCATGTTTTACAATTGTAATGCCATGTCCAGTTGAGTTGGGCAGTTCATGATCATATGTGTCAAGAATGATAAAATGGAGAATGCGATGGGACAAGTTAAAAATGGGTCAAGATCATCCGATATACCCGGCACATGGACAATTTCAGAAACGAATATTTTGAAACGATGAAAAAGACAAACTTTGCCTGATTTAGGTATGAAATGATGATGTACAAAAATAAACGCAATGGGTAATAAGAATAGAATGTATATTAAATGCAAATAGCACATTTTTATTGGTCACTCGGTAATCTTCGTAAACATTTAACGACAGTTAATTTGCAGTGCTGAAAGTTGGCAGACAAAAAATAACTGATATTACGGATTACGTTTGGCAAGATTGTTGCAATTTTACACATGCATTTGTTATCTAACCACCAGATGGTCTCTTTGGAATATATATGAGATAGCATATCACATAAAATGGGCATGTAAAATTTTCACCTACGACAGCTCATATCGCTTTAATTTTTTATCAGTTTTCAATTACAAAAATTTAATAAAAATTTAAATACATAACAGTCTCTGCCCTCTGCACAAAACCCTGACCCAGAAGTGAATATACATTCAGTATTTTGTTACTGCTAGCGTTACAGGATTCCAACACCTTTAACAAAACAAAATTCCCTGATTTTCCCTGACCTATTGCAATGTGGCATCAAGAGCTTTTCAAAATAGGTAGTCATTTTGTGACCTCTGCTGCATTTCCTGGTGAAAATTGACATGAAATTCAAGCCAGAAAAAAAAACCCATAATTTTTTCAAGAATAAATAAAAAATTGATTTCCCCTTGACTCAGACTAAAATTCCCCGACTTTCCATAACCAAAATAGGCAATTGTAAAATTCCCTGACCTGTAGAAACCCAGTGCTTTTCTGAGGACACCAAATGTAAAGTGAATCAGCCAAGTTGGTACAGTGGAACTCATCTTGAAAGACAACTCACAGGAAAGACCACCTGTCTTGAGAGACCACATTCCGAAGACAACTTGGTTATCTACTAAAACACCTTATAACAGACCACCTGTCTTGACAGACCACATTCTGGAGACAACTTGGTTATCTACTAAAACACCTTATAACAGACCACCTGTCTTGAGAGACCACATTCTGGAGACAACTTGGTTATCTACTAAAACACCTTATAACAGACCACCTGTCTTGAGAGACCACATTCTGGAGACAACTTGTTATCTACTAAAACACCTTATAACAGACCACCTGTCTTGACAGACCACATTCTGGAGACAACTTGGTTATCTACTAAAAAACTTTATAAAAGACCACCTGTCTTGAGAGACCACATTCTGAGACAACTTGGTTATCTACTAAAACACCTTATAACAGACCACCTGTCTTGAGAGACCACATTCCGAAGACAACTTGGTTATCTACTAAAACACCTTATAACAGACCACCTGTCTTGAGAGACCACATTCTGGAGACAACTTGGTTATCTACTAAAACACCTTATAACAGACCACCTGTCTTGACAGACCACATTCTTGAGACAACTTGGTTATCTACTAAAACACCTTATAACAGACCACCTGTCTTGACAGACCACATTCTGGAGACAACTTGGTTATCTACTAAAACACCTTATAACAGACCACATGTCTTGACAGACCACATTCTGGAGACAACTTGGTTATCTACTAAAACACCTTATCACAGACCACATGTCTTGACAGACCACATTCTGGAGACAACTTGGTTATCTACTAAAACACCTTATAAACAGACCACATGTCTTGACAGACAACATTCTGGAGACAACTTGGTTAATCCTTTGGATAAAACACCTTATAACAGACAAGATGTCTTGAGAGACCACATTTCAGTGGCAGAAGATGTTTCTCCAGACAGGTTCCACTATATTAAGTGTTTGCTATGTTTTTTATGCCTCATAAGACATTCAACAATCTTTTAGCTACATGTATATGGGATGGAGAAAATTTGGGGCCAGTTTTACTAAGGTTTATAACTTTAGACCTAACTTGAGTTATGATTCTATTTACGTTTGTTTGTTTAACATCCAACTCAAGAATATTTCACTCATATGGAGACATCACCAAATGTCGGTGAAGGGCTTCAAATTTTGGCCTATGCTTGGCACATACGGCCATTGAGCAGTGAGTGTTCTTTAACATTCCAACACCTACTGTGACACGGGACCTTGGTTTTTACTGTCCATAGGACAGAAAACCAACTTGCCACCAGTTCTATTTACGTGTTTATAGTATTAGTTTCATTTAAGGTTGTAAATGCATGTTTACACATTAACCTATGTTACAAGTAGTTACATGTGAAACTATTAGTACTTTGGAGCAGATGTATACTCAGGGACAATTATATACACAGGAAGAAAGATACAAAGTTTAATTAAACTTATTTTAGATGTACATGTAAGTTACCACTGTGTTTACATTTTACATCAACACATAAAGTGATAACCTTTCACCTTTAGTGAAATTGGCACCTGGTTATAATGTAGGCCGAGGAAAATAACATCACCCCTTCTCAGTTTATCTGAATAAACAGGTGAACCTGATGTCATAAAAACCCTCAAACTCACTGCCATAATACATAATTAAATTACCTTCAATTTTAACACAAACAATTTGTTTGTTCTGGAAGGCTTTAAAATGAGCTTCTTTTTAATAAGGGTTTGAACAAAGTTACCTCAGGTCACGAAATAACAAATCATTGTAACCCATTTACAGGTTAGGTTAAAAGGAATTACTTAACCTGCAGGTTAATTTGACAATAATGAAGACTTAAAAATGAAATTCATCTTGAGAACGAAAAGGAGGTTACGGGATTTGTATCTGTCGTAACCTCTGCGCAACCTGAATGATCGCTTCCGTGTTATTTTGTGGTCTGTTACCTGGTAAACCCTATTTATTTTTCACAGTTTAGAAGATTAGAAGTTAGTATTGGTTATCATGAGGGAAACCCACCTACAAATTAGGTATCTTAAATCAATCATGTTGGTCAACAAATGGTCAAGATGTATTAAATGACCTTATGTAAACATGGATTTCCAGAACAGGACAAATTACTGTCCATTTCCAGCAAGGTTAAGATGAGTTAAAACAATGGCAATAAACAAGAAGCATTATCTAAATTCAGGGCTGATATTGTGATAATGATCATTTTAGCAACTATCAAAATTAATACTGTCATTGTCAAACACTAAAGAGTAAATGACTGTGAAATACATGTACAGGTACAAAATTGTTGACCTTATTCCTACATAAGTATACAAATTGTAGGCATACACAAAACGAAAATTAAATCAATAATCTCCATAAATAATTAATATATATTTACCTGTATGCAAGTATATGTATACTCGGAACTGAAACTTAAATTCTGAGTTTTCTATCACTAAAACTTTTATATATATACATGTTACATGTAATTGTATAATACAACGGCAGATACATGTAGCAAGCAAAGTTGTAACTTGTACAACAAAAACATGCAAAAGATTTTGATTAAGCAAGGCTTAAAGTCACAATGACAAGTGACAATGCACATTTAATATTAATGAACCATTTGGCCCTGTAAACTGCTTAAGCAAAACAATTATGGAATTTTCTTAACATCAATCAAGACATCTGTCAACAAAATATAACTGGAGTCGTCCCAGTTCATACTCTAGTTACTGACAAAAAACTCAAATTAGCTCAAAGCTAAACAATATCCTTAACACATAAAATGTTGGTCAAGATAACCTTATATTAGTGATAGTCTAACTTGTAATTGATATAATCTATACATCTAGTGTACATACATGTATGTGTATATATTATACCAGTGGCAGTGTTTTGTATACAGAGTCCAGGGATCTTATTCACAAAGAAACTTAAGTCTAAGACTTACACTAAAGTGCAACTCTAAGAGTACCTCCATATTCACATAGAAACTTACACTTACACTTAAGTGTGAAAATTGTGCAAGACAACTCAGACCACACTTAAGTGTAATTTTTTTGTCGTAAACAACTATACAAATAATATTACAGAATGATACTGGACAAACTATCATCATAGGACAAATGTATCGGGTAAATATCTAGTATGGCAGTCGGGACAAGTCTATTTACACAGTCGTCCTGCACATATATCTGGAAAATCTATTAACTCTGTTGCGACAGAATTACATGCATTGTATAACACGCACTTGATTTTAGTTTTATGAATGAAATCAATGTCGGGTGAATTTGGTGATATTGTTAGCAGAATTTGTTTACATTTGTGGTGTCAACATAATTATTACTCCATTGTATGAAAAGCGTTAATGTATCAATAGTGATCGAAATATGACAACTGGATTATTCGGGTTAGGTAAGACCACTAGATTCTGGCATTCAGTGGGTTCGGTTGTATTTCGCAGGCACAAATGTTCGTTGTTAATGTAAATATTGGTCTTTTAATGTAAGACTTACGACCGGACTTATGGGTACATTTGTGAATATGATTAAGGGTAGACGTAAGAGTACACTGAAGTGTAAGTCATAAATTTCTTTGTGAATAAGGCCCCAGGTGAGCTATACAGCCCAAGGTACATGTAGTAGTGGTTAGACTGTATTCATTTCAGTGTTTTACATGTATACATAGCCCAGAGTCCAGGTACATGTAGCAGTGGTCAGACTGTATTCATTTCAATGTTTTATATATAGAGACAGAGTCCAGGTACATGTAGCAGTGGTTAGACTGTATATTCCAGGTTGTAGCAGTGGTTAGACTCTATTCATAGTGTTTTATACAGAGACAGAGTCCAGGTAAATGTAGCAGTGGTTAGACTGTATTCATTTCAGTGTTTTACATGTATATATAGAGACAGAGTCCAGGTACATGTAGCAGTGGGTTAGACTGTATTCATTTCAGTGTTTTACATTATATACAGAGACAGAGTCCAGGTACATGTCCAGGTTAGACTGTATTCATGTTTGACATGTGGTTAGACAGAGTCCAGGTACATTTCAGTGGTTAGACTGTATTCATTTCAGTGTTTTATATACAGAGACAGAGTCCAGGTACATGTAGCAGTGGTTAGACTGTATTCATTTCAGTGTTTTATATACAGAGACAGAGTCCAGGTACATGTAGCAGTGGTTAGACTGTATTCATTTCAGTGTTTTATATACAGAGACAGAGTCCAGGTACATGTAGCAGTGGTTAGATAGTGACATACAGTCCAGGTACATGTAGCAGTGGTTAGACTGTATTCATTTCAGTGTTTTATATGATACAGAGTCCAGGTACATGTAGCAGTGGTTAGGTACTGTATTCATTTCAGTGTTTTCAGAGACAGAGTCCAGGTCATTACCAGTGTTGTATTCATTTCAGTGTTTTATATACAGAGACAGAGTCCAGGTACATGTAGCAGTGGTTAGACTGTATTCATTTCAGTGTTTTATATACAGAGACAGAGTCCAGGTACATGTAGCAGTGGTCAGACTGTATTCATTTCAGTGTTTTACATGTATATATAGAGACAGAGTCCAGGTACATGTAGCAGTGGTTAGACTGTATTCATTTCAGTGTTTTACATGTATATACAGAGACAGAGTCAAGGTACATGTAGCAGTGGTTAGACTGTATTCATTTCAGTGTTTTACATGTATATATAGAGACAGAGTCCAGGTACATGTAGCAGTGGTTAGACTGTATTCATTTCAGTGTTTTACATGTATATACAGAGACAGAGTCCAGGTACATGTAGCAGTGGTTAGACTGTATTCATTTCAGTGTTTTACATGTATATATAGAGACAGAGTCCAGGTACATGTAGCAGTGGTTAGACTGTATTCATTTCAGTGTTTTACATGTATATATAGAGACAGAGTCCAGGTACATGTAGCAGTGGTTAGACTGTATTCATTTCAGTGTTTTTTACATGTATATATAGAGACAGAGTCCAGGTACATGTAGCAGTGGTTAGACTGTATTCATTTCAGTGTTTTACATGTATATACAGAGACAGAGTCCAGGTACATGTAGCAGTGGTTAGACTGTATTCATTTCAGTGTTTTACATGTATATATACAGAGACAGAGTCCAGGTACATGTAGCAGTGGTTAGACTGTATTCATTTCAGTGTTTTATATACAGAGACAGAGTTCAGGTACATGTCTCAGTGGTTAGACTGTATTCATTTCAGTGTTCCAAAATTCAAGGCCACAAAATAAAAGATAAATCATAACCCAATTAATGATTTAAAGGTTATACTACGAAGAATGACTGAAACCTGCAGGTTACGATAGCAATAATGAAGACTTAAAAATGAAAAGCATCAAGGATGAAAAAGACTTGGGAGGTCAAGCGATTTGCATTTGTTGTGGCTAATTGCTTATATACATCATTACATCTATACAGTGAAACACGTATATAACAACCTCCTTAGGGACACAAAAAACGGTCTTTATAGGGAGGTGATCTCTATATAGAGGTTGATTTATACAAAAACGGTACTATTGGGGACAGCAAAAAATTATCTTTGTGACCAGGTGGTCTTTATACACAGGTGGATGCTAAAGCAGGTTAAACTGTACTATAATATTTTTTAATGTTGTATTATGCCACACTTAACAATTTTTCAGTGACATAGTGACAGCCAGTTTTTCAGTGGTGAAGGTAAGAAACTGGTTACAATGTACCCAGGGAGAGGCCAGCAGCTTTCCACAAGTAAATTTGCGAACTTTCTGACAAAGTCAGCATATGTTCCAGCAGGGATCAAACTTGCACTGATCAAAGGTGAGAGACCTCATGAATTAAAGCCACATTCCTGATTCCGGGGCCTAAATCACATTGTGGGGGAGTTACTGTAACATTTGACATATCTTTGGAAAACCACTAATAACCGAAGGAAATTAAAAAAAATTTCAAACAAACATCATATTATTTGAGTTATTAATGAAATTCCATCGGAAATCTCTAAATTTACATCAGTGAAATATATGACATCCTTATTACGCTTAAGATATGATTGGCTGACAATCCTAAGTAAAGAGAAGTAGGCACAATCCTAATATGGTATTCAAATGCCTTGATCACTTTACCATCAACCAATCATTAAAAATATCACAAAATATGTAATGGAGTCTATTTTAAGAGGTTATTTTTAGATCTGCACGCTGGGTATTTCCCGTGATTAGCTAACTAATTAATTTATTTATATTTTTAAAGATAAGACAAAAGTATGTGCGAATAAACATTATGTGTGTACAAAAAAGTTTATTTCTGAACGTTTCTCCCGGAATGTGACTTTAAAGCATGATGCTATAACTACTGGGCCATGGAGGCCACCCACATGTACCAGAATATAAACTGATGTGTTAATTGAATTACTAGCACCTACTCAAAGGAAGAATCTGGGAAAGTAATCTATCCAGACATTTATTAAATGGCTTGACATTGTATTTATAGCAATTCCAAGACCATAAATAATTACATGAGAAAGTTTCTTCTGAAAGTCTGTTTAACTACACTGTACATGTATGTATTAATGTATAGGAACACCTACATGTATCTATGAGAAATATAACTTGCTTCTCAACAATCTTATATACAGATGGCTGTAATGCTGAAATTTCTACATCATAACAGGTCTGCAGTTATCAGAAGCAATAGAACTTACATACATGTAGTATGATGTACATACATTGTCACTATGAGGCAAAATGTACAAAATATACAGGTATCAGATCAGTGAACTTGGGGTCACTGTTAGTGCAAAAATATTGATGTAAAATGCATGACAGAAACTGGATTTAAATGTATAAAAGAATTCTGATAATATAATAGCTCCAGCATGATACAAAATACTGATAACAAATGATTGAGTGAAACAAAATTAATGAAAAAATGCATCATCTGGGAATATTTCACAGCTCTATAGCATTTGATCTTATTACAACAGGCCTTTTTCTGTCAATTTTGGGAAAATGCAATTGGTCAACACAATAGACCATTTTTAAGTTGTCTCATTCCGTTCAGTTTCATCACAATAGTTTGTACTCAGATTGCATGAAGTCATCTGAAAGTTGGGCAAGGTCGATTCAGGTTATGTAATATTTTCATTGACAATATTCGGTGATATCTTATTTCACTTCATCTGCGAGGAATTAATTTTAATTAAATTATCTCTCTTGTAAATATGGAAAGTGTCATCACTTTCCTGTAATCTCAAGGATGTCATTAACTTTTATAGTACAATGTAACTGGTCTTTTTGTATAGAAGTATATGTAATTTTGTCAAAAGTAAGCAGCAATTTATTGAGAGTAAGAGGTTGAATTCTCCTATTACTGCCTTCTAACGACATCCCTGAATCTAATTTTCAAATCTGGCATGTGGTACTTCATGATATTAATATCCCTGTTCATAAACTGCTTATCCGGAATATAATGATGTCCTCCTTTTCTCTTTGAAACTGCACTCTATTATGACAAATCATGATGTAACAAGACAACTGAATATATGGTGTATTTGGAATTTTAACGTGAATCTGTGTCATATACTCATATTGGAAAAAATTGTATGCACACACGGAAATCTTAAAGCACTTTTTAAAGACATTTTCTCCTTACATTATTTTTATTATTATTATTTTCACTACGGTGATGAGCTCAACATAAAATCAGGATTTTTTTCATCAAATTGGGAAAAAATACATGCATTTTGCATTGACTGGGAGTGGGGCCGAATTTCGGCCTATGAAGACTATAGAAAAAGGCCTGAAGTTATACTACATGTAACAAATACACTCTTCATACATAAACCTGAGATACGGTAATACATCAGGCCACACAGGAATTAGAGTGAATCTAACACTATTTCAATTCAAAATTAAACATTTGTAAAGTTTTGTAATTGTTGCCACAGCTTTTTATTGTCCTTTTATGAAAACACATCATCATGTAGCCTATGGCAATGTTAAATGGAATTTATCAATATTTTCTAAAAAATTGGGATTTTTCACATTTTTACATTTATCTGAAAAACACTGCAGTGTCATAGTATGGCAATATTTTATTTTCATTTTACATTGAATCTGTAGTACATATAAATAACTTTATTGACTTTTTAAAAAATTTATGAAGTAGTCTTAACACATTGTCTAAGAAAATTAATTAAGAATTCTTAAATTTATTTATTGGTGGGGAGACTGCAAGGTGTCTAAATTCAGTTATAAAGGAAAAGGAAAAACTTTTTTAAGTTGTTGCCTATGTGGACATGTAGATGTGAATTTTGTTTATTTATATTACATTTCTTGATAAGTTGTCTCCCTTTAGAAATATACTACATATGTAGAACGTTTGTAAAGAGTTAACTCCCTTTATGGACTGTGAACATATATTTTTGTGTGTGATAAGTTTCTAATAGGAGAGTGATCTCCCTTATTTACAACTTACAACTGTGTATACAGGTAATGTGTTTTGTGAGTACTTTTCAGGTCTTTTGTTTTATTTCAACTTTCTATTGTCAGTGTGTAGATTTGGCTAGCTGTGTCTAGTCTGGACCAGTTTTCTGTATAGTATATATGCTGGGCAAATTTATCACTAATTTAGTTTCTATTTTGAACTCACTGAATGCTACCACCAGATTACCAAGGTATTTATGATATTTATGTTCTTTTGTAATAGATATGTTTATGCACTATGATAATTTATATATAAAGGTATATGTTCTGAACATTATTATATATTCATAGTGGTACACATTTAATATATAAGTTTTATATTATTGTAATTGAATTATGATATACAATATAAAAATGTATTTTTTTATAACAATTTGTTTATGATAGCCATTCTAATGTTATTGTCAGTTTCGTCTTTGTCTGTGAACTAATTCATGTATTTATGTTCAGGATGGTTATTATTGCTTAAAATTGATATTTGATATATATACAGAACTTAATAAATCTATAAACTTTGATTTGTGTTGGAGTTTATGTGAGTAGTTATTAGACTCGGTCATATAATGGCGTCGCCGGTTTTCCATATATATCAAGGCAATGATAGCTGCTGCTAACATAGATCTTAGAGACAGCCCATCCATGAAGGTGAAGTAAAATAAAATCATCTATTTGTGATGTTTTGGTGATGAGCGTGTTCGATTGGACTACCTACATGTATACAGTGGACATATAAGTGTGCAGTCATCAGTGAGTATGGTTCCCGAACTGATTTTAAAAAACTGAATTGTGAAAACTATTCAAAGTCAGGAAAGTGTGATGTCTGATACATGCTTTACTCATTGATTTACCGATTGACCATTGATCTACCGTACATATGTGTTAAATTGTGCTTATCAGTATAAACATACGTGTGTTTCTGTATAAAATTTGGATAACATCATAATGGATTGTGTTTTTCAATTTATGTGCGGAATGACTATTTAAAACTGATTTCACTGGATTTACATGTGATTCAAAATTTTGGATTTAATGTTACCAAACAGTTACAGTTGGATTTAATATTACTATAACAGTGACAGTGCAGTGGGATAATAACACGGTGATAATTGGATAATAAATTACAATTTCACGGATTTCATAGTGACAATTGGATTATTATTTTATGTGACGATTCAAAGGATTTAAATTGTGATAACTGGATTATTGTTTTAATTAAGTGTATTTTGTTTAATGTCTATGCATTTAGTTAAGTACTGTTTGTATGTATATGTTTTGTAATTATTTTGTATAATTCTTATGTGTGTAGTAGTATTTTTGTATGTATATTTTTTAATTAGATTTTTATGTAATCTAAGTTAAAGGTTGTAGTTAAGATGGCGTCACACCCAACTGTAAAATCATTACAAAAACAAGTTTCAAACCTGGAAAACAAAATAAGGGAATTACAATGGAATGCTACTAGTAACGAGGAAAAACAATGTGAAAAATTAAAACAAGTACTGTACGTACAAAACGAGCGTAAAATCAGAAAGTTTTCAGGTCAGGATGATTCAGTTTCCATTGAGGATTGGATAGAAGATGTCAGTAATTATATTTATTCAAAATATTTGGATAGACAGGATCGTGCTGACTATATCTATTCACATCTGGAAGGAAGTGCACAGGAAGAAATTAAATACAGATCACAAGATGTACGTCAAAGTCCAGAACAAATTTTACATATTTTACAGGAAATGTTTGGGGACAGGAACAACATTACAATATTACAAAGGAATATAAATTTAGGGAAAACAGTCATAAATTTACTGTATTGTTGCACTTGGTTCTCTCTGTCTCTCTCTTTCTTACTGCATATTACAATATTCTGAATCATAATTACAATGTTAATATATTCATGCATATCTATCTTTAAAAGCATATGGTATTTGCAATCTATAGTGAATATGCAATTTGATATTATAAAGTGGATGTAACATTACTAATAGTAGTGCATTACTAATTACATCAATGTAGTGAACAGAACAACTTGAAAAAAGGGCTTTTAAGTTCAAATGCTTAATGTAAATAAATAAATGGATATGGAATACGCAACAATCTACATATAATGTAATTTTATGAGGTTTTTAAAATCAATACTAAAATGTGCTGAAAGACATTATGTTTGAATTACACATACTGATATATATATATATATATATATATATATACACACACACACATTTAAATTTTTTGTTTACATTACTGCATTTGCTGTAATAAGCACCCCTCCAACCTATTTAGAATGATTGATACAGCGCCCCACCTAAGTGATAACATTGTAGTAAGCTTACCTTACATATAAAAGGACTTGACGTACAATTGTTTCATATGTACTTGTAAATTTACAAAAATGTATGGAGTTAAGAATGTCAAAATCTATCCAAATTCTAGACACTTGTGCTTAATAAAAGGCATAATGCAGAGGTCATCAAACGTAAGTATTTCCAATTGTCCTGCAGGGCAAGGAGTACTGAAGTCCATTTGAGTGAATGCAAAAATTACTTGTCCAAAAAATAAGTGTAACAATTGTTTTACATGTACATTTAAACAAGTAAATTAATTAGAATTAATTTTTGTCTTCAGTAATATATACTTGTCTGCCAGCAAAATGGATTTGTCCCAGAAAATTGGACAAGCATGATCGTCTCCTTTACTGTAGCCTTCTTGGCAGAAATAGATTACATTTTTCCATGCCATGACCATTGGTGCCAATAATTTAACATTCAAGCATGATCAAGACAATGACCAT
Organism: Atrina japonica; assembly: GCA_030159075.1. Classification (NCBI taxonomy): domain Eukaryota; kingdom Metazoa; phylum Mollusca; class Bivalvia; order Pterioida; family Pinnidae; genus Atrina; species Atrina japonica. Next base: position 5,489 of record BROG01000777.1, on the reverse strand, counting down.
AACAGCTAGGGTTAAAAAGAGTAAACTATATAAAGAAGCTGCACTACTACTCCATTTTCAAAAAGCTGTAGGTGAGCAATTTATTATGTATTGTACGTTATTTCATTGTGGGAATTATAAATAAAGGCGTTGCTTTCAAAGAACAGAACCTTTCGTTGTTGTGGGATTTAAAATCTGTATTGGAGAAATTAAGATAGCAGATTCTCATGGGATTTATTAACTGTGGATTTGAGATAAAAACATACATTTATATAATTTACATATTATTCTTCATTAGAAAAATTCTACTACTAGTGTGGTCATTTAAATGTTTATTACAAAGATAATGAATGGATCTGTGACATAATTCATAAACATAAAATAAAACCATCTACATGTATACCTAAGTAATCTATGGATGTAGATTAACAAAAATATTTTCAAAATTAGGCCCAGACACCCAGGGTTAAACATTATATGCCATTTTTCTTCAATTTTGGATGTCTACCAAATTCAGAGGATAAAAATCAAACAAAAGCAGAATTACTAAGGTTATATAGCTAAATTAGCAGAATTACTAAGGTTATATAGCTAAATTAACAGAATTACTAAGGTTATAACTTATATAACTAAATTAGCTGAATTACTAAGGTTATAACTTATATAGCTAAATTACTAAGGTTATAACTTATATAGCTAAATTAGCAGAATTACTAAGGTTATAACTTATATAGCTAAATTCAAATTTTATGACTCATTTATGGCCAGGTATTGTATGGTCTATCAGAGATTAATATCATCAACATGTGGGTCCAGTAAAATGACCCATTCCAAATGCAAAATCTGCTAATTTTTCCCAATTTTGATCTAAAATTTTCCAGTTATGTTCACCATGAAGTTCTCATTCAGTGTTAAACAATAAAAAGGAGAATTTAGTACATATATGAATGGCACTTCAATGTTTGCAGATGAAAACTTTGTCAGTTAAATAAGAAAAGCTAAAGTAATCACAAGTTCTGTGTCGCTTTATTCTTATGTATTAAATGACAATAGCTACCTTTTCCCAAAATTCTGCCCATTAAGATGTAAGATTCACTACTGGAAGGGTACAGGACCCTGTCCCAAAAAACGGATGTATTAACCTCTGTCTATGACTATGGATACGACATTTTACTTTCACTTTTTTTTTTTACATTTCTTTAATATTACTTTCTACATTTAATCAAACTGTTGACACACTTAATTCTAAATAAAATTCGACATAAACAGAGATAAGGGTTTGTACGTGAACAGTTAATAAGAAATACTTTCCACCTGAAAATAATGAAAGTACAAATAATAAACTGCTAGCATAACTGCACCGTTGTCTGACCACACGTCCTGCTGCCGAAGTCTGATGAACAACTGACGAACTGTGATAATCGGTCTGCAACAAGCTCTCATTACTTAAAAAATATCGAAGAAGAATGGAAATTGAATACTGGAAATGACATTTATAAAGGAATTTCTATTTTGCCAAAAGTGTTAACTTACCTGTGACCTGAGTGAAACCGGTTTTCATCGACCTTGCAATTAACTCAAACCTGTAACACAAACCAATCCGGAAAATTATAGGAAAACATGGTAATGCCACAGTGAATAAAATAACAGAATATGGTTGGTTTAAATAACCTACAACAAGTCACACTGTTATTCTATCTTAGGATGAAATTATATTGAAATTATATATTTTTATATCATTAAGTCTATATACCAATAGAGAAATTTATAGACAGAAATATAAATTTACAATAACAGATAAAGCATCCAAATCTTTTGGAGAGACTAATATGCCGGTCAAAACGGATAGGAATTTACTTTCCGGTCGACATCCCGACTTAACTCATTGACCCCTGTGCCGACATTTGGGCTCATCCATTTCAAGTATTTATTTATTTATTTTTGTTTAACGCCACTTCCAATGATATTTCAGTTATACCATGGCGATTTTAAGTAAAAACAGAGTAAGTATATTTTATTTTAAAACATCTGTACAATAATCATTTGTATCTATGTCCTGGACATTCTATTGATTTATACTTTGGTGTCTGAATTTTTTTATATTGGTAAAAGACAAATAAGTTTGTTAATTACATGTATTTATAAAATACAAATTATATAGTTAAATTTTCGAATATAAATCCAATATCTTTTAGATATTTTAAAACGATGTCGCCAGCGACACTACTAAAAACACCACTAAGATCTGTCTCGGAGTAATATTTCTCTCGAGTATGTTTAAATCTGTACATTCTGTTAAAATATGTTTAATTGTTAGTCTAGAGCCACACGGTATACATTCCGGTGGCTCTTCTTTCAATAATAAATATATATGTGTAAGGTTACTGTGACCAATACGAAGTCTGGTCAGAGTAACTTCATCTTTTCTATGACTAGTGGAGACTGGTGGATTACTGACAAATTTGATATTTATATTCATGTAATTTATTTTCAATTTGTATCTCCCAATGTTGTTGGAACGTTGCGGTCATGTAATCTGTAATAGATGGTTTAAGATCTGTGCAAGGAATTTTATTTTCAGGGGGTAAATTTCTCATTATTAATTTAGCAACTTCATCAGCTTTTTGTATTTCCTTTAATGCCGATATGGCCAGGAATCAACAGAAGACTATCTCTGTACCTACATATGTCAAATAATGTACTGTCTCTATTATTTAAAAAATTATGTTATTAGATAGGTTTACACTTTCAATTGATTTTAAACAAGACAAAAAATCTGAGAAAATAATACATTTTCTTAGAGCTTTTGACTTTATATAATTTAATGCCAGTAAAATTGCTGTAGCCTCCGTGTTGAAAATAGAGGCATCACGGCATGTTTGTTTTGAGAATTTCGAAGTTTATAATAGCTGCAGCCGAAACATTGGTCGAGGATTTTGATCCGTCAGTGAAAATAGGTAAAAAATTGCTGTCGTCAAAAGTTTCTTTCTATTGTAAGTATTGTTGTTTAAAATCTATTGGATTCGATTCAATTTTTTATTTTTGTTCAGAGATAAATCAACAGTTGGTTTTGTTAGTTCCCATGGAGGTGATTCATATACATCTAAGTCTGAAATGGTGTAAAGAAATAAGTCGCAATCTTCAATATGTTCTTTAATTCTAATGCCAAGTGGAGAAATAGTTTTTGTACGATTATCGTAAATTTGTTCATACAGCGGTTGAAAGACACAGTCGTATGCCGGATTGTTAGGATCCGACTTTAATTTTGTAATATATTGTAATGTCAATTTGATCCGTCGTTGTTCTAGAGGTAACTCTCCAGATTCTATATATAAACTGTCTACTGGTGATATTCTAAATGCACCAAGAGCAAGACGCAAACCTTGGTGATGAACGGTATCAAGTATTTTTAAATAGGAATGACGAGCAGAGCCATATACAACACATCCATAGTCAAGTTTCGATCGAACAAGTGAACGATATAATTTCAAAAGAACAGTTTTATCTGCTCCCCATCTTGTATTTGAAATAACTTTCATAATATTTAAAGCTTTTAAACATTTGACTTTTAATGATTTCTAGTGAGGGATGAAAGTAAGTCTTTTGTAAAAAATTAGACCTAGAAATTTTGTTTCTTGGACAACTTTGATTTTGTTACCATTAAGGTATAATTCAGGATCCGGATGAATACCCCGCTGATTGCAAAAATGCATGCATACTGTTTTTTAATAGGAAAATTTAAAGCCGTTTTCTGTTGCCCATTGTTCTACCTTTTTAGGCACAATTGTATTTGTCGTTCTATGGTATGCATGTGTTTGGCTCTGTAAGACATGACGAAATCATCAACATATAATGATCCCTGCATGTCTTGATTTTAAACTTTACTCAACTATTTATCTTTAAATTAAAAAGTGTAGCTGACAATATATATTGAAGCGTATCCATTATTCGGGTAATGTGAAATATATAGCATAAAACAAAAGATGCATTTAATTCATGACTAATAAATGACAGCTAGATTCTATTTAAGTTTTAAAACAGTCAGCCAATCAATATTTTATCTAGAACAATGTGTGAATGACCGGGACATTTACGTGATAAAAACACTGAACATTACTGTAATCCCTTTGGGATTTTGTCGTGTTGTCTCCGCCAAAACTGTCGATGAATGCTTTCGCCCTCTCCATAGGTTTACCTATGTTTTATTATTTATAGGTGTGTTCACAAAAATGGTACGGAAACAATCAATAGTAAATATACCAGCTCTAATTAAATATTATCTTATGGAAATCGGGAAATGAATTCAGGTGTCACTTGGGTTTTGAGCTTCTTCTGCAGATCAAGCGAACACACCCACCGTGAGTTCGAAATCACTGAAATCTAATTAAAACAATATCTCGTTCAAGAAGTTCATGATAAAAAAATATTAAAAGACATTTCTAATACTGAAAACACCCATCACCCATTTCCTTTCTTTAGAAACTACATCAGCTCCACAATTGAGATACAGAGGTAAAGGATATATCTTGCAGTGTAAGTTGTTGTTTGTTGGAAACTCCGGAAGATATAAAACTTTTTATCATTGTTATTTAAAATTATTTCAGTCTGTTTAAACATAGTGCGAGTTCCCAACAAACAACAACTTGCGCTGCACGATAATTGGTGGAGAATCCGGGTAACCTAAGACAGCATCATCGGATGAGCCGCCCGACCAACTATAGTCTCAGGTCAAACTTACGTGCACTCAACGAAACAGGCGAAAATGGAAAGTGTGCAGGTAAACTTTATTCAACCCCCTCATTTTAGTGGAAATACTAGGCCTCAGTCTTGGGCAAGACATTTTGAGCGGTGGAGAGTGCTACAGAGATTAAATGAAAATCAAGCATGTAATGCGCTGCCATTTTATTTAAAAGGCGCAGTTAAACTATGGTTTGACGGACTGCCAGGGGATGTACAGGACGATTATAATTCTTTGATAAATGCTCTGAAAGATAATTTTTCCTCGTCCCCAGAGGAAGACGATATCATAATATCGCAAGGGCCCGCTGGGTCAGCTCAAGAATACATAGACAGGCTAAAAATTAAAGCAAACGCAGAGAAAATTCCGGAAAACTTAGTTGTGCGGATAGCAAGAAAACGCTTTAATCCTGCTCTAATTCCGATAATCATCCAGAGGGATCCTAAAACAATAGAAGAACTTAATGATGCTGCTTTAATAGCAGAAAATGTGTAGCGTCCAAATTAGCACTAGCAAGCGAAGTAAATACAGTCAGCGAAGACAAAATCAAATCTTTAGAAAACACTATTGATGTACTTGTTAGGAAAATTGAAAACTTGGAAAAACCGTGAAATTTTAATAGACCAAATTTTAGACATAGAAGCAATTTTGGAAATTCGGCTAGTAATGACAGAAACGCTAACAACAATATGGCTAATGACAAAATTAAAAAGAAATGTTTTAAATATGGGAGAGACAGCCATCTCATTAAGGACTTTAGACTTGGACTCCG